>WELB01000045.1:99123-113297 GCA_009602725.1 Spirogloea muscicola
CGCGCGCCGGCACCGCCGTTGGCGGCGTCGCCGTCGACCTCGCCGAGCTCGCCGCCGCGGGGCTCTTCGCCGGGCCCCACCTTGGCGGCGGCCGCGCCGCCGACGTCTTCTCACAGGTCCGCTCTCGTCGCCCGAGCGCCATCGCCGCCGCCCCCGCTGCACAGCTGGTCCGCCGATGGCTCTGTCGCTGCCGTCTCTGACGGTGCTGCGTCCGCAGGGCTCGCTCAACGCCTTCATGGCCATGGGGCGCTCCGCGTGGCGCGAGGCGCGCGCCACCATCCAGGCGCTGCTCTCAGGTGCGTGCCGCTGGCGGTCGCTGGCTTCCCCTGCTGCCGCTGCGCTCGACCAGCTCGCACGTCGCTGCGGCAGCCCCGCCCCACTCTGACTTAGGAGCGGCGCTCACGGTGCGGCCAGCGGACGAGCCCCGAGTGCGGGACGACGCGGACCTGCGGGCGCGAGCCCTTATCCCTCTGGTGTGAGCTCCCACGGTGGCCACCTCCGCCACTCTGACGGTCGCTGCATTGAGCACCATTGATGTGGTCGAAGCTGCCAGCCAGTCAGCTGGAGCTCTGAACCCAAATCTCTAAAACCCAAACCCTTCACACTCTCGATGCAGATTTTCACCATGTTTGTGGGACTAGGCATCGTTTAAGTGAAAGTGTCAGCGCCAGGTTGCAGTCAAGGCTCCAGGACCTTACACAAGGATCACAGCACCCTGCCGGACCTGTCAGTTGCTTGCGGGACTCACGGCTCTCGTCTGCAGCTGCTGCCCTGCAGGACGAGGTGACCATGGAGCTGCCGGCCTCCATTGGCGACTACACTGACTTCTACTCCTCTCGGGAGCACGCCACCAATGTGGGCATTCTCTTCCGTGGCAAGGACAACGCCCTGCCTGCTAACTGGTGCCGCATTGTCGCCTGCCCCCGCGGATTGCCATGCAATACCAGGAGTCCCAATCCTTGCTAGTTTCACCTCTGCTAATGTTGGAGATGGAAAGGGTAATTGCAGTCGTTGTAATAGCTCCTGCATGTTGGAGCTTCATGGTGCTGACGTTGCACAGCTGTCTTGATCAGCTCCTGAACAGATGAGCAACTTCGCACAAACTGAGCACACCAGGCCGCATGCCTTGATTCCAGTTCCCGGTCATGTGTGCAGGCTCCACTTGCCCATTGGGTACCACGGCCGAGCCTCATCTGTGGTAGTCAGCGGGACAGACATCCACCGCCCAAGGTGATGAAGTTTCAAGATCAATGTCACCTCAGACGACCGCCTTGGCAAGTACTTGTAAAAATGTAGTAATCTTGCTCAGGTGCTCATTGCCCTTATGGTGAGTATCACTGCAGAGGTCAGACGACGCCACCCGCCGGCTCCTCCACCCCGGAGTTCAAGCCCTCTGCTGTCTTGGACTTTGAGCTGGAAATGGTACGATGAGTCGTGGCCAGCTCAGAATATCAATGCCCTGCTGGACGACGAACTCACAGACCTTGTGTCGAATACCAAGGATGTGGTGGATATCCCACAGAGCTGTAGTTTAAGAGTGGCCTACTTTTTCATTTTCAATTGCAACTGTAGTTCGACATCAGCTCTATGCTTGATAGACGTAATCTTGCTCTGGACAGGCGCTCTTTGTGGGTCCTGGGACAAAATTGGGGCAGAGCGTGGATGTTGACAAAGCAGGCGACCACATCTTCGGCCTGGTCCTAATGAATGACTGGAGCGGTACACTTGTGCTTCTTGATTGGCTCCCCTGCAAGGCCATCAAGTTGCTCCTGCTTGAGTGTGTCTTGGCAACTGGTGCTTCACATCAAGCAGTGCTTTGCAAAGCTCAAATTTGACAAAGTTGCCATCCGCACGTCTCGCAGCAAGGGACTTGCAGAAGTGGGAGTACGTCCCTCTGGGTCCCTTTCTTGGCAAAAGCTTTGGTGAGGCTGGCTGATTGATGGCTACTGTGATCCACATTGTTGGTCACGAGTTGGCCTGTCGGGTGTTATATTACGTTGTAGAGGCTTTCCTAGTTGCAGCAACAAATGCAGCTGGCATCAGCAACTGCTTCGTGCAGCATAGGAGAGGAAGACCTGCTTTTACTTTGCAAGTTCCTGCTAGAGCTACTACCCCTGCTGTTACTTGTGGTGACAGTATTGTTACTTGCGGTGCAACAGGAACTACGGTCTCGCCGTGGGTTGTGACGCTGGAAGCCTTGGAGCCGTTCTTGTGTGAAGCTCCTTGTCAGGTGTGCCTGCTATGATTGGCAGCCGCAACGTGCTTGCTCCAGCTTCTCAGTCGGCATGTTATCTAGTACATCATTGAGCATCAGGGAGCATTCCAATCAGCTGTGTCATCCACAGTCCTTCCGATCTGCTTACGTCTCTCCCTGTCTCTGAGGTGATGCAGGATCCTGAGCCGCTATCTTATCTGAAGGAAAGTTCCAGGCAGACATATGACATCAACCTTGAGGTGAGGCTCTTCATGTGCCAGCATCTCTTCTCATGACAACAGCATAGCCCTGCTCAGTGTCAGCTCAGCCATATGTTGTAAGTCAATCTGGTGTTTCCATGATGAGTTGAGAAGACGCATGGCTGATTTATCTACCATTTATTATCAGAATTCTGACACAGAGAGATGCTTGCTCCATCATGTATGGCTGGAATTTACCCGGACATGTGTTGCGCTCATTTCTATATGTAACAATTCTCGTGTGATCAGGTTGCGATCAAACCTGCTGGCGGGGAGACTGCTTCCATGATCTGCCGAAGCAATTTCAGGCACCTGTGAGGGCCTCTTCCCTCTGAGGTGCTATAGAGTCTCAAAATAGCTGACAGGCTTTATACACCTGCTGTCAGGTAATCCACAACACAGATTGCATCACTTGTAAATGTCAATCAGAGCCCAGTACTGCAGTTGTTAATAAGTACGGCAAAGAGCATTGGTGGTCACTGATGCCTGTCACACTTGCAACATCCCTGCAACAGTTACTGGACGATGAGGCAGCAGATAGCCCATCATACCATCAATGGCTGCAACCTGCGTCCCGGAGACCTCCTGGCTTCAGGCACCATCAGTGGTCCGGTATGTATGTCAGTCACTGAGGGGCACTTCTGGCAACACCACTGCAGATACCTTGGTGCCTCTGACACCAACAACTTCTGACCATGCTGAGGCTTCAGCATGGTCAAAAGGGCGGCGATTGCGTGGGTGGGTGGGTGCTGATAGCTACCTGCAGTAGGCCAGCATGTGGCTAGCATGTTGCCAGCTGGCTCCTCAGGCACACGACTTGGCCGCACTTGTGCCGGTGGCGCAGGACGAAGGCAGCTTTGGCTCCATGCTGGAGCTCTCATGGGGCGGTTCCAAAGAGATTGCCCTGGCAAGTGGAGGTGGGACACGCAAGTTCCTGAAGGACGGCGATGAGGTCATCATTACTGGCTACTGCCAGGCACGTTCCTCTCGCTTGCACACCAAAGCTCTGGTATTGTCCTTGAGATCACCTTCGCAGGGTCAGGCTCTAGTCCTATTTCTGGCTATGATGGTCGTCATGAGTCTCCGGCCTCAACCTTGGACTGACCGGACAGCCTTATCTCCTTAATATTGCTTGGCTGGCAGGGCGGCGAGGTGACCATCGGCTTTGGTTCCTGCTGTGGCCGAGTACTGCCAGTGCAGGAGCTCTGACATTTTCGCGTGAGCTGGCAACAGCTCACATTGAAACAGCTTCTCTTTCATGACGTTCATTTCGTGGGCATTCCTAACATTGTACAGTAGCTAGTCGTGCTTTAGCGTGATGAGACAGACATAAGCAGTTCAGAGTTGATCTTGCCAAAAGGCTACTCTGGCTGTTGCACAGTGGCTCCACATACTAGCAACGATGTGCAAGGGTCCGGCAAGGTCCTCGGACATCTCATCTCGACCAGTAGGTCGGCTTATGTTGTCTCATCCTCCAGTAGACCTGGGGTGCAGCGGTCGCTGAGCAAGAATTGTGCACTGTATTACCAATGGCCTTACGAGAGGCCTAGAACCTTTCCGCTGCTTGTGTCAATGTCGATGTCATAAAAGCAGGGCCGCGTGGGAAGCCCTGGCATGGTGCTCATGGCCCCCACCAGAGGGTAAATGAAGCCTGCCCCAACACTTGCCCGCACGTCCCGAATGGGCAGGACGAAGCCCGTCGGTGCACCCTTGAGTGCAGGGTCATGCGAAAACGAGTACTGCGTCTTGGCCATGCAAATGGGCAGCCGGCCAAATCCCTGCCGCATGTACAGCTCGATCTTCGCATCTGCCTGGAGAAGACAAAGTTGCTGCTTTTCAGATACACAGCACTCAGGTCCACAGAAGAGCATGCCTGCTTGCCTGGAACCTCAAGCTGCTACAGTTAACCCTGAGATGCAGACGACGAGCACAATACAAGACAGTAGGTGCATACCTCGGCACTGTACTCGACACCATCAGCACCATACATCGTCTTGGCAATGGCCTCAATCTTCTCCTTGATGCTTGAATCCAGCGGGTAGAGAAATTGGAAGCTGCCACTGCTCGATTCGCAAGCACGCTTGACTGCAGAACCCAGGTCAACCTGTGCCATGCAAAGGTCTTGAAAGGTCAACCAAGACAATTTTCATGTCTATGGGGAAGTCTAAGCTGTAAGACGTCAGAGACGCAATTTGCATCACAAGACCTAAATACCTAGACAACAAATAAGGTGCACCAAGCAACCAAAGGTATCCTCAAAAGCACAGCATTGCTAGAGAATGCCTTCTTACAGCTCCAGCTCCTCCATGAGCATGGTGAGTGCACACAACTGCATCAAAGGCCCCTGCAGCAAGCGCAGCAACACGAACGGCTGCTAGCTCGCTATCTGTGTCGGTTGCAAACTTGTTGATGGCCACCACGACGTTGACGCCGTACCTCCTGGTATTCTCGATATGTCTGCACAAGGACATGAAGGCAAGCGGATCAGAAGTGCTGACCTCAAAAGACTACAGTGAATGAATGTCAGCAAGTTACTCTTGTCTAACGTGATTGCGGAGGCACGTCAGCTAGTCAGTCAGTACCACTGCCATGCCTTTCACCTAGCTAGATTGGTGCAGCCAGCTGTCACGAGGTCCACTCCTTCACACGTGTAAGCCTGATCCAGGGGCTTGCCAGCTGTGACGGCTGGCCCACCACCGTGCATCTTGAGAGCCCTCACCGTTGCCACAATAACTGCGCAGCTAGGCTTGAGTCCGCTGTACCTGCAACACAGCGAAACAGGAGATGAGTGTGAGATGCTGCACGATGTAAACCACTTCCTGCTTTGTCAAGGCTCACATAATTCTACGTACTAGATCCAATGTTTGCACAAGCAGTAATCTAGAAACAAACCGGCGGCCACTGATCGTGTCAGAAACGGTAACCCCTTAGCTAGCAGGCACCCGCCTGCACTTGATGTTCATGAATTTCTCCATGCCAATGTCGGCCCCAAAGCCGGCCTCTGTGATGACAAAACCACCTTCGCCAACCAGCTTCAAGGCTATCTGATCCGCCACGATGGACGAGTTGCCATGCGCAATGTTGGCAAATGGGCCAGCATGGACAAATACTGGGGTCCCCTCCAGAGTTTGCATGAGCGTCGGATGAATTGCATCCTGGCTTGGCATGTGAGCACAATTGTGCATCAGTAACACGGTCATACCCAGCTTGGTTGCAGCCTTGCTGCTGACAAGCTACTCTCAAGCTATATATCGCACATTTTGAGTCCAGAACTCCCAGGGACATCTCCCTAGCTACGCTCTCCCCTTCTTAGACACAATCAATGTCAAGCTCTTCAAGGATCATATGCTAGCCTACTAATCAGCAAACATATGTATACTATGTTGTCCAGGTAAGAAGGCTCTGACTGCGGGTCAAGACACGAGTGGTTGCTCCTATAATCTGCTAAATCATCAAATGTGTGCAGGCCGAAGCAACAATGGTGTGGCTGTGGACAAGTTGGGCATACAGTCAAGGTTGACCTTCATGAGAACAGCAAGGGCTCCGCCAACTCCCAAGTCGTCGGCAGTGATGGGCTCCCCTGCCCTTGAGCTGCCAACTACCATGGCGCCAAGCTTCTCTCGCATGTCAGCCAAGGAAGTCGTGAGCGCAAGCACGGCCATTATCTCGCTTGCCACAGAAATGTCGAACCCCGTCTCTCTGACCATGCCCTTCTCGTCTGGCCCCTGTCCAATGGTGATCTTCCTCAAGAATCTGAAATAAGAATACGCGCTGCACATCGTCAGGCTGCAACATTCACCCAAGGCTCAGCAGCAAGTCAGATGTCATGCTGCCTGACATAGGCCATCACCTGTCATTGACATCCATCACGCGTCGCCATGTGATGGTGGACAGGTCCAAATCCAGGCGGGAAAACCTGCTCCTCTCCTCCGGTGACAATTCATCGGGATTGGTCTTGAGTATTCCCAGCGTAAGCAGTCTCTTCGTCATCACTTCAGCAAATCTTCTCGTGCCATCCTTGCCAGGAGGGCAGAGACGATTGAAGAGTGCAGCATCACTCTGAGTGGCCTCGTGGAAAACACGAGCATCTATTGCAGCAGCCAAAAGATTGTTGGCGGCAGTGATTGCATGTATGTCACCTGGAGCACAAGCACCCTCAATATAAGCAAAGGCCACAATGACAATCCAAACTGTCTTCCTACTCACCTAACCCTAAAGAATCTTGAAGAGATGGAAAGATGCAAGTACAAACCTTAGCTGATTACTCAACTATTACTAAGGAAGGTGAACAAGGCAACAACAAGATGATTCAATGAGAATTTAGGCACACTTGTGCCACTCTGCGCTTCTTTCGAAAGGAAAGTAAAAGACCGACTTGCATGTGTCATGTATATTGCTTGCTTTCCTCTGAATTTGGTCCAAGCTCTGCTTTGAAGTTAAAAGAAGAACTGTTTGCAGCGTTGCAGCATAGCAGCAGCTGTGAGAGCCAGCTTGACGAGGAAGAGTTAAGAATTACTCTTGCTTGTACCTGTTAAGTGCAGATTAAACTCCTCCATGGGAATGACCTGGCTGTAGCCTCCGCCAGCTGCACCTCCCTTGATGCCAAATGTTGGGCCCTGACTTGGCTGCCGGAGACAAGTAAATACCTGCACTGCACAAACACCTAACATAATTTCTCAGGATTGACTACCATTGCCATCCTTGTGGCGCTTGTCACAGCCAAGCCCATTGATGCAGCATCCTGCATTTGCCAACATGAAGCCTGTGGATGCACCCACCTTCAGTCCCATGTGAGCTCCCAGAGCTTGGCTAAGCCCAACTGTGGTCGTGGACTTGCCTTCCCCCAGAGGAGTCGGTGAGATGCCACCAACGACTATGTAGTGCCCGTCTGTTACGTCTCTCAGCCTGTCCCTCACGGATAGGAGCACCTGGAAGCGGAGAGCCGGCTCAGCATCTTGCTGTTTTTTGGAAAAGACTAAGCAACGACTGGGAGGCAGCTCAAAACCTTAGCTCTACAAATTGCTGCAATCGAGGCAAAGAAAGTACATCGTCAGGTGTGAGTCAAGAACCGTCCAAGCGCCAAACCTCAAAAACGTCAATCATCATATCGTCAAGTGAAGCTCAACGACTAGCTCACTTTGGCCTTGGTTTTGCCATAGAGCTCGTAGTCGTCGGGACGGAGGCCTGCAGCCTCGGCAACCTCGACGATTGGCAGCGGCTGCAGCGACTGCGCAATGTCGATGTCCGCCGGCACGGGCGACAGGACCTGCAGCCTCCGAGCTGCCAAGACAGTGGCCATGGAGCGGCGGCGGGATGGGCGCCCCGCCACCTTCCTCCTCCTCGCACAGCTTCGGGCTCGGACAGCGGCGAGCGCCTGGCGCTGCGCTGGTTGCAGGGCGAGCCGCCGCGCAGCGGCCGGAAGGCTTCACCGGAATCCAGTGCACGTCTGCTGCGCCGCGCCGCAGCGGCGGCGGCGGCTACTGCGGCGGCGGCGGCGGCGGCGGCGGCAGCGGGAAAGGAAATCAAGTAATGCCTCAGAAATCAGGGTCATGAGGGGGAAGCAGCGGCTACTAGCGTTAAGAATACTCTGCTCATGATATTAGGGTATCGTTGGATTGAATCTGCAATATGGCGGAGCCGCTCATACTGGAAGAAAGTGCGCGCTCATATTGGGGCTGCTCGACAGAATGTGCGCGGTGCGCATGAAATTGAAAGGGAGGCCAATTCTAGCCTCACAGATATCCTGTTAACGGGACAATGAGCTAGCTAAGGGGGACACTAATATCCCCGAGTGAGCACATGCATGACTGACAAGCTAAGCTGAGGAGCTGCTCGGGGTCAGCAATCCCGCGTCAGCAACATAAGGGAATCTCATCCATTGAGCACCCATTCGTAGTATACACTTGGGTTGCGGTGTAACTTGAGCCCTTCGGACCTTGTCCACTCTTTCTGGGCTGGCCGTCTACAGCCCCGCCCCCTTCGCAGAGCCACTATTTTTCCTTTGCAGAGCTCAAAGTCTGTGGCGCTTCTTGGCCCCTTTGCAACCTTGTCCATTCTCTTCTCGGGCTGGACTCTCACAGCCATTGCTGTCAATTTGGAAGAGCTTCTATCTCTTCCTTTGGAAGAATTTGGCTCTCTCAAAGGGGGCAAGGGCAGTGAACAGCCAGCCCGAATAAAGTGACAAGGTCCGAAGGGGCCACAAAGTGCGGGGGAAAGCGCGCTTTGAGCAAAGCTTCCCGGTAGGATAATCACTTAGTAATCACCTCTAGGTAGCCGTAAGTCAGAAAGACTAGCCGCTGGAAAGCAATCCCATTGACGAAAGCCAGAGGATGCAGCTAGAGCACGGCCAGAACGCAGATGCAAGGCTTGGGCCATGGACTGCTGGAGTGGTATGCAGTGATGTGGAAGAGCTCACTTCTTCTGCAAACAGCTGTGATTTCTTCTAAACAAGGAGACGAGAAATACCTCAACTGGGGCGACAAATGTAACCAAGAGAAGAAGCTCTTTAAATGCAAGCAATGGCTGTGAGAAGCCAGCCCAAAGGAATGTATGAGGACTGTGCAAAGAAAGTTGCTCTTTTGAAGGTGGCGAGAACTGTGAAAGAACAGCGCTCCCATATTGACAGCCGTGGCTGTGAGAGGCCAGCCCAAAGGTATGGACAAGGTCTGAAATAAAAGAGAGAGGGCTCGCCCATTGAGGAGGGGCTGGAAAAGCCAGCCCAAAATAGAA
Organism: Spirogloea muscicola; assembly: GCA_009602725.1. Classification (NCBI taxonomy): domain Eukaryota; kingdom Viridiplantae; phylum Streptophyta; class Zygnematophyceae; order Spirogloeales; family Spirogloeaceae; genus Spirogloea; species Spirogloea muscicola. The sequence continues at coordinate 108,307 of WELB01000045.1, forward strand.
TGAACAATATACGAGAAGGGGGCCAGGGGAAGCGCTCAGAGAAACAAGCACAAAAAGTAAACAAAGCAGCTACGAAGGTCTGAAAGGGCCGAATGGCGCAGGAGGCTAAGAAAGAAAGTGCTCGCCCATACAGAAGAGGAGCTGGCAAAGCCAGCCCAAAAAGAATGGACAATGGATAACGGACAAAATGCTAATCGCTAAGACGTCGGCAAGTACGCTCTCTCAGTAAGAGAGAAGGCGCGCGGTGCGCATGAAATTGAAATGGAGGCCAATTCTAGCCTTATAAATGTCCTGGTAACTGGGTAATGAGCTGGCTAAGAAAGGGCTCGCCCATAGAGAAGAGGGGCTGGCAAAGCCAGCGCAAGAATGGACAAGGGGGACACTAATATCCCCGAGTAAGCACATGCATATCTGACAAGCTATACTGAGGAGCCAAACCACCACCACGGAGGCCATTATCCTGGGCTAATGCACGACCAGCACGCTGGTGAATCGCTAGTGCTTGGGAGCGCTGCAGACTCAATGAACTGTAGCTGTGAGAGATTGGGAGAAGGCGCGCGGGGCGCATGAAATGGAAGGGAGGCCAATTCAAGCCAATACATTGCTCAGGCAGAGTCGAGTGCAAACTAAACAAGGCTACATAATACGGAGACCAAAATGGGAACGATGGAAGCCAGACTGCCAGGCATCCGTCAAGCCCGCTCTCTCTGTGGCGTTTCCGACCATGCAAGGTCGTTACATCGCCCTGCCAAGCACAGGGAACGGCCAACCAAGACGGCGGCGCAAGGGGCGGAGGTCGAGGACCAGACCACACTGGCCACTTCCATCATTGCCACTGAGCTGCCGTTGTATCAGGTGGGCCCCAGCGCTACGCTCCAGCGGGCTCAGCGGCCCCGCCCACCGCGGCGGCCGCGCCGCGCCCGCCCGCGCCGNTACCTGCGGGCGCTGGCGTACGGCGTCGGCGGCCTCGCCGCCGCGGGCCTCGTGCTGCTGGTCATCTTCCAGGCGAGGCCGCGCTCCTCCTCCGGCGGCGGCGGACGCGGCCGCGGCGCCGGCGGCGCCTTGGCGCTCGACCATCGCCGCCGCCGGGGCCCCACCGGATGGCGCCGACGAGCCGAGCCTGACATGGGTCTCGTCGTCGGCCCGCTGACGGCGGCGCCGCCTCTGGCTCGCTCGCTGGCGCAGGAGCGGCTGGTGTACGTGCCGGTGGTGCCGGGCCTCACCAAGGCGTACCCCTTCACGCCCGCGCGCGCGCGCCTCCAGTACGAGGACGTCTGGCTCACGGCGCGCGACGGCGTCCGCCTCCACGCCTGGTTCCTCAAGCTCCAGCCCGCCAACGCAGGCGAGCTGCCAGTCGGCGCCCACCCAGTCCTTAGTCTTTGGGCAGCAGCTTATCTCCAGCTCTGTGGTCGTTCCTCTCGATCTCGCGCATCGTCACTCGCAAGATCCCTGTGGACGGCTGCTGGCTGGCGTGGTGGATGACCCACGGCAGCAGGCGAAAGCGCTGTGCTGCGTGGAGCCGTTAAATGCGTTGCACCAGAAAGCTGGACGGGGGGAACGGGGTCTAGGTGTGGCTCTAGCACGGAACAGAGCGCGTCGAAGCAGGGTTCCTCACACCGGCCAGCTGCACTGACTCCGCCAATGCGCCTCGCGTATCTGCAGGACCCACCATTGTGTTCTTCCAGGAGAATGCTGGCAGTATCCCGCCTCTGGCGAGCCCCTTGCCGCCTGCGGCGCCTCGCTTGCCTGCATGGCGGCCGCTGTTCACTGAACCTGCATCCCTGTGCACTGACCATTCCTTTGCCGTTGATGCCAGAGGCTCGTCCATGCTGTCAGGGTTTAGGTAGGGCTCTGGGTCGTATACTTCCTGCATGTCGGAGACTATCGGAGAATGCGGAGGTAAGCAGGGGCCACAGTCCTCCACCACATAACCCAAGTACAAGCTTGCAGAGGAAAGGCCTACCTTGACAGGGCGAGCCAGACATTGCGCATAGGCTGGACTTCATTGCCATGATGATGTTGAAGCTCCAGTGCAACGTCTTTATGCTCTCCTACCGAGGGTGAGCCGGGGCAATCGAGCTTTGTCCTTCGCCAGTCCTGCTATTTGCAGAAGTCACTGAATAGCCACAGACTGGTGTTCATGCTTGAAAGATGCAGGCTGCAGAGTTCATGCATTCAACAGAGTGTAGCAAGCAGAGCCAACGCTGTCTGCTTGTGTGAAACCTTACGCTGAGAGATGTGCTTGAGTGCAGGTACAGAGCAAGCGACGGGTTCCCTTCGCAGCATGGAATCATTCTTGACGCGCAGGCCAGTGCAAGTGCAGGCCCTTGAGCTGAATTCCTCCAGTCCTCCAGCCAAAAGAAAGTGCAGTCTTTGCGATTGTGATCCAGTGGACACTGCAATCAGGCATTTGAGCATGCTGCAGGCTCCCTGGCCCTTACCTTCCTGAGCACTGTAATGTGGCGCAGGCGTCTTTGGACCACCTGCTGGCGCGACCAGACATCGACTCCAAGCAGATTGTGCTCTTCGGGCGGTCGCTGGGTGGCGCAGTTGCCACACAGCTAACTGCTAACAACCCCGGCAAGGTGCGCTAGTACTCTTGACAGGCAGCCCAGGTCTTTAGTGCATGTCAGCTTTGCTGCAGGTCTGGATCATCGAATAGTTAGCCCGACATTGCAGCTAGTAGATACTAATGCATAGCGCACCAATGTGTACTGAAGTCTCGGAACTGTAGGAGCATTGAGATACTTTCCGGCGGGCTCTGATTGCTCATTTTCCCCCACCGAGCGAGTGCAGGTGGCAGCTATTGTGCTGGAGAACACTTTCACCTCGGTGCTGGACATGGCTGGCCAGATGCTGCCCTTCCTGGGCTACCTGGTGGGCACCGAGGGCGTGAAGCTGCTCAACCCGCTCGTGCGATCGCCATGGCGCACCGTGGACATCATTGCCTCGGTATGCTCTCTGTGTTGCAGATGCTGGCGGTGCTCGAGCTGGGGCCTGCATTCCGGTCACTCCATTGTCACCTCTACTCGACAGATGAGAGCCATGACGATACCAGTGATCCTGATGTACGACCACCCAATGTGCCGCAGGTCCACACTCCGGTCCTGTTCCTTGCGGGCCTGCAGGACGAGATGGTGCCGCCGGCGCAGATGCGGCGGCTCTTTGAGCAGTGTAAGGCAGACCCGCGCAACGCTGCCGTCTTTGTCGAGTTCCGCACTGGTGCGCACATGGACACGTGGGTGAAGGGCGGGGAGCGGTATTGGCGCGTGCTGGAGCTCTTTCTGCGACAGCATGTGATGGAGCAGAAGCAGCCGCATGGTGCAGCCGCCAATGGTGCCCGCTCAGAACTCTCTGATGAGCTTTCGGGTCAACGGCATGCGGTGCTTTAGTACGATGATGCAATGTTGCCCCATCTCACCGCCAGCCTGGCTGCCGACGGTCCTCGCTCCAGTGGCCAGTATCACTGCTCATTCGCTGCCGAATATTTGCCGTGCAGCAGTTCATGCAGAGCCATGAAATGCTACAATGACATTGCTGTGCAGTTGCCTGCTGATGATTTCTTGAGCAAGTACTGTGATACCAGAGGTAATCGGCATGTGGAACTGCATGGTTTCTTCCGGCATGAGATGCACTTGCATAAATTTGCTTACTGGGTGAGCCCGGACAAGCTGGTCAGATCGCTGGCTATTGATGTACCAGTTGACGCAGGACCCTGGGCATTAGATTGCGACAACACAGATTTGTGGGGTATACAGGCCTCACACAAGGGAACCTGTGCTAGGAAGAAAAGCGCGAGTTAATCAATCAAGAGACAGCTCTGTTAGTATCCCTCATGAAAAGCGGGCGTATCCCCACTTAGTACTTCGTACAAGCTTGGGTGTATGCCCACCGACACGCCCCAGCACCCGCTCCAGCTTAGCAACTGTGGCCATGTTCACAAGGGGGGCGACTACTCACTTGGAGACTCAATCTAGCTAAGCATGCGGCTCTACTCTACTCTATGACTGGGCTAGCGCAGAGCCTGTGGGTGCCTCACTTAGGTGCTTTGTAAGGGCAATGGGCTAATAGAGCCGCCAATAGTTGGGCATTCTACGCAAACCGGACAAAAGATGGTAACCAAAAAGCAGCGGAGGGCGCCTGTAAGCTACTACGCTGGGGAGGAGGAGGTGGGGTGAGGCAACAGCGGGGGCTGCTGTCAGGAGTAGATGGCGAGCGGCGCAACGGGCGGCGCGCGGTAGGCCAGCCAGTGCAGGCAGGCGGCGGACACGACGTGCCAGCAGGTGTGGCGCAGGAGGAACTGCGCCTGTTTCCGCGACGTGCGGCTCCACGCCAGGAAGCACAGCGAGAAGACGGTGAGGCCCACGATCTCGAGCTGCAGCCACAGTGTCGAGGAGAAGAAGAGCGCGGATCGCAGCGGCCCCAGAACCACTGCGCCAGGCGGAGAGCACACGAGGCAGGTCAGCGGCAGGGCAATGTGGTCGCAGAGGGCGACGGCGACGACAGCGAGAGTCAGTGGGTCTTGTTGCTTTGGCAGTGGCCGCCATGGAGGCTCGATGCACAGCGACATCCCTCGGCACACTCCGCAGCGCTATGAGGAGCAGAGGCGGCAGCCCAACTCGAGGCACTGCCATAAGGGCCGAGTGCGACGAGCGGCGCTGCGGCACAGCCGTGGAGGCCATTGTGGGCGGCGGGCGCACCTCCGACGGTGGCGACGGAGCGGTCAGCGCAGCACCAGGCGCGGGAGGCGGGCCAGAGGGAGTCGGCGGCGAGGGAGGTGACGGTGACGGCGGCGAAGAGGGCGGCCATGAGGGGGCAGGCGCGCGCCCAGTAGGCGGCGCACACCGTGGCGTAGAGCAGCGAGGACGCGGCGACGGCCGCCGAGAAGCGGACGCGCAGGAGGCCCGCCGGCCGCCCGCTGGCCGTCATCTCCAGGTGCTCCGCCACCCACGCCGCGACCCGCGCCGCGCCGCGCGCCAGCGCCGTGACCG
>WELB01000045.1:120860-146598 GCA_009602725.1 Spirogloea muscicola
CTGCTAAGCAGCCGCAGATCAGAGATGCTGGGCTCCTGGAAGTGGGTCCCCTGGCCAGAGCCAGAGGCAGCAGCGAGGGCTCTGCCGGCACGAAGGTGCAGCGCCCGGGCCATGGACCTCTGCAGCGAGACGGCCAGGCGCATTCGATACACTTGCGCCAGCGACCCGGCTGCAGGGAAGTCAACCGAACCCCCACCCCGCAGCGCCCTTCCTTTTTCCCGCTGGAGCTGCCGTTCGGCCAAAGCGGCTTGACGGTGGCAAGCTCGAGTTGGCCGGCCAAGCTGGAAGAGAAGCAAGCTTGTGCTTTCCAGACGGTGTGCGACGGCTGTGGAAAGCGGCGACCGGGGCTTCTCCACAACGGCGGTAAGATCCCTCTCGGTGCGCAGCCGTGCTGGCGGCGGACAGTGGCTTATTTAGTGATGGGGCCTGACAACGGCCCCCACTGCGGCTCCCCGTCTCCCACCACCTCGACACCTTCTCCCCGACCGCCGTGCCGTGCGGCGCACACGAGCGCCATGGAGGCCTATCTGCGGCACCTCCGCACCCTCCGCGCGCAGATGAACGGCGCGCCCCGTGTCCCTCGCTCGTCTCAGGGGCAGTCGTCTCGCCGCCTCTGCCTGCACCTAGCTCCTCGCCTCCTGCCTGCAGCCCTGCTTGCTTAAAATCGTCCGCCCCCCCTGCCAGCTCATTCACGAGGAAGTGACGCGTTGTTGGCTCCTCTTTGAGCATTTGCAGAACACGAAGACAAGGCTGCTGCCATTAATTCTGAGAGACACGAGCAGCAGACTGCTATCAGCACACTGGAGAAGGACATTGCACAAGGTGCTGTAATAGCCAAGACCTGCATATCTGCCAGCTTTCTGATCAATGGTACTTCATGAAGCTGCCTGCTGTGCTCCATCAACACTGCAGCCACAAGCAACAGTGGTTACACAAGAAGGTCTCGATAAATGAGGCTGATCTGCTTGTCAAGTTGGCATGCATGTCACCTGAAGTTGCAACAAACTCGAAGTTATTGGACGACCGCATGAACACCGTGACGCAGGAGATCAGGCAGCTGCAAAGTGAAGTGATAGCGTGCCACAAGGGCATCTCTATGTGTGAAGTAGACAGCGAGTCACTTGCGCAGGTGCTGCCACATGTCCAATGTACCGTGGGTGAAAGTAGCATCATGAAGATAATCACAAGGATGAGCCTAACATCAGATGGATCATAGCGTGCAGGCTCTCGACCTGTTGACCAAAGAAACTGCTGAGCAGCAAGGCAGCATAGCTGATAAGAGGTACCAACAAGTGTTTGTCAGAGTGTTGTGATGTTGTATGCAGAAGCAGAGCAGAGAGTGTAACCACCAGACACAGATCAGCACTCTGATGTGAAACTGACAGATCACAATGATCAAGCTTGCACTTGTTCCACACGCCTTTCCCTGACGATGAAATAGGGCACACTTTGCAGGCTTTTCTACAAGCAAGTTGAGGAAGAGATGCGAGAGCAGCTGAACAAGTACAAGACTCACACCTATCGCGGCACAGAACAGCAGATGATTGCCTAACAATGTCACTGAACTCTTGTTTGCTGGAACTTCAAGCATTTGACAGGAGGTAATGGTTGAAGTAATGCTGCCAACTATTAAAAAGGCCTAAAAACCATGACCTACATGGCTGATCAATGACTTCTCATTGAGATATGATTTTCAAGGGGGTTCCCAGAGCCTTAAGATGCCATTGCGTCCTCCACTGCAGAGCCTGCCTCTGTCTACATCCACAGCTACATGTCGACCCTGCCACAATCAAGCACAACACAAGTGAACGAAAAGCTGGTGTGTCCTGCATACGACTCTGCAATTCCATGTAGTGGAGCATATTGCAACATTTCCGTACGTGCAGACATCAGATTGTATAGTACATCTTGGGATGATGACATGCAAACCAACCAAAGGGCTGGATTCGACCTTCAATTTTACGTCTGACGCAGCAACAAGAAACACGCATCAACTTGGAAGTAGCTTCTGAGTCTGCTTTAGATATGACATAAATATCGGGAGTACAAGGGTTGACCATCACCATACAGCAGAAAAACAACCTCACACGGAAGTTAATCGTTAATTGGCACTCACGACAGCAGCGGAGCGGTTGAGGGTGCGGTGCAGCTGCCAGTCACGCATGCTCCTCCGGCGATGGCCCCAGCCCTGGTTCCGCATGGAGGCCGCATCAACTCCTGGGCCAGCGGCCTCTGGCTGGCGGTGGAGTGACATGGAGTTGTCCTGGGCCCCAATGCCCAGCCACCTATCTCCAGACCGGACAGCGACGATGGGGCCCCCATGCAGACCAATGGTTGTCACACTCTGCAGCAAGCCTGAGAACACGGCGCACACATCACCTTGTCAGAGCACAGAGATGCCCCAGTAGTGACCACTGCTGACATTGTTCAATTCAACGGTGTCCATAACTCCAGCCGGTGGCAGGTGCCAGCAGCGGTCCACCACGGAGTTGGTCAGGCCAGCGGACGAGCAGCAGGCAGAGCGACAGGGTGCCTTCAGGGCTACCTTCAACACGCTCCCACAGGCGAACGGTACAGTCGGCGGAGCCCGTAACCACGCCCTGGCTGGAGATGCAGTAGTCGACACAGGTGATAGGCCCCCCGTGGCACGTCAAGACCGCCTCGCACTGTCCGCCGCTGAGCTCCCACACTCGTGCCGTCCAGTCGTCTGACCCCGTGACAATGTTGTCCCCGTGCATCCGGATGGCTCTACACAGGCAATCGCTTTAAGTCAAAAAGCAATCTGACAAAGAAAATGCGTTGAAAGCCAAAGCCCCCTGTGTGAAGAGGGGCTTGGCGCAGAGGGGCGTGGGCAAGGCCATTGGCTTGATTCAATGGGATGCCAACATCCTGAAACGAATCTTGTGACTAGAGATCACAACCCATGCTACAGAAGAGCAGCCTCTGACAGTACTCCCAACTATGCATCAAGTCAAAGGACACATCTGAGCTCCTTGACAACCTGACTTGCATCCTGGCCAGCGTGACATAAGTGGGAGCACCTGATCCAATTTGTGTGCCCAACGAGCTTGTATCGCTGCTTGCCTTCTCGGATGTCCCACAGATTCAGTGTCCTGCACAACACACATGGCATCCCAAATTATGAGGCAAGTTGGAACGTCATCCTGAAGCAGTACCTCCCCTCAGCTTTGCACAGAAGACCTGACAGAATCTGAAAGACCAGCTGCATTCCTGCTCCAGCCTGCTCCAAAGCACATAGTGATGACCAGCAGCTATCTGAGCAGGCTTGTAGGCTAACACAAATGTCAGGGACATGGGTGAAGGCTATAGTCAGTTCAATACCCGTCTGTTCCCCCAAAGGCCAGCATGCCGGCATGGTCCACATAGTCAAAGCACAGGACGGGGCACGCGGCCCTGGCCACAGTGGCCACACACTGGTCCGACCGCACATCCCACATCTTCACCATCCCATCCCAACCTGCCGTCAATACGCGCTGCCCTGGGAGCAGCCGCACGCAGCCCACCTGCGCACGGCAGAGCTCGGGGGCCTCTGAGTCCATGACCTTCTCCTGTTTATCAGCTCATTTTTTGACATGTGACACATTCCCAGCTCCGTTTCTGATCTACCTCCCGAGAAGGAGGCTGGTCAATGCTTCAGGCTTGTCAAATGCATTGTCCTCACCGAGCCTTCGTGGCCACGGAGCTCGACTGCAAGCTGTGCCGTAATTTTGTCCCAAACAAGCACCCTGTGGTCGTCAGAGCCGGTAACAATACGGCCCCTGTCACTTGAGATGCACCGCACGGCTGCTTGGTGGCCCTCCAACGTTGCACGGAGCTCGGACCCCCGAGAATCGGGATGCCACAGCTTCACCTGAAAACACATGGCAGCCATTTGGTGCTTCAAGATATAATCAGCGCATAATCGATCATCCTTAGCACTACCCATGAGTCAATCCAAGCTGCTGCTTCGTTCTATCAGAGGGCACGCATGACTCAGAGGAAGCATTGCAGAAGCTAGCAAACCCCTGCATGAGGGGACGTGCATACAGAGAGAGGCTCACCGTGGTATCTGCTGAGCCGCTCACAAGATAGCCCACGTCGTCGGTCTGGCTGACCAGATCTCCAAGCTCAGCTCTGGTGCCAGCATGCAGGGCAGTCACGGCATCCTTGTGGCCCCGGAGAAGCCGCACCCCGCTTGGGCCCCTCCTCACTCCGCCGGGTCCACTTCTCACATCAACCTTCGGGCTTGGTAACCCCCCTGCTGGACCAGCGGGGGAGCCCTTTGTCTTGTCTTGGAGGTCTGGCGATGACCCACAGAAGTGACAGACTGTCAGAATCTTGCAAAGGTACCGCCTGTTGAGGCATAGCCGGGCCACATAACAGCACGTAAGGAAACAGGATGTCAGATACTCAAGCGTAGGCTTTGGGTTAGTGATGTGAAGCAGTGCTTGTAGAGGATGGCGGAGGGTGTGTTCTCAACAGCTCACCATAGTTACTGTCGAGGAGCACTGGCTTCCGCCGCTCGCCTCTCGGCGAGACCCCGTTCACTTGCCCCTCCCGCTCATTCATCTTGCTGAACAGGCTCCACCCCTTGCGGCCGTCGCTGCCAACACCGTCGTCCAGGCCTCCGTGCATCCTGACCACACCCCCAAGCGAGTCCTGGCCCTCGAGTAGCCGCGGGGACATGCCAGGCACCGCTGCCGAGGGATGGCCCCAGTAGGCATGTGACACTTGCCGGACCCTTGCAAGCACTCCCCGCAGCTTCAGCTGCAGCATTAGCAAGCAGATGTCCGTGTCAGTGCGGCCTGCTCTGGACCAATTGACGAGCTTGTGCCAGGCTGAAAGGGTTTAGGTTCAGGGCTTAAGGATTAAGGGGTTGGGTTTTAGAGAAACGTAAACTCAGCAGCATTACCATGTGCGTATAACCGAGGCCGTTCTTTGAGGCTAATGACTCGAGGATGGCCCAGGCCTCCTGCTCCAGCAGGCCCAGCTCAGCCTGTCATAGGACATCCTCTCAGAAGCATATGTTAAGAACAAATCCATCACCAGTAGAAGGATGTTAGATGCTCTGCAGAGGGTCAAGGAGCGGTAACAACTTCTGAAGTCAGCTCTTACCATGTGGCAGGCGACAAGCATGAGCTGCTCAAGAACCATGACTGCATGATTGCCCTCTCTGCACAACAATAAAAGCTTTTGAATAATGAGCATCTGACTGATAACCAACTTTTGTCCAACAAGCAACTTCTCTCCACTGTAAGCTTAAAAGCTGGCAGATGAACTTAATATTTGATTTCTGCTTCTCCTAAGCTTCTTTACGTTGTGCCCTCCTCCCGAGCCTATCAACATCTTTGAGGACTGAGAGGCTGCAGACGTACTGCATGACCACATGCTCCAGCAGCAGGTCGAAATACTCAGACCAGTATCTGCAAACGCATATTAAGATGAGTTGCCTGACGGATCTTGGGCTGACATGACAATTGAATTTCAGTCTTGGCTGTCATCGAGCACATTTACAGGGTTGCTCAGGGCCTCATCCTGTGCTACCAACCACGTATGATAAGGCTGCTGCATTGGTAACAAATTACGTATGGTGAATCTGGGCAGCAAGAGATTGACCGCAGGCATTGAAAGAGCAGTCAGCCTGCTCACTCAGGGTCATCCCAAGTCGGCAGCGAGCAGAGGTGGCGTGCCATGTAGTCCTTGACATTGCCAAGATCTCTCCTGAAAATCCTGGACGAGATCTCCATCACAGCCTGAGCAGTGGAGGCATCCCCTCTTTCCGCGGCACTGCTGAGCGTCAGGATGAGCTGGTAGAGGCAAGATGCACTCTTTGTCAACATCAGGTCAGCCTTCAGCTTATCTGGTCGCCAGCAATACGAAAGCTTTTGGAGATTGCATTTAACATTCAACAGGATTAGCTGGGTGCTATCTTTGCTGGCAGTTACTGAAGAGGGGCAACAAGGCTACTGGCAATACCAGCTCCTTCACAGCTGCAAAGTGCTCAGTTGAGAGCTGGCAGTCCCAACCCTGATTCACCAAGAAGCTGCCAGGTGAGTATGGGTTCTGCTGCTGACACAGTTCGCCGGCTGCTGACAAATGGCTCAAACAAGATTTTGACAGCCATATACATTGTATGCTAAACTGGTGTCACTGATGACAATCTCGCAATCTTGCACAAGAAGGTACAAAGTACCTCATTGTGCAGCTTCTAGCAAAGCACTGACAACGCTCACATGTTTCATGTGCTCGATGATGCACTCGACAAAACCAACCGCTGTCATGCCCTCCGCATCCGAATCAATGAGAGCTGCACAACGATCAATTATAAAGGGAGGATTACTGGAGGTTAACAACCAATGTGACATATGGAGCATATTTTCACCCTAAACCCAACTCCATCAAGTATGCAGTAGGCGTACAGATGAACATTGAAGTGTGTGAAGGATCTGAACACCTGAAATTGTTCCATACTGTGGTGAAGATAAAGGATCCTCCTCAGCCGGATCCAGCTCCAGCAGTCTCCGCCACAACCCCTGACCAGTATTGGGAGCATGGAGCAAGGGTTTCCAAACTATTAATACTGATGAAGTCTTACAGGCTGACAGGTCAGGCTGCTGTGCACACATGAATCTGCATGAATCTGCATTCTTGCTGATCAGTATAATTGCTGATCCAGCAATGGTATCAACAAGGAGAACTGACGTGCTGGCCCCCTCACACAAGCCTTCAAAGAGGCTAGCATGGGGAAGCAGTTGCACCTGAAGCTTGACTTTGATGTCAAGCACCATCTGGTTTGTTTCAGCATGCTGCACAGAATGAAGCAGACATAGAGTTAAAGGCCCCATCATGGCAAGAAAGCTGTACTGCTTAACTTATGTTCACTACAATGGTGATCAGCTAACGAGGTACACCTCCTTAGCATGGTGTTCACATAGGTGGCAACATTAACAACGGTTCCTTCCAGTGTAATTTCAACCTTTGCTTGTCCTTGACCATGATGTGGGCTTTTGATCATCAATGCAAGTCTTCTTGCACGATCCTCCACAGAAGCCAGTTTCCCCTCAGCACAAACAACAACTCTTCAGAAGACTGATAACAAGCCTAGTAAACAGGTAAACGTACCCCGCGCTGGATGTCAATCTTGCGAGGTTCCTTGGGGATGGCCTTTACTTCATCGTCCACAGGTGGCCTGGAAGGTCAACAAGGCAGCACAGTGTTTACAGCTCCCACAGCCGCAAGGCTCGCTGAGCCTAGCCTGGACCTCATTTCTTATCTAGAATGCGATTAGTACCCCAGACATGTAACGGAAGGCGACACTGCGTTGATTTGTCAAATGCGAAGAAGGCTGAAGGTCAGTAGACGCACTGGTGAGGGGGCATGTCAGCGGGACGCTCTCTGTCCTCAACTGCTCTGGCCAGCATATCCTTACGCGCCTGCTCCTGCTCAGCAGACCTCTCCAAGGCCGGGAATGCAGTGTAGGTGTATCTCATGCCGCGCTTGCCTGCATTTGAAGGTCTTTTCAGATAACCTTGACCCCAATCAATTGGCCAACAGGAGGCTCAGAAGAGCCGTACTGTACAATCTCTAATGTCCTTAATCATACTCATCCTATGGTCAGAATGCCTGCCTTAATCTCGAAAAACGTCAATCAGCTAATACGACCTGACAAGCGCAATCAGAAAAGATAACGGTCATGGACAGCCAGAGACCTGCCATCTGATCTGTAGTTGAGGGCAAAGGCTCAAGGACAGCCAGGATGTCAGATCCACCAGCAGGCGGCTGCGCAAGGTAGGAGTAGTCCTTCTCCTGTTGCTGCGCATCAATGACTGCATCCACCAGGTTCGCACCCTCCTTCGCTGACCCCAAACCACTTTCGAGGAAGTGTATGAATCCTTGACTACGGATGAATTGAGCCACCTGTTTGTGCATGAGCCAAGATGCTGTTTAGACTCAGCGAAGGTCCACTATCTGAGCTTGATCGACAAAGCCTGCTCCAAAGTCTATGTCTACTTCGGCAATAGAGCCAAACTTATGTGGACTCATGAATATTGGACGTATGAATATTAGACGGTCACAAGCTGTTGCACACCAAGGGGTCGACTGGTTGATTGGTCATCCTGGAGCGCTTTCTCAAAAAGGCATCGGTGTTGAAGATGTTTGCTCCGCTTTGAGTCGGGTCCTGTGAGCCAAACGTTATGCAGAGCGTCTCAAGCTGGTCAAGGCAAGAGACACCCAGGAACATGTCTCTAGAGGTCTGCCCTGTATATCAAATAGGGTGTAGGAAGTGAACAGCTGACAGGTCACATTATGAGCTTTTGTCTCCAAACAGCAACATGCATAATTCTTATCATCGAGTCCTATACTCGGTTGACATGTTGCGTAGACAAGTCTGCATGGTTAATAGCACCAAACTCAAAAGAGGGACTTTACCAGAAGGGCTCATCTTCAGAAGCAAAAGTTTTGAGATAGAAGCTCACCACAAAGTCGCGATAACCATTCATGAGAGAGGCAAAGAGCTCCAGGAAGATGAGCCTGGTTCCAGCAAGCAGGGGCTTTAGATATACAATGTGACCATTCTATGTGATATCTCCTGCTACTTAACCCCTGAACAACAGGTCAACGAGTATAGATGCTATAGTTCTCACACGGCAGTGCATTCAACTTACATATGAGCATAGCAGCTTGTGACAAGGATGGGTTCAACTGCCTACCTGAGCTTGTTGTCATGCTGTTTGCCCCATGGTTTGGCCAGCTGAATAGCTTCGCGGTCGTATCGAGGCTTGACCAACTTCTTGGATTGGTCAAGGGTGACCAGCGATGGGTGGACGAGGGTGTGCATAGCAGATCGCAGGTTGCTCAGCTCCGGCTCCGGCAATGGGGGGGTGTCATCAGCTATGTACATGAGGTTGAAGTCAAGGTCCACTACAGTAACCTGATACATAGGAACGAGACTTAGCAAGTAGCACAACGATCAAGTCATGCATCTCTGATTCCAAGCTGGATGACCAACTATGTGATAAAACATAACTGATGACATTACAACTGCATATAGTCCGCCTCTCGCTTGGCAAGTTCTTAGCACCTCGTGAACCCCAAAATGGAAGTGGACTCACCCCATCAAGGCTAAGATTGGAGATGTCAAGACTGGAGTGAAGACCAAAGAAGTACAGTGTGGGGGCGTCGATAAAATCCACGCCTACATAAGGTAAGACAGGGATGTACACACCCTGCGCCCATTGTGAGAATGGAACTGTGCTGCATCATCAATGATGGTAACTCCACAAGATCCAACACTGGTTGCTTGTGAGCAGCTGGTTTGCAGGTTCCTTCTAGAGTATTTCAAGAGCAGCTGGTCATGCCCTGACTTCGAGTACACAAATATTCGGAAAAGCTCAGATAGCACCAGCCGCTTAAGCACCGCGTATGCAGCTTGTTACCTGCCACTTTATTGGATAAAGTAGATGAAGTATTGCCTCGGCAACTAGAGTCAACAATGAGTACCTACACAAGCCCCATATAAATTCGGCATTAGCAGTGGTTTTAGCAGTGGCATTACTTGGGACGGTGCTAAGAACCTTGTACTTCAGATATTGGACCCTAATTTCTGGGGCCAGAGGGTTAGATGTTGTCATGATGTTCAGCATCTTGATGAGTAAAGGGATGTTGACAACAATTGGGCTGCAGAGGACTGACTGCAAGGGCTGAACTCTCACTTTGAGGCCCGAAGAAGTGTCCGCTTCTCTAAGAGGAGAACAGTGAAGAGTCGAATGACATTATTCACGTCCAGGCATTGGATCAGAGGCTGAAAAGATATCTGCAGTCAAGAACGAGACTCCTGTCAACAGAATAGCTTCCTAGCCAAAGTGCTCGCAACCAATAGCAGCTGCCTCAAGGGAGGCAACAGCCTTCACTTGTCCAGACCCAGCTAAGCCTCAGCCTGAACCTGCAGGCCTATCTTCTCGCTTCAATTTAGAGAGAAACTTACATCAGCGTATGGCAAGCCAGCTTCTGCGGGAGACTGCACATGTAGCAGGCAGTTGTCAATCGTGAAGAGGACTTGACTTCTGCCGGGGTGTGGCAGAGGCACACAGTCCACAAGGTGGGTTATCGTGTCCCATATTGGCTTGCTGCAGGCCACTCAAGGGCGCGTTTCAGTAAGCAGAAACTGTCCAAGTGGAGACGAGAGGATTGTTGGTCTTCAATCTCACTGTCCACACCGTCCTTGAAATACATGATCATACTTCATCACCTGCTTCCTGCAGCTGTGAAGCAGAGGCGATGAATCTCCTCCAGGGTCTCACGGAACACCTGGAAGAACGGCCAGCGGGATAGTATGCAGATGCACTTGTCTGCATACATGCCCTGGGGAATGAGGTAGGCTTCCGCTATGTCCGCGTCTACAGGGTCTCGGAATGCGACGCAGCTGACGTACAATTTGGACCCGTCGCCGTCTGGAGAAACCCGCCAACAGAAGAGCTCATGAGGCCCAACTAGGCAGAGGATTTATGGTTACGAGCTCTCAGAAAAGCAATGTAGCCAGTCACATGCAGTCTAATCAGAACTTTTGCCTGAGCCCTTGATTCCTGAACCTTAATGACCAAGATGAGCTTGCAGATGCACGCAATGAGCATGCCTCAGGCCCAAGTTGCCGAGTGCCAGCGGTGATAGTGTGACCAACCAGTCAAGACGATGGGATAGCTGCGGGCGAGCGTGAGGGAGTCACTTGCGCTCGGCCCCTGTGTGTGGAACTCCAGCCCTCCTGGCAGAACACACTGCCAAAGAGAGGCGCAACCAAGCCAAGCCACTTACTGGTGCATCTCAAGTGATAAGAGATCAGCTGGGTGATGACCAGCCTGCATGCACTTGGGCAGCGCTACACACCACTTTTACTAATGGGCACCATCAGCAGCCCACACTTCAACTGCTCAAATTCAGTCAGTCAAATGACTACGTATCCTAAAAGCAGAGCAAAGCACGCATAAACCTCGGCCCACAGTGATGCACTTTGGCGCCTGCACTTAAAACAATGATAGTGGCGATTTTCGTCCCCTTGGCAGCCGCTTGACGCCTGACCAGTCACTCTGATCTCGCAGGTCTCAGGTTGCATTGCTGCGTGACGTCGTCCCCGCGTCTGCCGTCGGCAATGCGGCTCACTGACGACCTGCATCCGACGAGTTCCACGAAGCGGAGGCCACCAGAGTGGTGCGCACCCTGGCGAGCTCGGGCGGCGGGGCGGCGCCGTCGGGGCTGGCGGCCGGGTACTGGTCCAGCAGCGCCGCCTGGTACGCGTTGTGGAGGCCGCGGAGCCCGCGCTCCTCCTGCAGCGTCTTCACGTCCGGCCCGAGGCCGCACACCATGAAGTAGTCGATCAGACGGCCCGCCATGGCCGCGCCGCCGACGGTCGCCGCGCGGGCGCGCTCACCGCGGCGCGCGCCGGNCCCGGCGGGCCCGGCGGCGGGGCGGCCGGCCGGCCCCGGCGCTCGGCGCCATGGCGGTCAAGGTGTGGGTGGTGTGCTGGGACGGCCCGTGGGGGAGAGCCGCCATAGAGTTTCGCCGGGGTGCCCAGAGCTGCCACCCTGGCTAATGTGACATTGGCCGCTATCTTTGTCAAGACAACGTCGCTTTACCACATGCTACCTGACGTTAGACTTGCAGCGTTGCTGGCAATCAACTGTCGATGGTCTGCATGCAGATGACTTGCAGGCGGAAATCTGGTGGAGATAGAGCCAAGGAAGAAGAATCAGCTGGCTACTCAGTCCCTGCAAGCTCTCGAGCATGGTGCCCATTTGGAGCACGAGCCAAACTTGATGGGGCCCCCTCCTTCCGGCAGGGGTTAACTCCTACTGCAGTCCAATTGTCACTTCCTTATGGGCTGCCACTAGCTGCCCAGTACCCAAGATGGATCAGCTGCATTGGAGCACGAAAAGGACAGCGTGCACTGCTTAAGAGAGGGCCAGGGCTTCAATATGCAAAAGCAAGGGACATCTACTGCCGGCATGCCCATCTCAGCTGGAAGATACCTTCATGTCGAGCATATCCCAGACTTGCAACATTCTCCAGTAGGGTATGGAGGCGAGGAACTATGCAGCCAGAAGTGTCAAATGCGGCTGGTAGGAGGTGGTCACTGCGGGGGTAGTCAGAGTAGTGTAGGAGCTTTCTCTGCTCTGCACCTCCCACTGGAGAATATTGCAAGTTTGGGATATGCTCGAGCTCAGATGAGGATATGCTTCCAGCTCAGATGGGCATGCCAGCAGCCTACTTGTCATTCTTGCGACGTCGAGTGTCAGCTTGTCTGCAGCGAGCTCAGGCTCATGCGTTGCATCAAAATGCTGGTCGAGCCTTAGCTGGTAGTTCAAGAGCTTGTCAATTGCCGTCCGGTATTCGGGCATCAGTTAGCGACCTCTATGTGCTAACCCGCGGTTACTGAGCGGGTCAGCTTAGCAGCAGTTGACGTGCATTTGTCAATGTGCTTGCCTTCGTACTTGGCCACACAGGCCCTCCATCTAAGAGTACACACTCACTCTTCACTGCGCGGCCAGCAATATGAGTCGATGCTGAATTCTTGTACGCTTCCGTCACATCCACGTCAACCAAGGCTCGTGGGCCTCCGCCAGGTTGTGCACCCACAATGTCCAGGGTGCGACGGTGATGGCGTCCCTGAGAATCTGTGGTGATGGGCATTATATTGCTCACTTCCACAATGGCGCGGTAGCCGGCGTCGCGCTTCAAGTCCGCCAGGGCGCCCCGTAGAAGATTGTGAACGCCCACTTCTTCAGGGCCTGTGACACCGCAGCATGTGGGTAGCGAGGTCTCCGCCCTCCACACGGAAGCCGCACTCACACTCAGTTACTCCCGATCAGGCAGGTCGGGGGCAGGCCAAGAAATGGAGAAGCGCCGGTATGCCTCGGGGCTGATTTTGATTGCGTTGTGGATCCCAATGAATGCGTGTGTGTTAAGAGATGGAGGGCCATATATGGAAAAGTACAAAGGCAAGCACATCGACAAATGTACGTCGCCTGCTGCTAAGCTGACCCGCTCAGTAACCACGAGTCAGCACAAAGAGGTCGCTAACTGATGCCCGAATACCAATCGGGGGGCGTTGGCCTTGGTCAATTGTGCAGGCTGTCCTTTCCGTCGTCCCCTTTGGGAAGGTGAGCGCATTCCTAGCCTCGTCGCCGGCGGCGGGCGGCGGCGGCAGCGTTGCGGCAACGGCGGCGCCGCGGTCTTCTTGCTGCGCGCTCTTCGTCTGCCCATACCGCACCTTGCGCAGCTTCGGTCAAGGTGGTGCTCAATCAGCAGCTTACGTCAACAACAGCGGACGCAGACGCGGTTTTGCCTTCAGCGCGCGTGCCAGCTGGGGCGAACATCCTCTTCATTGCCTGGTGCCAAGCCGAAGTGCTTGTCGTCCAGCCATGGCGGACCCCTTTGACGCTTTCAAGCACGTGGGCGTGACAAGGAAGAGGGGTTCTCTGTCCCGGCCACAGGTGCGGAATAGTGCTGGACTTCTTGCACAAGCTCCAGCTAGTAGTAGGGAGATGGATGTCCTCAGAGGGACTAACTGTTCCGTTAAATTCGGTCGTAGCAAGAGAGAGGGCAGATATTGACAATGACCCATAACACAGTCTTGCGGCTGCGGTCTTTATCAGCCGGCCAGAAGCAGAGTCTTGTGGCGGCGGGCGTGTATACATACTTCCGCAAGTGATAGTTAGCGAGCACTCTAATTGTGGGGTTATTAGACGAATGCGACGTTCCGTGCTGAGGTTCTTTCATTGGCGGCACTTCCCAGACTATGGACGAGCACGACATTGTCAGCCCCAGTGCCAAGAGAGCGCCGAGGGCCCGGAAACAGCCCGCTCCTCAGCCCACGACGGCTTGCGAGGAGCAAACGCCACGAGTTACCTGCCCAAGTGTTCGGCTTGATGCTACTTCAATGCTGGACACTGCAGAGCACGCATGTGCAGAGCACGGAGACGATCAAGAGGCTGGTGCTGGGCTCCAGCGTGGTGAACCTCAGTGCGAAGCCTCCACGAGCTTATTTTCATCAGGAAGTGGAGCAGCGGGACAGCTTACGGTAGCTAACTCCGTTGCCTTTAGCGGAGAAGCGTTGCTTGGCGGCCTGGCAGGCCGGGGCAACAGGGCCGAGGTTATTTTGGCCATCATTGACTCTCTGGTTGCCAAGCTCCGAGTGTTGAGCTTCCAGCCCCCGGTCACGCACGTGTAAGCATCACCTCCCTGCAAATGCCTGCCGTCTACAAATGCCTGCCGCTTTGGTTACACATGCAGTTGACCAATCTCAGCTGATGACTCGAGTGTTGCAGGTAGCGACAGGCTGGGAAATTGACAAGTATATATTCTGATTGGAGCCCCCATTGCATTGTTTATATCAGTCGCACTTTTGTACTTTGCAATCGTGTGCATCTGGTGGCAGATACAATCCAATGGAGTACGCACGGGAGCCATTGGACAAGTATGTGCGCAGATATGGTGAGACAAATTTGTAGATGTCTCCATTTTGAGTGACACGGAACCTTTCCTGCTTTCTCCAGTGAGTCTCTGACATATATATATATATATATATATATTGTGCCTGCAAGAGCTCTCAGGAGTGGCTTCCTTTTGGGGCAGGTCCCTGAGTTTAGGCAGAGTGGTCACATCACAATGAGAGAGAAGCTGGAAGAGGCAAACATGCTGTTGTAAGAGGTCAAGGACGGAATTGTGGTCACCCTTTCCTGTCGTGAGGCAGTCAGTAATGCTCTGTCCTTCTTCTAGGAGGCCGGCAGGTGGAGGCCATCTGGGTAGGCATGAATCCTGGGCCCTTTGGGATGGCACAGACCGGAATACCGTTTGGAGACCCAGTGCTCGTCCGCGACTTTCTTCAAATTAGTGGAAAGGTGCTCTTTCGGGGGGAGCTTGTAAATGACTTGCTAAGAGTGCAGAATAATTGCAGTCCTCCAACACTGATAGGCAACGCAACATTGACAACATGATGTTGACAGGATCACACAGGCTGTCCTGCTCTTGAACAGGTGAAGAAGCCGTCACCCATGCATCCAAAGAGACCGGTCCACGGCTGTGATTGTCCACGACGAGAGGTGTGGCTAATGAATCTCAAGTGTACCAGAACTTCCATCTTCTCTAGACAATAGTTGCCTCTTCCTGTCATTAGAGGGACTGTTTAAGCATGACTACTGCCCCACTTCTGGCAGGTCAGCGGGCAACGGCTTTGGGGATGGGCCAAGGAGCGTTTCGGAAGTGCAGATGCCTTCACATCTCGCGTTTGGGTTTGGAATTATTGTCCACTTGTCTTCATGGAAGCTTCTGGCAAGTAAGTCTGTAAGAAGCCTGGTCATGCAACTAGAGAGTACGTATTGGCGTGACAGTGTACTCTCAGGCCATCAGCCGCTTGAGCATACCAAGACTTCTTGGAAAGGCATGCTTAGCTGTACTGCACTTGATGGTATTCATTGAGCAACTAGTGATGAATGTGGCTGTTCTGCGAACACTTCTCATGGTGGAATGGACTGCACACATGCAACAGATGCCAATGTTCCTGTCACCACATGCTCATGCATTTAGTGAAGTCATGCAAGACCTCACCGACCATAAGAATGATGACATGAAAATTGGTGGACCTGGCTAGAGGGGCGTCGTGCATGAGGCTGTTTCAATATCAATAACAGCTATCTGCTATCTGACGTTTTTTCCCGCAGGAATCGGACGCCCAATCAGCTTCCAAGAAGGGAGCAGGAGCTACTCTGTGCAGCTTGTGATGACGCCTTTGTCAAGCTCTTGATGCTGATCAAGCCGAAGCTGGTCGTAGGAGTAGGTGAGCATCTTGAACCTCGTGTCTTTGCTTGCTTCTGAGGAGCACTGGTTTTGATTGCTTGAACAAGCTTGCAAGCAGATATGGAAGCAGCTGAGGTAATATCGGTTGGTACGAAGTTGGCATGAAGGTTGCCGTCTACAGACGTTTGAGACTGGTGCTGCTGCAGGAGCTTTTGCACGGCAGCGAGCAGATGCTTGTGTCCAACGACTTGCCCGGAAGTTCAAGGTCGGGACGATATTGCATCCCAGCCCAGCCAACCCGATGTCCAACAATTGGGCGGAGGTTATTGAGAAACAGCTGAAAGACTTGGGGTTTGAGTTTCCCATGTAGTGTCATCTGATTTCGCACCGAAATTAAAGCAGCCTGAAGTTCTGCAGTGTCCACAAGTCTTGCTGGCCCAGCTCTTGGGAGCGTCTTGGCGGCTTTGGTGTTAGCAAGGCACCAAATGGCCAGATGTTGACTGAAGCTGTCAACTTTGAGATCTTTCCTGTTTTTCACAGCTTGCTGCTTTGCGTCCCACCCTGACCCAGTGCAAGTGAGCTGAAAAAGGCAGCACCTCTGTCAGTCTACGAGCTTGCAGTTCAGAAATAAGACGTATGCAACAGAAGTTTGCAGCAGTCGGCAAGGGATGGCCAGGCATTCCGGTAGCTGCGGCTGTGGCTGCATCTGCTTTTCTCACAAGGAGAGCAGCTCCTGAAAGTGGAGATAGGATGTCACAAGCGAAGCACTCATGGTGAGAGGGCGTCACGAATGAGAAGCTCGTATGACTGTGATTGAGCACGAGCTAAGCCTTTCCATTCTTCTTTCCGGGCTGGCCAACCACAGCCATTGCCTCTACTGGAAGACTGATTCCTCCCGATTGAGAGAAGTGCTCGCCCACTGAAGGTAGGGGCTAGGAAAGGCCAGCCCAAAGAGAATGGACAAGGTCCGAAGAGCCGAAAGCCGAAAGGCGCAATAATAATGATAACCACGAGTGAGCAGCAGCTAGTCGGAGTGACTGGCAGCTGGGAGAGAAGCACTCCGCCTAGAACAGATGCAGCAGCCATAGCGCGGCCTGCAGTTGCAGTGGAGTTGAGATGTCTGCCTAGCGGCTCCCTAGCTTCCTCCGCACTCCCGCGCCGCGCCGTGCATCGCGGGCTCCACGGCGGCATCCGGCGTTCCTGCGCCGGCTTCATGCCGCTGGGCCTGTCGCTCGGCGAGGTCGCGGTGCTGCTGACCGTCACCGCCGCAGTCGTCGGTGAGCGCGCTGCGCATGCGCTGGCCTTGGCTGCACGCAGGAGTAACGGGAGGCCCTGACCTCGGCCGCCCTCTGCCGTCGCCGCCGCGGCTGCGCGCAGGCCCCAAGGACGTGCCGGTCGTGGCGCGCGGCGCGGGGCGCGCGGCCNAGCCATCGCCGGCCGCTCGCAGATTGCTGAGGTCCACAAGCCCTGGCCCACAAGCTAGCCAAAATCCCATCGCATACACTTGATCTCCACGACAACCCACAACTTAACCGCTGAGCTTAGGCTGCTGGCACGTCGAGCTCACGTCAGCGACGCCGCTAGCTCAGTGGCGAGTGACTGCCAAGCTCCGGTGGGCTGCCAGTGCCAGACCCTGACGCGGCATTGCCTGCCCAATGCCGCCATACGGCAGCTCCATCGCGAGGTGCAGGACGCGATGGCGCAGCTGGAGGCCATCCGGCACGAGATCCGCGGCGTCGGCAGCCTGGCAAGCTCCGGAGCGCTTGCCCGAGGCCTCGCTGGCGACTCCGGGTCGCCGCCGGATCGAGCAGCTTTTGCCCATGCTGAGCACTCGCAGCCAGGGCCAGCACCGTCTGGCTGTCCGGAGGCCCCCAGAATCAAGGCCGAGGCCGCAGAAGCTAGGCGCAGCCCGGGCCACTGGCCAGAGCTGCCAAGTGCTGCGCCACCGCTGGACGTTCTGCCCATGTCGGCTGTTTCAGCTGGCCTCCTCCCACGGCGCTATGGCAAGCCTGGCGAGCAAGCCGGCCACAGACTTGGTGAGGATTACTGTTCTTGCTGCTCGCTCTAATGCAAGCCGCTCGTAGATGTGCAGCATCGTCGGCCAGCATGCAAGGCTGCAGTCTGGTTCAGCACAGCAATTCAATAGCACGATCGCAGTAAAATGATGATACTTTGCATATAAACACTCTGCAGACGTAATGCCAAGCGGAGCAGATATTCTATCAGACGCCATTGTGGAGCGTCAGGTGGCCTGGCAGGCCCATGAGTTCCTCCGAAGATCCAAAGGCTCCTGACAGCAGAGTCTGTGGCAACTGACAGCCCTATGACCATGTGGAGATGGTGGCTTTGCCCTTCCTCCATTGTTGGATGTATACATGTAAGATCACTAGACCTTTGGGCTGGACTACTATTGCTATTTAAAAGAAAGGCCAATATTGCCCACAAGCCTTGGGTATAGTGAAGATATTGCAATCAAAGCTCCATTGATTGTCTGCATGACTGCCATTTGCCCTTTTTCACCTTCAAGATCCTTGCCGGTTTTGACATTCCTGTGGTTCTGTGAGACTGGGTGAAAGCAGGTCGTTTCAAACAAAAGATTGCTTCTGTGCTCTGACATATTGTCACCTTGCGTGAAAGACATGGGAACAGGGGCAATTCAAGCAAAGTGATCATGGAGAGATATGGAAAGTCAGGCTTGAAATTCAGCCACTCTATTGCCAATAAGCTGACCAGGCTCAGGAGGTAGAGTGCATCAAAAGACGTCTGTCCAAGTACCTGTCTCAAACTACTAAAAGAGACAATGGATGCCAAACATGCATGATTGAAGAAAGCAATGCCACTTCTTTGATAACAGAATGGTGCTACACAATGGGGCTTGTCAAAGCCTGAATACAAGAAGGGGTCTGCAGCCAGGCAAGACAGGCAAACAATGGACACGTGGGCCACAGCTTGGAAGCTGCCACACTGGCTTGTATCAGCTGCAAGACATTTTGCTAACAACAGCGAAGGCAAGTCTTCTAAGGGTCTGTGCTCATGCCAAGAAGCATGTCTCGTACCTGTTCAGGCTGTTCCAGGTGTGGTAAATGCCCACACTGACTAATCCAGTGCAACTTCGCATTGCTGACTTCTTCCAATAATCTCTGCTTGCAATGAGCAAGAGCCACGCTGTAAGCACTGAGCAGGTCTTGGGAATTGATGTGTGAGGCAAGTATTGTATGGTGCTCAGCAGCAGAAGAAGGCGGACTTGCATCTCTGCATCTCTATAATCGCATCTCTCTCTCTGGTTTTCTGCATTCTCTCCAACACGCGCAAATAGCAAGCTAAGTCATTAGGTTGTGACACGCGCTCTCACCAGAGCAATATCCTTGGCAAGAATCTTATCATTTTCTCCCCACAGAACAACGACCTCCTGCTTAATCTGCACAAGCATACTCTACGTGAGTCCACTACTTCATGCCCAAGCCCACGTGGCATGTCAGGGGTCTCCTGAATCTCAGCAAGAAAGAAGCCACCGTGCTGCTAAGGTCTAGTAATCTTATAGCAATGGTGGGACCTGGGGCACAAGTCCAGCCACATTGTAGCCTCCGCTCTGCATGAAGGACACCATAGCATCTGACCATCCTGGCTGGAGGCAGTGCAGCCTCCCAACCTGTAAGGAGGGGCTGACACAGAAATTATCTGCAGAGCCCAACTGATGGCAAGCAGTGTGAGGCTATGGATCGTGATGTTAACTGAAGACGAGCGGAGCTGCAGGCTGTAGTGTGAACAGGATGCCAAGGGGTCTGCATGCACGCTGACATTTAAGGTATGCTGCTTGCAAATGGAATGTAGGCCTTACCCGCATTGCATCATCTGTTGCAAGTTTGCCGTTCCAATAAGCTAAAACGTTTGCATAGGACCGAAGCGGGATGCTTTTGAGGATATTGACCTGGCAGAGGGACAAAGTATGATGCCTTAAGTCTAGCATTAGCCTGATGAGCGACCAGCACTAATGGTTGACCACGCGCCAAGCAGTGGTTGTCCTCGCAAGCATGTTCTGGTGGCAATTAAAGCATGAGTATATCATAGAGGAATGTCGAAGCATGAAGGCTTGCTCACTCCAGCGTATGCCAGCACTCTGGGAAGAGTGGCCATGTTGCCGACACCTTCCGTGAAAGCCTGAGCATCAATCAGGCAAAGCTTTGCCACCTGCTCTCCACAGTGGAAGAGACAGGAACCAGTCAGCTGCTAGAGGGCCAGAACTTAGGTGGACTTTGCACGTTGAGCAGACTAACCATATGCAATTTGCTACCAAGTCGTCAGAGTAGTATTGTCAGGAGAGTATTTGCTCCTCGGACACTTGTGGGATCCTTCTGTTAGGATTGGCTGAGTGAGGAGTGAGACGCAAACTTACAGCATCTGGGTGTGTCAGAGCGAAGTCAATAGCAGCAGCGCCACCAAGCGAGGGGCCGACGACCACTACAGATTGTCCAATGTGCTGCCTCCAGAACTGCACGAAATAAACATCGTCAACCCGTGACAAGCCAGTGGCTCATGGGCGTTGACTCCAGTAGGAGTGTCAATGCTGCCTTTGTCATCAAGGGGGAGGGGACATCACTTTGCATCTGGGCTGCAAGATCCATTGCCTGCCGAGGCAGCAGATTGGAGCTTGTCATGTACCTCATATAGATGCTCTCTCTTGGCTGCAACTGAAAATGTCCGTGCAACATTCTCTGCATCACGAAAGCAAGAACGAAGCCAAAGTGAGGATCAAAAGCAGCAGTTGGGAGAGTAGAGTCATGAGGAATTGACCAAGTTTGCCACTCAGTTACCAATCCGCCAATGTGGCACTCTTGCACTGTTGGTTGCAATTCAGGCTACTACACTCTTGCATGGACTTGTCCAGGGTGACGACTGTCAAGGAGAAGGGAGGTAGAACAGAGACCTCACTAGCATCACAGAAGCCCCAGCCGAGGAGGTCAACAGCCCAGGCTGCAGCGCCTGCCTGCTCGAGCAGGGGCAGAAGCCGCCGCCACTCCAGGCACGAGCTGCACGGTTTGCCAGAGACTATTACTGAGTCAGGGAGCATCATGATTGTGGTAAAGCCGATGATAGTGCTGACTGCAATTGCTGCACTGTGCAGCATGATGAAGCACCTTGCCTGCTAAATTTGCCAATCTTGTCAGAAGCTTATGAATGAGCAGTCCTTGCCAGCTCAATGAGCTCATCTGCTTAATCCAGGTCCTAATCCATGCAGCCTAACTAAACAGGCAGCTGAAGTCCTTAAACCTCAGTCCCAGATGCCAGCCACTTTCTATACACGGCTGCCTAGTGGACCCATATGCGCATTAGATTTCATGTCGAAAGTTAAAAGTCAAGGCACGTTGGCAATGGCCACTCTCTTGATGACGTCAATCTCAGCAGAGGATTCAGGATGCTTAGGGAGTGCAGCCGCTGATCGCTAAGACCTGTCGAAGCTGTGCAGAAGCAGGAAGGGAAGCGCCCCGGCGTCGCCGACACGGCCCTCGGGAGCGACGCAGCTGCTCAGGATCGGCTCCTCGGCGAGGGTCGTCTGGATCAAGGGCAAAAAATGGAGTGATGGAGGGCCTGAGTGGTCAAGTACAAAGGCAAGCAAACTGACTAAAGTACATCACCTGCTGCTAGGCTGACCCGCTCAGTGAGCACGAGTCAGCACATAGAGGCCGCTAACTGAAACCGGGCAACCGGGCAAGGCCACCAGTGCGCCGGGTTGAGCAGCACGCAGGCAGGGTGCCGAGACATGCTGCATGCAGCCTTGCGCCCTGTGATGCTCGCAACACAGACGCAAGGCTGCCGCGAGCATCACAGACGCAAGGCCGACGCCGCGGCGGCGGCGGTGGCAAAGGCAACTCCCTGCGGCGGCCGGGCTTAGGGTTTTGGGTTTTTGGCAGCGGCGCCGCACTTGCACTGGGAGCAGTTGGATGCGCGCGGCCAGCGCGCGCGCTGCGGGCTCCCGCAGCGCCGCGACCTCGCGCGGCAGGAAGCTCGGGAATGGCGGCGCCTCCGTCGCCGCCGCCGCCGCCGCGATTCGGGTGGCGCTGGTGACGAGCCGAGGCGCCGNGAGTGCTAAGGACTGAGACAGCAGTAAGCGAACTCTCAGTAACCTCTCGTCAGTAGATGCAAGTCTGAGTAGCTAGCAGGCGGAAAGACGTCGCCCTGACGGAAGCCGGAGGCCGCCGCCAGAGCGCGGCCTGCGCGCAATTGGACCGCAAAAGCTAGGGACCGTGCAAAGAGACGGCCAGGCGCATCCGGTAAACTTGGGCGAGGGACCCGGCGACATGGAAGCCAGGCTGCTCGCCTTGCTGCCTGTCGCGGCGGGCCGCTGCTCGCCGCGCAAGGCGGTGAAGGAGGTCCAGCCATTTGGCGCCAAAGGCGCCGTGTACGTCGACGGCGAGTGGGAGAGGCCAGCCCAAAAGAATGGACAAGGTCTGAAGGAGTAAAGTTCGTTTTGAGGTTAAGCCTGTTATTCTTTTCGGGAAGGCTTTTCACAAGCCTTCCCATCCTTCAAGGAGAGCCAGTTTCTTGATGAAGAACGCCCCCCGAGAAGACGAGGCCCTAAACCCACTCCTAAACCGTGGGGGCGACGTCTTTCCGCCTGCTAGCGATTCAGAGTGCCCCTTCTCTCTATTCAGACTTGCATTTACTGACTAGAAGAAGTGGCTCTCCCAATGGGGGCAAGGGCTGTGAGAAGCCAGCCCGTAAAGAATTGACAAGGTTCGAAGGGGCCAAACTACGAGCTAAGCAGCAACTACGGGGCCTGAAGAGGCTATGACAGAACATGGCTAGAGGTCACGCTGAGAGTCGGCTTGCTGCTGTCTCAGTCCTTGGCAACTCCGGCTCCTTCAGACCTTGTCCATTTCTTTAGGCTGGCCTCTCCCAGCCTCCAGTCAATCTGGCCGCGCTTGCTTAAACCGTCCCACCAACAAACCTATGTCCTTCAACCCCAGCCCCTAAGCCCCGGGCTTCTCGCGGCGGGGACGGGGCCGCCATGGCCGAGGTGCGCGCGTCGCACATCCTGTTGAAGCACCAGGGCTCCCGGCGCCCCGCGTCGTGGCGCGACCCCGACGGGCGCCGCATCGCCCGCACCACGCGCGACGATGCCGCTGCGCGCCTCCGCCGCCTGCGCGACGAGGTCGCCGCCGCCCCCGGCGACGCCGCCTTCGCCCGCGTCGCCGCCGACGAGTCCGACTGCAGCTCCGCCAAGAACGGCGGCGACCTCGGTGCGCGCACGGCGCCCGAGACGACCCCGCGGCAGCTGCTGCTGCCGCCTCGCATTGCATACCGAACTCCTAAAACCCTTACCCTAACCCTAAAACTTAAACCCCATACCTGGGCGCCCTGCCTGCGGCCCTGACCTTCATGCGCCTTGGTGTCGCCGCGACGCTTTCTATGGCAGGCTGGTTCGGGCCTGGCCAGATGCAGCGGCCGTTTGAGGAGGCCACCTACGCCCTCAAAGTCGGCGAGATCAGCGGCATCGTCGACACAGACAGCGGCGTGCACATCATCCAGCGGACCGGGTGACATTGCATCTGAGGATGTTGAGGAGGGCATCTCTTGTGCTGCTGCATGCAGCCCATGGGTTCCAGTTGCCCTTCGTCGCCATGTGACTTACACTGTTGGGGTGTCCCAGCGAGCACCATTGTGCCCGTTGTTGAAACGCCAGGCGCCCGGCAACTCCCCATGTGCAGTGAGCTTGTTTTTTAGCGCCACTATTAGGTGGGCACAATGGGTAACGACCATCTCATTGCCCGTCCTGTGCGAGGAGTTGACTTATCCTCTATTTAATTGACTAGCTTCTGAAGCTTGCATGCTGAGGCTACAGAACTTAGCTTTTACGAGCTGAAGCTTGCGCCGCTTGTGAAGCCAATGGGGACAGTGAACATGACATCGAGTGAGCCACTAGACTTCGTCCTACTCTTTCACCCTCAGCAGGCCACAACCTGTGACGTGCCCCTTGCCACCATATTTGAGTGAATTCTAAGCATCCACACTTACCTCCATCCACACACAGCTCCTGTTTGCTGTGAACCTGATCAATGCTGGTGCTCAAAAGTGAGCGACAACCTATGTGACGCCATGATCATGCAAAGGATGACCAAGACAGTAAGAATGAGCACACGCTACTTTACACGTTAAATGGTGACAAATAGTCTTCAAGTCTATATGATGCCAATCTTATTGGCAATGTCGAGTGCGTCGTAGTCAGCTGTGAGCCGCACATAGGCCTTCTTGTTGCCGTCAGGCCTGCGCAATCGCAATAATAGCTGCTTCAATGCCGCTGATGATGAAGCTGAAGCTTGCTGATACTTTAGAACGATGTGAAACACCTGTGGCAATGCATCGACTCATGCAGGTGAAGACAGCAGCGCATCTTTCACTCCACATTGTCAAGTGCAGACTAGTCCAACTGTGACGGGTATACATATTCCAATCCCACCAATGCAGAAAATGTGATCAGGACTGAGATAGGCATGAAAGTCAGCAATGGCACATATACCGTATGAGAGTATTGATTTTCTTCGTCTGAATGTCATACATCCGCTTGACGGCGTCCTTGATCTTCGCTTTGTTTGCGCGCGCGTCCACGATGAAGACGAGTGTGTTGTTATCTTCAATCTTCTTCATGGCCGACTCGGTCGTGAGAGGGTACTTGAGGACCTGCCACCGTCATGTGAGGAGCGATCCAGACTTAGAATCCCAAATTGCACTGGCCCCCAACCACTCTAGGAGACCAAAGCCACGAGGATGATGCAAGAAGTGGCTCCTTGACAATGCCAACAGAGACGGTTGCAAACCAGCCTCCCACGGACGAGGCCCAAAGAACCTCGGGAAGCTTGCCACTGCTTAAGTGGTGGCACGACGGGAGGGCTAGACGAGGGCGCCAAGCGGACCTGGAAGTGGTCGAGCTTGTTGGCGCGGGGCGCGCTGATGCGAGGGTATTTGGGCACGCGGGCGCGCTTGAGCGTCTTGGGCCGGTGGAACGTGACGGACGTGCGCTGCTTCAGCGCCTTGGTGCGCACGCCGACCTTCTTCAGCGCCTTGGCGGCCTTGGTGGCGCCCGCCTTGGCGCCCGCCGAGTCCGGCTTCTCGCCTGCACGACTCCCGACAGGGCGGGCGTCTCGGGTGAGCCAAGCCAGCAAGGTGCCGCACCTGCGCCTCTCGCCGCCGCAAGGTGGAGCTCGACCAGCTCTGGCACTGCGCCCGACCTCCATTCATCTTCGTCCGCCGAGCCGTCGCGCAGCCATTGCTCGCAGTCGGACCGACGGCCGCAGTAGGCCCCCACCGGCGGCGGCGTAAGGCACCGGCGCGGGAGGCGAGCGTGGGGAAGGGGCTGATGCTTACCCTTCGCCATGGCAGGGAGTGGCAGGCCGCCGCTCCCGCCTGCGTCGTATGCGGCGGCGGCTCGGTGGCGGCGGCGGCGGCGGCGGCGATGGGGGAGCCGGGGGGTGAAGGTGGGACGCGGGCGCAGGGTTTAGAGGTTAAGCTAGCCTAAACCCCGGGGGGGTGTGAAGCTTCGGCCCCTGTGACCCTCCCAACCCTGGCGATGCCATCCATCGCGCATCTTGCCCTCGCATCGACGGCTAGGGATGGCTGAATCTAAAAGGAGAGAGAAGGCGCGCGGGGCGCATGAATTGAAAGGGAGGCCAATTCAAGCCAATACATTGTTCAGGCAGAGTCGAGTGCAGACTAAACAATGCTACATAATACGGAGACCTAATCTAAGGTACCTAAGATGACATTAGTACCCACGGGTGAGCAAAGAGAGAAGGCGAAATTAAAGCGAGGCCAATTCAAGCCATTACATTGTTCAGGCAGAAAGTGCAGAAAGTGCAAAGAATGCAGCGCAAAGAATGTGGCTACATGAAAAGACGCCCTATACTAGGAGGGCCGGAGGTGCCACAGAGCGGGGGGAGCCGTGCTGACGGGGGCCATG
>WELB01000045.1:148859-163989 GCA_009602725.1 Spirogloea muscicola
CAACTAAGGCCTGCGGAATGCTGGAGTGGCCCAAGCTGCCCCCCCGACTTCGACGACGCGCATCAACCAGCCGGGCCAGATGCTGGATCAGGGAGGACCATTTCACGCCGTAGCCTCCATAGATATCCATGGCACACGGGTAAAGATGGTCCCCTCGAGGATGATCATGGTAGTGCCGCTCCTTCTTGCGCTCCGCGCTGGACGTGGCCCAGCCAGACACGGTTGACGTTGGTGCGCCAGCCTTGTATGCGTCGATCAGTACCACGTCCAAGAGCAGACGAGGCCCACCGCCCCGCGGGGTAGCGACCACGTCCAGACGCCGCACGTATGGCTTGCCGCGCCTTGAGGAGATTGGCATGATCCCAGACACCTCCATCGCCGGATGATATCCCGCCTCTCGCACAATGCCAAACATGGTATCCCTTAGTAGGTCGTGGGAGGCAATGCGCTCACCCCCCTCAACACACAAAGGTGACATCAATACCCACGGGTGAGCACAAACAAATCTGACAAGCTAACTTGGGCAGCTGAAAGAAAGAAAAGACAACGAACAGAACGGCGGCCTCCACACTCCTTCCGTCCCGACGTTCGCCTTCTCGGGTCGTTGACGTAGAAAAGCCTTGGGCTTGGATTATGATGTTTGGAGACAATTTCCCCTGAGCTGTAGCTGCTCAACAGAGAGAAGGCGTGTGGTACGCATGAGATTAACGCGAGGCCAATTCAAGCCAACACATTGTTCAGGCAGAAACTGCAGAAAGGTCAAAGAATGCAGTGCAAAGAATGTGGCTACATGAAATGACGCCCTATACTAGGAGGGCCGGGGGTGCGGGGGGAGCCGTACTGACGGGGGCCATGTTGACTCGACGTGTACCACCAACAGGGAGAACGAAGAAAGTGCTCGCCCAGAGAGAAGAGGGGCTGGCAAAAGCCAGCTCAAAAAGAATGGACAATGTCCAAAGCCAAAGAAAGAGGAGCAACAGGGAGAAAGGACGCTTTCCGGGAGAGGGCGGTGGCTGTGAGAAGAAGTGGCTCTCCCTATGGGGGCAAGGGCTGTGAAACGCCAGCCCGAAAAGAATCGACGAAAGGTTCGAAGGGGCCAACTTACGGAGGGCCTAAAGCGCGCTATGTCAGAACGGGTGTAGGATGGACCACTCAGTCGCTACGAATGAGGAGCCTCAGATCCGACAGACTAGCTGCTGGAAAACCAATCCGCCTGACGGAAGCCAGAGGCTGCAACGAGAGCACGGCCAGCACGCACGTGCAAGGCGTGGGCCATGGACCGCTGGAGGCAGATTGACAGCCCAGAAGAAGAGAGAGAGAAGGCGCGCGGTGCGCATGAAACTGAAAGGGAGGCTTATTCAAGCCAATATATTTTTCAAGCAGAGGCTAGTGCAAACTAAACAAGGCTACATAATCCGGAGACCTAAACTAAGGTACCTAAGGTGACACTAGTATCCACGGGAGAGCACAAACAAATCTGACAAGCTAACTTGGGTAGCTGGAGCACCGCCACGAGAGCCGGAGGCCTGACTTAGAGCACGCCCTGCCTTGATGAAGCGCCAATGCTTGCGAGCGCTTCAAACTAAGCGATAGCCGCACTCTATAATTTGCAACTAAGGCCTGCGGAATGCTGGAGTGGCCCAAGCTGCCCCCCCGACTTCAACGACGTGCATCAACCAGCCAGGCCAGATGCTGGATCAGGGAGGACCATTTCACGCCGTAGCCTCCGTAGATATCCATGGCACTCGGATAATGATGGTCCCCTCGAGGATGGTCCTGGTAGTGCCGCTCCTTCTTGTGCTCCGCGCTGGACGTGGCCCAACCAGACACGGTTGACGTGGGTGCGCCAGCCTTATATGCGTCAATCAGGACCACGTCCAGGAGCAGACGAGGCCCACCGCCCCGGGGGGTAAAGAACTGAACAGGGCATGGAGTGTGTATGAGTGAGGGCCTCAGTGGCCAAGTACAAAGGCAAGCATATTGAGCACCCAATGGCCGCTTGAGTCCCTGCTGGCTTCAGCGCTGTTCTGGCCCCCTTCTCGTACATTCTATTTCGGGGCTGGCTTTTCCAGCCCCTATCCTCAATGGGCGAGCCCTTTCATCGAACTTCAGCTGAATGTGATCACTAGAGCAACTAGTCACGCATCTACACAGACCAAGAACCACGAGATCACCCGTGGCCACAATCAGGTCCGTACGAAATGCATTTGGACCGTCCGATTAAGATCTTGAATGCTTGCAGAAGCTGGGGGTGACGGAGGGATCGTACACTCGAGCCTTGCCTGCTTTTCTTGAGAGGTCAAGAGGAAACGGCTATCAAGCAAGAGAATATCTCAAACAAACAAACTTGTAGAGTATAACCAATGTAGTCCGACAATTTTGGCACCACATCCGCTGCTACTTTTACATGGATTCATAATTGTCCTAGCCGCAGCCGTTGTATTCCGTGCGAGCTGTTGAGGCCGCGAGTGGCTGTAGTTTAGTGGTAAGAATCCCACGTTGTGGCCGTGGAGACCGGGGCTCGACTCCCCGCAGCCACATCCGTATGAAAGCTTTTGGACCGTCCGATTAAGATCCTGAATGCTTGCAGCCGTCCGATTGACAGGACGATGGTCGTCAGCCGTCGATTAGGGGCTTGCCGTCGATTTTTTGGGGGTATTTACTGGATTTTCCGCGTTTTCCGTATGACTCCCGGTTCACATCCGTACGAATCCGTACGAAATTTTGGACCGTCCGATTACTGTAGTGTAGTGTCCGGGTGGCGGGTCCCCTGCCTAAAAAGCCAGAGAGAGAGACCCAGAGTGCTGCAGCCAAAGCAGAAGAAAGAAATTTGTAGCTGCTTTCTTTCTTTGTGTGCTTTGGTTTCTTAGCGCTTCCTCTGGCTTCCTCTGGCCCCCTTCTCGTTCTTTGTTCATTCTTTGAAAGAAAAGAAAGTGCTCGCCCATTGAGAATAGGGGCTGGAACAACCAGCCCGAAAAAGAATGAACAGAGTACGAGAAGGGGGCCAGGGGAAGCGCTAAGTAACAGAAACAAAGCTGCTACGAGCTGCTTTGAAAGAAAGGGCTCGCCCATAGAGACGAGGGGCTGGCAAAGCCAGCCCAAATGAGAGAATGGACAATGTCCAAAGCCAAAGAAAGAGATGCCAAAGAGAGAGAAGGCGCGCGGGGCGCATGAATTGAAAGGGAGGCCAATTCAAGCCAATACATTGTTCAGGCAGAGTCGAGTGCAGACTAAACAATGCTACGTAATAACAAAGAAGGACTACTCTACCAAACACAACATCACACTCGGGAAGCTCAATACCCACGAGTGAGCAAGCGCGGCCGTGGAGCTCGGGAGTTTGGATAGCCCATGTCGCCATAGACGCCGCGGCCCGCCGCCCGCCGCCCGCTGCGGCGGCGGGCGGCGGCGGCGGCCAAGGCGTGGGCGTCGTCCTCGGATTGCATGCATGGCGGAGCCCGGCTCCAGCAGCGGCAGCGCCGGCGGCGGCGGCGGCGGCGTGTCAGACGAGGAGGTGGCCGCGGCGCTCGGCGAGTGCAGCCTGACGGGGTCCTGGGTCTTCTCGGTGGCGGGCGCGGCGCTGGCCGTGCCGCTGGGCATCCGGGCGCGCTCCCTCTCGCCGCTCGTCTTCCTGGGCACCTCCGGCGCCATGCTGGACATCCTGCAGGGCTTCGCCGCCTGCGAGCGCGACCGCGCCGCCGTGCGCCGGCGCCTCGAGCAGCGCGCCGCCACCGCCGACGAGCCCCAGTGAGGCGACGTGGTGAAAGAGCGCGCCCTGGAAGTGTCTCAGTAACGCAGAGCCAGCTCGAGCAGGCCTTGATCGTCTGTGAGAGTGGCTGCGGCCTCCGCATGCCTCGTGGGTTCCAGACTGAGGCAGCACATTCCGTGATCAATCCCCCGAAACGGCTTGCCGTGCCTTCCTGCCAAGACGATCTTGACAGCTGCATCCCCTCACTTGGTGAGCTTGATACACGCAGCCGCAGGTGACAACAGTTCGACTGATGATTCCTCCACCTCGCACTACGCTAGCGCTGATTATATCCGGAGTTGGAAGCCCACTCATTTTCGGGCAATCTTGCATTGTGTCACTTTGATATGGCTTGAGATGTGTAAGTGTGCAGATTAGCCAGGTTGCTCACACGGCATGCACAGCTCTGGATTTGAGGTTTTATATTCTCGATTCTCAATCAACCAGGAAGAGCCTAAGAGGCCTTGTCTTTAGGAGCAAGTTGAAGTAGTGTTTATCACAAAGAATCTGTAAGGGCTTCCTACTGGGCGAATGGCCAGCACCTAGTCCTATTCAAACTTCTTCGCGAGGTGTTGGCAGCTCCGAGCCGGTGTCAAAAGCATCATTGTCGAAGATATCCTCCAACTGCAAGTATCATTGAATTTCAGAGGAGCATTGAACTTCAGAGGAGATCAATGAGTCTCATCTGCCATGTATGCTGCATCTTCTTTATAGAGCAGACACGGCTCTGATACCTGGCACATGCATGCATCACTCCGGTACAAGTATATGGTACAGCACCCTGAAAGAATAGTTATATACCTCTGCAGCCGGTTTTGTTGGGAAGAGGGTGATGAGTTCAGAATTCCAAGGTATGCCACTGCAGAAGCCATGCAGTAGGGCTTAGATACATGTTAGAGGGCAGATACTGCAAACCAAAGTCACAATAGCACAGATGTCGGACTTTCAACACTAAATCTGCACTTCAGCTTTGCATTTGGCACTGTATCCAGAAGCTCATTGCCAAGATTCTCACGGATACCAAGATGAACATAACAACGCATGGGGATGGCAAACCTGTGAGCAACCACGAGTGACCAGACATATGGCACAAAGAACTCCTCCGGATGTAGCTCCTCCTCATATGTAAATCTAAGCTCGGTAAACATCTGGAAGAGGCTCCTCAAGGATAAGCATACACTCTGTAAATATGTCATCTCCAAGGACCTTGCATATTTACAACAAAGTGAGACCTTGGCTATCCAACAGACACTGGCCACAGGCAACTTGTCAACTGAAAAAAGCAATCTGCTACTGTGAAAGATGTCACGGGCAGTGCATGTAGAAGTGCTAAGTCGTAGTGAAGCACAAAATGGAGGTCGAGGAGGAAGTGAGGAACACGGAGGACCGTATATCAGACTACCTCCGAGTACTAACCTTCATTCCTTCTCCACGCCAGGATCTCGTGTTGGCAACAACCACCTCAAGCACCCTCTCCACCGACCACTCGCCTGCTAACCTTGTATCATCCATCCTCACGTTGAAGAAGTCCAACACCTGCACAACATTGAAAATGAAACCATCTGCACAGTTGCCTAGCAAGGAGCTTTCAGCAAGATGATCTGCATCACTGGAGTATGTCGAGAAGTCTTACTGTGTAGATGTTCTCTAGAAGCTCGTAAAAACGAGGGTGGTTGCGGAAGGGCTGGAAGAGTTCCTGGCGGTGTAGCAGGGCGTACACAACCTGCATGTGTCAAGCTGCATTATTTTCGAACAGTTGCCCCAACAACCGGGAGTATCTGCCCTGCCTATCTTGACCAATGACCATCTTCCCAACACGTACTGGACACGGATTTACATGCTCTACATGCGTCTGTGCGTATGCAGCGCAAGCCAATGTCAAGAAGAGCTGCCAAGCATGCCAAATCGTACCAGTCATATTCTACATTGTCCTGATTGGACATGCAGGAGGAGGGGGCAGGTGATGCTTTACCTCAGGGTTCCGAGGGAGAGCATATGTGAGGATTGCATTGATGATCTCGAGCACGATCCTCAAGAAGTCAGTATATATGTGCAACTCCGTGGGCTGTGCAGCGGCAGCAAATGGGCCATCTCTGCAGTCAGAACTTGTCTCCAACACATCCTACAATGGCAATCATCAGCTTCTCCCTACATAGACACTATAAGACAGGCCCTTTGACAGTGCTCCCCTTGCTGACCAGCAACACTTGCCAACGGCCCAGACAAATACCAGCTCAAACCTCACACTTGCTTTAGTACCTACTGCGGACATCGGTCTGAAGTTGGAAATGAGCAACTACATGCTAGTGCCTCTATGCCTTTGTGCAATTGGCTGCCACGCACACTCTGCAGCAATGTCGCAGATGGCGGCCACAAGCCCCACCAGAGATCCGATAGACTGGTACTAGATTGGCGTCAGAGACTCCTTTCCAAGGCTGGAGGTCAGCAGGGGCAGCACGACTGAGTGGCCTAAGGAAGTTTGGGCCACAGACAAGCCAAGGACAACTGCTCACTGCTTATGATGTTGGCCTTTCGGCCCCGCTCTATGCTGTTGCCTAGCACAAAAGGCTGTTGAGAGTTGCGTGGGAATACCACGTCATCAGAAGATTCATGCTCCGAGGCTCCTATCTGGGTGGTTGGCAGCTTCCCTGATATGCCTGATTCGGATAGCCTTGTATACCTGCTCTGGGTATGCCTGAATGGATGTTACTGGCCAGCACATGTCACAGGCAAAGGATGCCTAGTTGTGACCCTGAAAGCATTGAAAGCTGCCACTATGCCAGGGACAAAGGCACTTGTCTAGTTGCAATACAGCACCTTCAACAAATGAACACGTTGCACTGGAGGGTCTACCAAACTCACTTGCGCGCTAGCATGTCGAAGAGGGATACGAGCCTTTGTGAAGCATAAGCATTGAGTTGATGTACATGAGGTGCCATATTTGCTAAAGTTGCTAGGCAATTTGTATGTAGGTAGACATCCTAATGACAGGCACACAAGGCAATTGCGGTAAGTCACGTGCCAGTCAACGTGCAACACAGGACACACATAAACAGGTGGAAGACGGCACTCAGAGGGGCAACATGCTCATAGAACTTCCTGCAAGACAACGATGTGAATAGCAGCTGCCAGCATGCAGCACATCTTACCCTAAGTTTGGATAGGTTGTATTTGACAGTTCTTATCAGAATGACAACCATGAGAGAGCCCAATGAGATCCGCGGGAGAAGCCTCTCTTTGTACCAAGGAACAGCTGGGAGGATCTGAGGCAGTCAGGAGTGAGGATAAGACTATATGCACAGGAAATGCATGAAGCTCTGACCCAAACAGTCACATGAGCATCCCCGAAGTTTGATGTAACTTGGTTGAGGTCGATATGGTGCACACCAGCTTGTGTACATTGGCATTGAAGGAGGCATCCTGTGACAGGATAAGGAGGGAGATGAGGAGCATGTAGATCTGGTTGGGAGTTCGTCTGGATGCATTATACAGCATCTCCAAGAGCGGCATCAGCTGCACAAAGCCACCGCAAAGGAGAACTG
Source organism: Spirogloea muscicola (assembly GCA_009602725.1). Lineage (NCBI taxonomy): Eukaryota > Viridiplantae > Streptophyta > Zygnematophyceae > Spirogloeales > Spirogloeaceae > Spirogloea > Spirogloea muscicola. The sequence continues at coordinate 156,150 of WELB01000045.1, forward strand.
TCACATGTCACTACAGATAATGCATATGTCCTCAAATTCGGCACCATGCTACAAACCTCGCCATTGGTGGCACCTGCAGGAGATTCCGAGAAGCTACTGTGTGTGCTTGGCCAGCTCAAGGTGTCCGCTTAGGAAGCAAGAGGAGGATTGAGGCTCACCAGCGTGTCGAGGTCCGTCCGCACAAGCACGTATTCAAGAAAGGCCACATTCCCATGGAGCACAGAGTAAAGGAGAAGCGTTGACCGATCATCCAGCAAACACCTGCATTTGCCTTGCCCAATGCTGGCCATTCTCAGAGCTTGCCATTGATACTGTCAGCATTTTTGAATGGCAGCCCAAAACGGCATACTCGACTACAGATTTCATGGCAGAGAGGTCACTCACGCGCCCAGCTTGTCAAAAAGAGCTGCATAGGACACTCTAGTGGCCCCAAGCTCCTGGGTGTCAGCCACAGATCCTCCCATGCTGACTGCCAAGAAGGGTGTAAATGCATCAGGACAGACGTTGCTGAGCTGACTCAGCAACACCACTGTAGGCAGTATCACTAACTGACACTGCTGTTCTCGGACTTGCGACATGGAAACACAGTAGGTGCAAGAGTGTAGCTGGTTATGGCTATCCCTTATGGCTATCCCTTCAAGTCACCTGTAAGAGACATCACTGCAAGCTGCTGCACGCGACAACATGTGGCAAGACAAAACTCAACACTCACACTCTTTGTCTCGGGCAGCTTGCAGCTCCTGCTTGAAGGGATTCGGATAGTACTGGGGGCGTCCAGTCCCAACCTCGTCCAGGTTTGTCCCATTCTGTTCACCATTTTCATTACCTTGAGGCTTCAATGGCATGGGCTTCCCATGGTGAACAAGGACGAGCAGGAGCAGAAGGCAGTTCTCGGCCAAGGGACTCTTGGCTGCAGCTTGATTGGGGCTCATGAGGTACGTGTATGTGTAGTATGGGAGGAGGAAGACCGTGGCTGCAGCACCATGCAATGATTGATACACTTCAGAGCATGATGCAGTGGCTGTAATAGGTGCACTTTCTCAAGCAATCCGTGCAGTAATGTCTTTCTGTCAGGCATTGCAACCAGTCTCATGCAACTCAGGAGTCAAAGCCTTGGAGTACCAGCAGCAGAGCCCACTGTCCTGAGATAGCCCTGCTGTTCTGCTGGTTGGGATGGAAAGACCCAAGTAATGGGCAAAGGAAGCCTGGCCATGTATGCCAAGAGCAGCTTGCGCACGAGAGGGCCAGCTAGAGCATCCTGCACAAGGAATCTCCAGCAATGAGGTATAGCAGAGGCCACCTCATGACTGGTCAGCATCTTAGTGCCTGCGAGAAAGGGTGTTCAGTGACCACCTTCCTCACTAGCTAGCAGTGACGCTTGAGACAATCAAGCCAGATGCCACAGCTGACACGATAGACAAACAGCCAAACATTCAAACAGAGACTTGTGCCCTTTGTTCCCGAAGGACTCTTGCTTGCATGCAGTCTTGCACTCCTTAATGCATGAAGTGAATGGAGAAAACTTCTGCAACCCTGATTGCAATGTGTGTCAGCTACTTTGCAGTTGGACATGGCAGATCTCTGCACCAACCTGAGCCATAGCTGCATCCAGAAATGCATCCCAGTTGCCTGGGGCTTCCCCTGGAGGCAGGTGAAGCTGAGACGATAGTAGCACCAGGAGTAGGTTGACGGACTCCAAGTGCAGCACATAGGTATTTGCACTGCGTCCCTCACACAAGTAGTCAACGCGGTACATTGTTAGACTGACGACAGAATCAGATCTTGCTATCTGGTCAAGCTTCGTGTTAGCATAAGTAAGTTGCTTCCAGGCTATCCTAAACAGGTTGCTCCAGGCTCTCACTTCACATCCTGGCTCCCGATGTACGCCATCAGCGACTGCATGACGAGCACGGCCACATCCTGTTGTCCTGCAGCAGGCAGACACACCGCCATTGGCTTACTCGAATGTGCCTCAATTGCTGGTCTCAAGCCCACTTAGAGCCAAGGCAACTGCCACCGATGCTCCTGCCACTTTGCCAGCATTGCCTGCTGGAGCCACCTTGCAGAGCGTTACATGCGCTGCCTCTGACAGCCTAGGACAGCTTATACCAGAGCAGCTGAAGGTACTCTGGGCTCCCATATGTTGAAGCTTACTCATGACAGTCACACCTGTTGGACCACTACAGAACAAGATGTGCACCTGGATGGAGCCCAAGCGCCTCCGCTTCCGAGCTCGTCAGGTCTAAAGCCAGCCGCTCGGCCAAGGTGGCGGCACCACTGGCCTCCAGCACGTGCTTGGTGAATGTCCGCGCAAATATGAGCGTGTTGACGGCCTTGAGGACCTTCTGGTTGCTGGAAGGCTCCCCCTGCAGGCTGTGGACCACCCGCAGCAGGACCTTGGGAAAGTGCCGCGTCTCCTGATTGTGTGCAGCTGCCACAGAGAGACGTGGTGAGAGTGGGCCACTCTCTGCTGCCCTACAGTACGACCGTCTCCGGCCGATTGACAGTGACTTGAGCATTCTCCTGACCTTAGCACAGTATGAGCTACGATCAGGCTTGGGGTTGGGCCAGCTGGACTGGGAAAGTGAACCTCAGCATTGTGGATAGAGCCTCCCGGCTTCGATGCCGTCCTTGGCAGTTGCCGTGCATGCAGCAGCAGAATGAGCTATTCTAGCACGCACATTGTAAAGAAGCAAGTGCTGCGGCTTCGTGAAGCTGAAGCGCTGGTTATTGAGAGAGACGGCGCCTCTTCAGCAAGTGTGGCAACAAGCGACGCGTAGCGACTGCAGCAGGCGAGGTGGCAGCCACGGGGCGACGCACCCAAGGAGAGTGCGGCTTCCTTGGTGCGCTCGTCCAGGTCGACGGCGCGCAGCCGCGAGAGCGGGTAGGGGAAGGCGAGGAGCTCGCTCCAGAAGGGGTCGTCCAGGGGCACCGGCGAGGGCCCGACGAAGGTGTCCATGCGGCGCTGGAGGCCATCGTAGAAGGACGAGGACTCCGCCGCTCCCATCGGTGGCCACGCCGGCGCGGCTGCCGTGGCCTCAGCTCCGAGCGCGCGGATCTCGGTCCACGACGACGCGCGCGCCGCCGCCGCCGAAGGCGGCTCCCAACGCCGAGCGGCTCACAAGGTGCTGCGCTCGTGGCGGAGGCCGTGCCGGCAGCGCTTCCAGAGCTCGACGCGTCGCCGGCTGCCGCCGCCGCCGCCGCCGACTCATGGCTCGAAGCCGCTGCTGCTGCACGCCACTTGGCCCCGACAAACGGGATCAAACGGCGCCGCTTCCGGGGTGATTGGGCTGCCGTTTGCACAGGCCCATACAGAGCGTCCGATCCGTTAGTGGAACGGCACGAATGCGTCCTGTTTATCGTGGAACTATTTACCCCCCCGCACAATCTTAGCGGCGGGGCAGCGACAGCTGCCGGTTGCCCAAGCTCTGTCTGTCCTTAGCGGGGGAGAACCCACCTCCTCCGGCCCCCGCCCGCTAAGGGGTCGGGGGGCGCTTGGCGGGGAGGATGAGGGAGGTTAGCGGGGTGCCGAGACGGCGATAATCGGGGTGGGCCCTCGCCGCTAACCTCCCTCCTCCCGCCTGGCCAACTAATATAATAATACCTGGCCAGCAAGGCTCCAGGTGAAAAGGGAGCCTGATTACGCCGCCACCGCTGTCGCCGACTCCGCCGCCGCCGCCGCCGCCGCCGCCGGAGGGCATGGCGCTCATGGATGGGCCGCCTTCCGACGACGGCGGCGGCCTTGCGGCACCGGCAGCCGCCGTCGGCGAGGAGCGCTCACGGCAGGGCGGCGGGGCAGGCGCCCGGCGCCCGCTGCGCGGCGCCTGAGGTCCCGTCTGGCCGGCCAGGCCTGGCCAGTGAGGGCGCGGCCATGTCAGTGAAGGTGGTCGCAGGGAGCCCGATCAATGGCGCCGCCGCCGCCGCCGCTGCCGGCGACGGCGACGGCGGCAGCCGCCGCGATGACGGCAAGGCTGCCGGCACGGCAGCCGGCGGCCTCGTCGCCAAGGCCGGCAGCAAGGGCCACGGCAGCTTCGTGCGCGCCGACCAGCTGGACTTCGCGAAGCTGGACGCCTCCCTGGAGCGCGCCCTCAGCCGATCCGTGGTTCGCGGCGGCGGCGGCGGCGGCGGCAATGACCAAGGGGAGCTGGAGCGCGTGCGCAGCTCGCTGGCCGGCTGGGAGATCGACCCCACGCAGATCAATCTCAGTAGCGTCGTGGCACACGGCACGTACGGCACCGTCTACCGCGGGACCTTCGCCGGCCAGGACGTCGCAGGTGGGCTTGCATCGCCTTTGCTCGTCGTCTGACTCGTAAGAGTATGTCGAATGGCCAGCTTAGCTTGGCAGTCCGTGGCAGGGACTGACACAACCTTGGCACTCGCCTGGTGCGACCGGCAGTGAAGCTGCTGGAGTGGGGCGAGGAGAACACCATGTCCCGCGCGCAGCTGCACTCGCTGCGCGCTGCATTCGAGCAGGAGGTGGCCATCTGGCACACGCTCAGCAACCCCAACGTCACCCAGGTCTCAGTCCTGCTCAGTGCACCGCCCCCGTCTTAGCACTTAATGGAGCACTGCTATTAGTAAAGACTTGCGCTACATTTCTTCATGGGACGTTCATCTAGTGGGCAACAGCCAACAGGCAGGCCATTCCTCGCTTTTGTTTCAATTTTGGGCGGGGATGCTGACGCTAATAATAATGATCTGGCTTCATGGGCTGCAGTTCATTGGGGCTGCGTTAGGGAGCAAGGACGGCTTCTTGATCCCGTCGTCGACTGACGGCGACAACTGCTTGGTGTCCATGAGCGCCAATGTCTGCTGTGTCGTGGTGGAGTTCCTGCCTGGCGGCACGCTCAAGGACTACCTAATCAAATACCAGCGCAAGAAAATTGCATTCCGCAAAGTCCTGCAGCTAGCCTTGGACGTGGCAAGGGGGTGATGACCTCAATTCCTATCTGCATAGCTTGTTGGCATGGATGTATGGAGCTCAAGTTGCGCGTAATGCCACCAGCGACTTGGTAGCCCTCTTGTGGCAGGCCTTACAGGCGGGCAGGTGCCTTGATTATGCAATCTGGACCCTCATCACTGGGTTTGTTGCGGTGTACTCAGGCTGGCGTATCTCCACTCTAAGAAGATCGTGCACCGCGATGTGAAGTCAGAGAACATGCTGCTTGACAAGAAAGGCACCGTCGAGATTGCCGACTTTGGAGTTGCACGTGTTGAGGCCAAGAACCCCAGGGACATGACTGGCGAGACCGGCACTGTCGGTTACATGGCGCCGGAGGTCCGCCCACATGCTCTGGAGTTACCCTCTTGGCTTTGACAAGTCAGAGCTGCAATACATTGATGCAGTGGCATGTGAAGTCTCACTCAGCTGCATCTGGCAGATCCTGGATGGGAAGCCGTACAACCGGCAGGCAGACGTCTACAGTTATGGCATCTGCCTCTGGGAGGTTTACTGCTGCAAGATGCCATTCCCTGAGCTCAGCCTGAAGGAAATGGCTGCTGTCGTCAACCAGGTGAGCATGGCAAAAGCCGGGGGTCTCTGCAAGTGCTCAGAGTACTGGATCTCGCCAGCGGCGTAGCCCTTCCAAGAAGCGGGTTGTGCCTGTCTACAAGGCGCTATGCATCGAGAAAGTGCGCTGAAAGCAACAGGAAGTCGGACACTTCAGTCCCATTCAATCAGGACGGCCAACAAAGCTTGCTTGTGCCTCTGAACGGTGGTGCAGGGAATGCGGCCCAACATCCCTTCGTGCTGCCCGAAGCAGCTCGCGCAGATCATGTCTCGGTGCTGGGATGCCAGCCCCACCAAGCGGCCAGAGATGGACGAGGTCGTTCGCCTGCTCGAGGCTATCGACCCCGCCAAGGGCCGCAAGATGTGCACCGACGAATTTGAGCGGGCCGTTTCGCAGCCCAAAGGCTGCTTCTGCTTCTAGAGCAACGAGCTGCTCCTGGTTGTGGCAGCCTCCTCAAGAAGTTGCACATCTTTGCTGACGTACCATGCTCATATGCGTGGCGGGATAGCATGGAGCTGTGTGTCATGTACACAGAGGAACCCGAGGGGTCTGCATGGCTCTGTGGAGCTCCCTATGTACCAACAAGTTTCAGTGGCGTATGACAAGGCCGAGAGCATATAGGAGGCCTTTTCATTCTACCCTTCTGCGTGGCAACTCTGCTGGATTACTGGCCTGCCCCGTTGGATGGACTTGCTCCTTACCTCCCTCATACAGGGCTGGGGACGGCAGCATCTCGATTACCAAGTACCAGTATGCAATCACAGCTCTGCAATAGCCGCTGGAGCTCTGACCTTCAGGGCATGCTTGCAAAATTTCTGATGAGCAAGCGGTCCAGAAATATGACAGCTGGCTATTACAGTATGGAAGCGGCATACAAGTATATAAGAACATTATTGTCACGTGTCAAAGAGAAGCACCAGGTGACTGTGATGCAGCATCGTTACAGCTCTGTGCGATCTTAATCCTGACGTTAGGCATTTCCCGAGTGCTTCCCAGCATAACCCACCATCCTCTCCCTGTTCACAAGCTCCTTGCCAGCAACGAGGAAGTAGGCTGTGTGCCTGCCATTGTATGACGCTTTGAGCTATGTCCGAGTTCTCTATATGATCAGGTATTGAGAGTCAAGGATATATGATTGCGGCCTCAGCAAATTGCATGATGCATGGCAGTAATATGGCACAACGAGAATTGATGTGAAAAAGGCTACAACGAGGAGTCAACTGCAGTGCAGTATATACGTCAGCGCTGGAAGCTTGCATGCATGGAGACCCTTGACCTGCGATGGGCATGACAGGAAGTTATAGAAGAAAGTGACCTGAAGAAGAGCTGCATGCGCTGCCTGGAGTCAGCATCGATCTCGGGGACACTATCAAAGGCTGCGGTCATGTGCGAGAGCCACCGCTCAGCTGCCATAGCTGTGACCGTGTATGGCCCGTGCCTGCCAATGAGCGCCGGATGACCTGCCAGTAAAAGGCCAACTGTGAGTGCCACTGCAGCACACTTCTTGAAGGTGGCCCGTGTCCAACTCTGCATCAGTGCCTCGGACAAAGGCTGTCTATCTACTTGGTCATACACGAGTTGTGTTCCGGCGACTGACATACTTAAGATGCACGCCTGTGTCACACCCAATAAGGTGGAGTTTACGACAGCCGGGCCAGTAGGGAGACAGACCTGCGACCAACAGTGTGAAGAGGACCAGAGCTAGCAAGAGAGCTACTTCCATTGCGTTAACTTTTAGAGAAAGACTTCACCTTGGTAAGAAGGAAAAGAAAGCAGTGGGTCTGCTGAGAGGAAGGAGGGGCTTAAACCCTTCGGCCCTGGTCAAGCCTTAAACCCCGATCATGAAACCTAAATCCCGCTCCATGGATGCGTGGCTTCACCTTTGCGCTGGCTGTACAGGGGCGGCCCGCTCATGCGCTGCACGAAGAACTCGTACTGGTTCCGGACGGCCTCCTCCTTGGTGGAGCTCGCGAAGATGGCCCGGAACCAGGCCTCCTCGTCCGCAAACACGCGGTCGTAGAAGGCGGTGGAGAGCGCGACAAAGGGCGCGGCGCCGCCGAGGCGCTCGTACAGGTTGACGGCGTCGATGGCGAAGGCCTCGCCCGGCGCCACGCCGCTGCGATCCGACGCCTGCGCCTGCAGCGCCTTCATGGCTGGCGGCGCGGCCCTCCCCGGCCTTGCCTGCCGCAGCTATGTGGCTGCCGCCAGCGCCGTCACCGGCAGTCGCGCGTCTCGTCACAGGGACCCTTGGAGTGCGGCGCGTCGGCGGGGCGGCCGGATTCCCGAGCCCGGCCGCGGCCGAGGGGCCGCCGCCGCAGCATCGCGGCGGC
>WELB01000045.1:167671-191688 GCA_009602725.1 Spirogloea muscicola
GCCGCGGCGGCCTCCGGCGGCCAACGCCATGCCGCCACCGCCGCCGTGGCTGCGGCGGCGGCGTCGCGGGGCGCGCACAGCTTCTCGCTGCCGGAGCTGCCGTACGCATACGACGCGCTGGAGCCGGTGATCAGCGAGGAGATCATGCGGCTGCACCACCAGAAGCACCACCAGACGTACGTCACGAACCTCAACAAGGCGCTGGAGCAGCTGGAGGCGGCGCACGGCAGCGAGGACCTGGAGACGGAGATTGCGCTCCAGGGCGCCCTCAAATTCAATGGCGGAGGTCCATCCGCAGCATCCTGAGCCTGCCTTCATCTTTCTCTGCGTCCAACGTCACGTCCCGTCTCGCCCGAGGCGACAACCCCGCGCGAAGTGTTCTACTCTATAGATAGTTACAAATGTGATAGTAAATGGAGATTATGGAAGCTATATGTATGTACGTTGAAGACCAGCCCGTTCATAGTAAGTGGTGGAGCCATGTTCGGAGTTGGTTGCTGCTTGGGCTCACGTCGTCTCTACCAATGTGGCGAGGTGTGAGCTTGGCCCTCTCTGAAGCTCGCAGCCATGTGGGCCCTCCCTGAGTGATCGTATAATGGCTGCAGGTCACATCAATCACACCATCTTCTGGCAGAACCTGGCGCCGCCCAAGGTTGGGCACCCCAGCCGGCACTCTTCCTCTATGGCTGCTCAGCACTGTATGGAGTAAGACTTGAGCAGATGTTTTATCTGCAGGTTCATTAGTAGGCAGCATTGCAATGACACTTGCGCATCAGACAAGCATACCTGTATCAAGGTGAGAACGAAATTTGCTGATACGTGTGCATTCCATATTGCAGGAGGGCGGCGGGGAGCTGCCCTCTGGCAAGCTCTCATCTGCGATTGACTCCGAGTTTGGGTCCCTAGCCAGTTTCAAGGAGAAGTTTATTGCAGCAGGAGCAGCCCTTCAGGGTTCTGGCTGGGTGGTGAGCAGCAGGACGCAGATACACTTGAGCTGAGAGCCCAGTAGATCCGCTCCCTTGCACACAGTCCATCTTTTAGTATCTGCATTGATCTGGACAATCATTGCAATCTCTACTACTATAGCCTCTGCTCGCTGTCTCTTAGCTGACGCGGTGTGTGCCTCTGGTGCTCATGTGGCCAGTGTCCTGTAGCGCCTGACTATGTTTCCCTTTCGCTTTTCATATCCCTTGGGGAATGCGATAGTGGCTTGGCCTTCACCCCGAAAAGAAGCGGCTGCTCATAACCACAACTGCCAACCAGGTATTGACGGTTCTACAGGTGGCATGCTCATCTTCTATCTCATACTTCTCTTGCAAGTGACTGTCGAAAGGAATCAATGAAGCGCAAAGGGACGCACTGAGTTTCAGATAAGTAGCAAGATGTGTAGAGCACGTGTATGATCTACTAGAGAGTACCCACTCCAATCAAGCCTTGGGTTGCATGCATCAGCACTTCAACTTGTATTTGGTGATGAATGCTGATTTGACCTCACTGGACTCAGGATGGCCCTTAGTCATGTCAACAAATGATCTGTTCAATGTGATTGAAATTGCGTTTGATGAGCTGAGCTTTTCAAGTAAATTTACTGGCAGGACCCACTTAGTACGCAAGGGCTTACACCTCTTCTCGGAGTTGATGTCTGGGAGCACGCGTTCTATCTTCAGGTCGGTCAATCTCGGTGATATTGAATCTCATGTGAGGGTCAAGCCGCTGTTTATGGAACTCATTGTACTTGTACTCATTGTCAGAGATTGGCTTTCAGTACAGTATCCACCTGATGTAATAATGCCACAATCTCTCCAGCTTCATATGGCCTAGAGAATGGAATGAGCAATGTAATCAAGGAAAGCTACTGTTTTTTGTACAGTACAAGAACGTGAAACCAGAGTACCTGAAGAACATATGGAAGGTGGTCAACTGGAAGGATGTGGAGGCTCGTTACCAAGCTGGCAATTGAGTCACAAAAAAGGCCCAAGCCACGTAGTTTGTAGTCAAGGTGGAGGTGGAGATATGCCTGAGCGTCCTACAACTGGGTAGCAAGATGTGACGACATTGGAAAGCTGACACTGACTTGCAGACACTTAGGCACCAGGCTGTGTAATAGCTAGAGGAAGTCAGGTGTGTAGAGATGATAAAGAAAAGGTTCTACGCCATGCCCTCACTGGCCAGACCATTTGTTGGTTAGCACAGGGACATGGGCACAAGCAAAGGCATGTACATGAATCATCGAAACCAGCAACGACAAACTGCGACAGTCAATACTCAACTAGCTACTGATGCTGCGACTAACTGGCAAGACACATTGTCTAAATCTGCACAAATGAAGACAGAAATACTAGTGATGCTTTCCTATGAAAAATATCAAAAATTGTTTGAGGAAGGCTGCCAGATCGGCGATTTGTCCACTGAAAAGAATAGTACAATATGGTGTATGCTGACATAATCAGACCATACCAGGTCTTGAGGACTCCCACCGCAGGCACCATCCTGCTGCAGAGGTGCCCATGCATAAAAAGCTTCGAGCAGAACCTATAGCGACAAACAATAGGTGTGACAGTGTCTTGGCCTTGAGTATGACATAAGGTCACTAGAATGCCGGTGCGTCTGTTAAGAAAGTACAGTCCCCTCCTGAGCCTCCTTAGCAATGGTGATAAAGACATCTTCCAAGGTGGTATTGGCCACGCCCCAGGCTTGAATCTGCATCTCTTGCTTGGCTTGCTCCACGGCCTTAAAGACATCAACAATCTCCACCTGCGTGCCAGCCAGATGCTTGCAGCTCGAACTTAGACTCAGACACTACGTCAGTCCAACTGTGCTCAGTATCACAGGTTACATAAGCTTGGGAGGAAGCAACCTCAGACGGAAATGACAGCCCTGGCCAAGATGTTAAGGCCAGCGCCTAAGTCATTACTGCCAGTACCTCTGGCCTCATCGCTCAGGTATGTCTATGTGCTGTCTTACCTCATTGGTAGGCAACTCAAACTTCTGAGTGCCAGACAAGCTGTACACCCTTTTGGCATTTGGAGTGAGCGAAGTCGCCAGCCGAGCAGCATCAGCCTCATGCTCTGGTGGTGTTGTGATGGTAAACATGTAGCTCCCTCCGTACCGGGATGTCAGCTGCATGATCATCAGCCAGTATGACCATGTCAACGGGTTGGAGAAGCATTCAGCAAATCCAACAGCACCCTACGTTACTGACCACAGCTGTAATGACCAGAATAGCAAGATGCATGAGACAGCTTGTGATGGGTTGGCAGCTTCTCAGCCCACTTAATTACCTCCTTGGGATTCCCTATGCAGTTGAATTGGCCGTCCACGAAAATCCCAATACGGTCACAAAGCGCCTCCGCTTCATCCATTGCATGTGCTGCGTCAAAAGAAGCGGAGAAGTCACTTGGCAGGCCTTTTGCGAACTCATACCGGCGTATGCATTCACCATGCCATAAGGATTCAAAGGCACTTCGTTCATCAGAATTGCAGATTGACAACTGAGCATATAGAAAGCCAACCATCTTGGATTCTCATGAATAGCTAAAGTGGTGGAATGCATACTGGTGAGAATGATGGCGCAGTCCTTTTTCGCCTCCTTCACCACGTTCCAGAGGTTAAGACGCGAAGCTGGGTCAAGGCCAGTCGATGGCTCGTCCATGTACACCACCTGCAGGTCATATGGTCTGCTGGTGAATTCGTACATCCAGGGGGGCGTGACTATACATTGTATTGGCTGTATAAGAATACTTTCTCAAGCAAACGCATGCTCACCAGCGGGTTGCCAATGAGAGCAATTGCGACAGAGAGCCGTCGCTTCATGCCTCCACTGTAGGTGCCAGCCTTCTTATTCTCCACGCCACTGCTGAGCAGGTTGACGCTCTGCAGGGACTGGGTGACTGCCTGGTGGAGGGCAGGACCCCTGAGGTTCTTCAGTCTCCCATAGAAGAGGAGGTGCTCTCTGGCGGTCAGCTGCTCCCACAGCAGGCTGCAAGACGTTGCAAGACGTTCGCAACCAGTGCAGATTTGTCAAGAGCGGCCCAGCTTCCTCGTCAACAAAGAGCTCAATGCCAGCCTGCATCTTGGGGAGGTATCTAATGAAAGGTACTCATCATGGTAATCATGGTGATCCTCAGAAAACCAAGGGGTCGCTTGACAGTGCGTTCGGCAGACTTACTCATGTTGTGGGCAGACGCCCATGATTGAGTAGATGCTGGGCATGTCCTCCAGAATGCTGAAGCCCTCGATCCAAGCACACCCAGAAGTGGGTGGCAGGAACCCAATCATCTAGAAGGGCGAAGGGTAGCCCAAAAATCAAGGACAAATCACCAATGCAAGAGCTTATAGATCCTAGCAACAGCCCACAGTGATGCTTCTTTGCTGTTAGCAACTGAGGAAGTGGAGTGATGGCAATGAGCTTGGGCCACATACCATGTTGATGCTGGAGGTCTTGCCCGCGCCATTGGGGCCGAGCATGCCAAAGCACTCGCCCCGCGAGACGGCCAGGGACATCCCCCGCACGGCAAGCTTGTCAGGATTGCCATTACGTCCAGGGTACATCTTCCGTAGATTGTCGCAGATAATGGCGTGCCCTCCCAGATTGCCGCGCTCCAGCAACTCCGCCACCATTGCCCTCTGCTCAATATGAACTCACTAGCCATTAATTGACTTCAATGCGAAGCGTGTCTCAACTAGGACATGCAGTCTCTCAGACGAAATACACAACAGCAACAGCATGAGAGCACATTCTGGAAGTACATTGGCCGCCAACCAACGAGGGGAAGGCAGCATGTTGTGTCTATAACATATCACAAGCCACACTTGCCTCCTGCATCACGTCAGGCCGGTCAAGCTCTATGTCCACTTGGCCAGTCGAGTTCTGGGCATGCCGGTCGCTGAGCAGCTGGTCGGCCTTAGCCCGCGGCCGTCGGCAGCGGTCCAGAAAGAAGAGCGGATGCCGCTTCACGCCACTCCCGCTTGCCAGCACCTGCACAGATGATTGCAATGGGGATCAGAGACTCACCTTAGCAGCATGCTTGCTGCCTGCTAATTGTATTGAGCTTGTTAATTGCATGAGTACCATGCTGAGAGTGATCTTTGTATTAGACATTGTTATTGGAACATAATTGCTTGGCAACCAGTTACTTGCCCTTGCCAAGAGGCCGCTGCCTAGAGAAAGAGAAACTGAGGCTTGACTTAGCACTCTGTATGCTATAAAGGAAGAGGGTGTCATTCCAGCTGCTTAAAACCAGGAATATGCAACAAGCTTTTGCATTGTGCACCTGATCAAAGTAATAGGACAGTGGCAAGAAAATGAGCCACTCAATGACCAGAATGGCGAACACAACTGGCAGGCCATTATCAGAGTCGCCGAGGTTCTTCCAACGCATGCCCCCCGTGCCGTTGTAGTCCCCAAGGAAGGCGTAGCTCGCAAACTCATAAAGCCCCCGGTACAGGGCAAAGCACGGGAGAAGTTCCATGGCAAATACTGCACCACCTGCACCTCAAAGTATTGTCATGGTCAGCACATGCTACTGTGGTATAAAGTCTTTATAGAGCAGGCAGCTTAGTCACGCCATAGTACCTGTACACCACAAACGCCATGGTATACTTCCACAGGCTGCACCTGAGGATGTATCTTCTTTACATGATTGAAGTTGTCCCATGCAATTTCGTTAGTAGGTGACTGTAGTGGCGAAGGTGCTCACGAGAAAAATGCTGGTCCTCATAGAAGAACTGGAACAGGAAGGCACCAAGCAGGCCCGAACCGTAGACGTAGAGGTAGCACGTGACTGCACACAAGTGAGGTGTGTATTGCAGGCAATGAGGGGACGCTGAGATCGAGAGAATCAAGAGAGATCAAAGTGATCCACAATACAAGTAGGCTTGGCAGTGCAGAGTGATGAGGAACGAGGATTTAGATTTCTGAGGAATCAGGTTGTAGAACCTTTCATGTATGCAACGTAGGCATCACTCTGCATATTGTATATCAAGAATGAGTATGAGTGGGATCATCAAGAACCTGTGGCGGTCTTCTCATTGCTGAAAAATGACGAGGCGAAGAAGCTGAAGGCAATTTGAAAGTTGGCAAACACAAAGTAAAAGAGAATCTGTAGCACATAGTCGTTCTTGCGGAAGAATTTGAGGCCTGCAAAAACCAGCTGAGGGGGTTTATGGACACTCCTTGTAAAGAGACACAACTAACAAAACACTGGGGCTCCGTTCCTGTGTGGCAAGACCTTACAGAGCTGAGGAGAGTTGGAGACAATGTGGAGGAAATACTGCCAGGTTTTGGAAAGTGTGCACAATGCGTGGCACATTCATTATGACTTGGATGTGTGCAATGCAAAAGACAGCGGTCCATCATAATATGGACCACAGATGGAGCACGTTGCATGGAGGGAAGCATACCAACAAGGGATCCAAAAAGAATGAGAAAGGCGATGTAGGTGCAGGAGATGACAAGGAAGTACAGGTACGAGACCAGCCAGTAGGACTTATCGCCAAGGCCATGCATCTTCATCATGATGCGCAAGTGCTTCTGCCGCTCGTACACGAGCAGGCCTACCATCACCTTGGATGGACAACACGAGGTGCTGGTCAATAAAGCGATGCACTCTTGAATGACTCGGCTCGAGTACAATTGAATGCAGGCAATGTAGTATGGGGTTAGGTGTACAACAACATGCAGCCATCAAGTCCACAAGGGTGAAAGGGGCATACGGGAAAGAGGAGCTGCAGGATCCACATGTAGAAAAGGGGGCCAAGGAGGGAGGAGAAGTCAAGGCGCAGCTTTGTCGATGGCTTAGGCATCTCCTTGACAAATAGCAGCGGCACAGAGGCCGCCGCACCATTCACCAGCCGTGCAAAAGCATTCGTTGCCTGCACAGTCCCCATTCGCAGCAGCCAGGAAATTGCTGCTGCTGAAGGCACTGCCGCTTTTGCATGCACCAGACTCTGACTCTGCTTCCACTCAAGCTTTGCTTTTTGCTTTGCGCAGCATTTGGTGGTCAATACGTACACTCTTGAGCAAGCTTGGATTGTTGCACTGACCAGATTGAGTGCACGAGGTAGGCGCAAGTTATTGGGCGCTCCACCGCTTGACTTGTTTGCAAATGTCTCGTTGTACTGCACGCTGACGGCAAAGCGCCCAGGCGCAGTGTCCTGGAAGTCATATGCTGCAATAGAGAGTTGGCAGGCGTGGACCCATGAGTCACTCGAGAACACCCGTAAAGCTCCAGGAATTCCTGCGAAGGATGATGGGAAAGGGCTCGCAGCTCACCAACAGAGACCTCATCAATGAGGTGCGGCACATTAGACTTGTAGTACCCCGCATACAACTCGCGGTTGATTTCGGCTGCCGAGCTGCGCCACAGCACCAGGCCCTCCAAGCACTGCAAGACTGCAGAGCACGCGACAGTAACAGAAGTTGAGCAACATTCCAATACTGTGGCGGATGGAACGTGCGAGCCAGTGGGTGCCTCGGCAGGGGTCAAGATTGGCACACGCACAGATGCCGGCAGTGATGTTTCCAACAATGGGTATGGTGACGTTGACGCCGCCGCGCAGGCCGGCACACGTATGCCGCAGCACGTACAAAGACGAGCCCCCTTGAAATCCATATGCTGTGATTGCCGACTCGTAGTACAGCGTTGACCAGGGATACGTGCCCGATGCCTGCACACGGCAAGCGGCATCGCCAGCGACAGCGGCAGTGTAAGACCGACCGCCGCTGCCAAGGGGGCTTGCAACAGTCACAGCTGTGGCCACGCCGTGCAGAGAAGGGGGTGAGAGTGGAGGTTGTTTGGTGGAGGGCCCACTGGGATCAGCTGCGCCAGCAAGAGCTGCAGGTCGTCAGTGTTGTTGGCCGCTGCCTGTACCAGGGTCGCGAGCCCTGCTGGATCTTCGAGCAAGTGGCCCGCCAGCGCTGCAGGCCCCCCCGCAGATGGCTGCCGGTTCGGGCGCCGAACAATCCGGCAGAGGCAGAAGCAGATGGAGGCGGGCAAGCAGCAACGGTTACTCACCGTCAGCAGTGGTGCGATTGGCCCCAGTATAGAGCAGCGTGGCCGGACATTCGCTAGCGGCATTCCTGCTGCTGCGGCAGGTTGACGGTGGATAACCGGAGTACGGGAAGGGGTCGTCAGCTGGCGTCTCGGCGGCGCGATACTGCGGCAGCGCCACCTGCTGCACTGCAGGCCACTCTGTTGGGTGCGGCACCCCGCAGTAAGCCACCTGGTCGTTGTCCGAGTACTGGAGGACGGAGAACGAGGAGAGCGGCCTGTCAGCTGCCAGCCCTCGTGCCGCACTCGCTCGAAAGCACAAGGCGAGAGAAACCTCTTGTGCTGCTGCCCAAGGAGTCGACCAAGGGGGGGGTGCCTACCTCAAGGCCGCACCGCTTGTCAATGCACTTGCTGGGGTTACTCAAGTCGTACTCCACGCACTTGCAGCCGCACTGCGCCCCACGTCACAAATCCACAAGCTTTGAAAGGTATGAGGGGCCGGCGAAATGGGAGGGACCAGAGGAGGATGAACGAGGACGGAAGGCCCAATGACAGAAAGATAGCTGAAAACACGGCACTGTTGTGGGAGAGAGTGGGAAAGGGAGAAGGAGGGACGTGGAAGGAGAGTGAGAAGTGGAGTGTCGTCATCCTCGCCTTATATTTGGAGCCGTTGAGCAGGCCGTTGATAGCAGCCTGGATGATTGCCAGGACGAGGCACAGAATGATTGGCGCGCTGACGAGCCTGCAATTCGACTTCCAGTTCCGCTTCTGCACGTCAACAGCTTATAAATGGGGGTCAGGAGCCGTGAGAATCGGTTTTTTGATTCTCACAACTGCCACCGTCTTGCATTGCTCAGAGGTTGGTGCACTGGGCCCGGCGAGGTGCGCACAGGAGGAAGCAAAGAGGGTCAACTGCGGCACCTGGAAGGCGAGGTTCTTGCGAGTGAGCGCGTTGGCCTGCGTGCCGAAGGTGCTGCGCAGCTGATTGCGGCGCGCCGCGAGCCGACTCTCGTCCATGGCTTCCGCAGTGCGTCAGCACGTCTGCGCTTCCACGACGAGACCGTGGGAGAAGCTACCAGCTGGCCACTACCTCGGGAAGGAGGTTGGGAAGTAACTCGCGGCCTACTGGCTCGCGCCTACTGCTCGGCCGCCAATGGGAATGACGTCCGAGCGAGCACGGAGCAGGCGCCGCAGTGCAGCCGCTCGTCCAGCACCACCGGCGCCTCCGCGCGCCTACTCGCAACTAGATCATCCGTCGCTCCTGCATCATCCGTAGCTCCGCAGCCGCATCGGACGCCGTCGCGCTCAGCAGCCCGTGTGGACGTCCAGCTCCCGTCCTCCCTCGCTCCCCGCGCTCCCCGCTGGCCAAGCTCTCCCTCCGCCCGCGCCGCTGCTCCGCGGCCTCCCGGCAGCCGCGCGCGCGCTGCCGCGCCGCTTCGGGGCGCGGGCGCGGCGCCCGGCGCGAAGCTGCGGCCCCGCTGTAGCAGGGCGGGGGAGGCTTGCCGGGGTGTTCCCAGGCGCGGCCGTGATGTGGCGCAGCGAGCCCGGCGCCTCGTCCACATTTCCTCTGGGCTTGCGGTCAACATGGGGTATCGTATCGAGCACCCCAGTGCACTTGAGAGGCCATCCAGCCCAAAGGAATTTCGTGTATTTGAAACAATCGAAGGCCAGTATGGCCAAGTACAAAGGAAAGCACATCTTATGACGTAGCAAAGGGGAAAAGATCGTGTATTAGAAAGAAATGTAGGCCAAATGGCCAGGTACAAAGGCAAGCACATCTAAAAATCTACATAACCTACAGCAGATTGACCCGCTCAATAACCACGGGTCAAAACATAAAGGTCACTACTCGATGCATGAATACTAGATGCCAGGAACGGAGCCCTTCTGCCACCTACTAGAGCTCGCCCAGCTTTCTGGTGCAAGGCACTAGCCTGAGCACGCTGCAAACAGGCCGAAACTCGAAAAAAAGGGGGAAGGCGCGCGGGGCGCATGAATTGAAAGGGAGGCCAATCCAAGCCAATACATTGTACCCAGCCCAAAGAGAGAGAAGGCGCGCGGGGCGCATGAATTGAAAGGGAGGCCAATTCAAGCCAATACATTGTTCAGGCAGAGTCGAGTACCCAGCCCAAAGGGAATCGACGAGGTCCCAAACCAACGACGAAAGGATCCGCGAAAAAGCGCAAACGAACGGAGCCGGAAAGTGGAAAAGACTCCCGAGCGTGAGAATCTCAACCGGCTTTCGTGGCGGCGCTCCAGCTCCCCAAGTTAGCTTGTCAGATTTGTTTGTGCTCACCCGTGGGTACTAATGTCATCTTAGGTACCTTAGATTAGGTCTCCGTATTATGTAGCATTGTTTAGTCTGCACTCGACTCTGCCTGAACAATGTATTGGCTTGAATTGAATTGGCCTCCCTTTCAATTCATGCGCCCCGCGCGCCTTCTCTCACCGGGGGGGAGGCAGCGAGGAAGTGGGAGAGAAGCTGCCGAGGAGGCGGAGGGGGGGGGGATCCTCGTGGCTGGCCCAACGTCCGCTCGGCCCGTCGCCCATCTGCGAGACGGCGGGAGGGCCTGGTCCCCCCGGAGCGCGCGGGGCGTAGGCGCCGGCGGGAACCTTCGCCCGAGCTGCCGCCCGGCCGGGCGGGGGGGCAGCCGGGAAGACGGGGGGACATGCGAAGGAAAGGCAAGGGTGGCCCCGTGGAAGCCAGTACACGGCTGTTCAGGCACAAGCTTGGTACAAGAAGTGGGGCTACGTGATACGAAGCCCCATGCTAAAGAAGGTGGCTGAGGTGCCAGTGCGACGCTAGTACTGTGACGGACACGGGCCCCGGCCAGCGCTCCGGCTGCCAGGCGCCCGCGCGGCCGTCCCTCGGCGAGCGAGCTCGCGGCGCCACCACCGTCGCGCTCCTCGCTTCCCTTTCCTCCCACTGGCGCCGCTCCGATGCGCGCCGCCGGGCTGCCGCTGTTCCTGCAGCAGTGCCGCGCGCTGCTGGGCAAGAATGCGCTGCTCAGCTGGCGCAACAGGGCCTCCACCGCGCTGCAGGTGAGGCCGCCAATCCTCGCAGCTCCCACGCTCAGCGGCACCCTCCTCCACCTTCCTCCTCTGACGTTGGGCCCCGTCTCCGCTCGCCGATGGGGTGCTCCCAGCTGGGCTCCTCCCTCTTCTTCATCTTCCTCATCTGGGCGGTCGGCAAGGCCATCGACGCCAACAACGCCACCGACACCAGCTACAAGAACCTCTTCACGCCCGGGCCCGAGGCCGTGACGCCCATCCCCGCCTGCGAGGAGGGCTACTTCATCCGCAAGCCCTGCTATGACTTCCTCTGGAGCGGCAACGGCTCCGCGCTCCTCGCCTCGCTCGTCCGCAATATATCCCTCAACAACCATGGCCGGCCTATCGACCTCCAGACTAAGGTGATTGGCATGGCTATGCTCGTCCGCCCCACTGGCTGATGTTCCCCTCTTCCCCTTTCTCCTCCCTCTCCTTCCTTGCTACTCCACCATCAAGCACCTCCCCTAGGCTTTCTCCCACCCCCCTTCACCCTCCAACATAGCTACCGCTTGTAGGACTTCACTAGCTCACGATCAAGCTCTCCTGAATATGTCTCAGCAATGCCATTGCCTGATGAAGGTCCTGGGCTTTGCGACGCCCTCAGACGTGGACGACTGGCTGGCTGCTCACACGCTGCGTGCACCGGCTGCGCTGCACCTGCGAGAGCTGGCCAACGGTGGCATCGGCTTTGGGCTGCAAAGCAACTCCACAGTTGTAGCATACCGCGGCAACTTCCAGGACCCCAACTTCAAGTTCCAGCTGCCACTGCAGGCTGCCGCTGAGCGCGAGATCACTCGTTACATCTCCCGAGGCACGGCCCCTGCTCTGTTGCACATGGCTGCCTGCATCAGGTTGATGGCGCTGTGATTCCCCCCCTGTAGAGCTTCTGCTCATGTCGACGGTGCTGCCTGTGCCTCGCACAGACTGGTCCATTGTGTGGGCACCGAGCTTCCGCGAGTTCGCGCACCCGGCTATTGACACGTTCTCGGAGGTGGCCACCATCGGGCCGACTTTCCTGTTTGCCGCTGCCATGTTTGGGTTTGTCATTCAGATCAGCGCAATCGTACGCGAGAAGGAACTTCACCTGCGCCAGGTGCTGCTGCCACTTTGGCGCCGTATCCTCAAATCCTCCACATTCTTCCTCCATGCATTAGCATCCCGCGTACGAGTTTGGCAATGGATTTGTGGCGCCGGCATTGCTGAACGCCAGCCACTGAGCTTCCTGAAAGCTGGCGCGCACTGATGCGCTATCGGGCTCGGTGGGCATGGTGGGCAATGTTCGTGGCACAGGCGATGGCGACAATGGGCCTGCTGCAGTCAGCCTACTGGCTGACGTGGCTGCTGTGGGAGGCGGTGCTGGCGGCCGCGTGGGCCCTGCTGCTCGTGCTCTTCGGCCTCGCCTTCCAGTTCGACTTTTTCCGCCACAACGACTTCGGCGTGCTCTACGTCTTCTTCTTCCTCTTCGCTCTCAACATGGTCCATGCCGAAGCCTCCCGTCTTTCTGATAAAAGCGTCGGTTTTCTACCTTGGGATCTGGCGCTCTCTGTCCACGACTCTGGATCGCAGCTCTAAATTTTAACGCGTCGAGGGTGCAGGATGCAACCAGAGGAGTATCAAACATGTTGATCCTGTGAAGCTTGGCAGCCGAGGTTGGTGTGTTGATGCCCCCGAGGGGCCCCTCGCTGTCGCATGCAGATCGGCTTCGCGTTCATGCTTTCAACCTTCCTGCAGGCGTCCTCGTCAGCAACAACCCTTGGATTCAGCATTTTCATCGTCGGCTTCATCACTGAGGTGCCCTGTTACGATGCAGCGTCAGCTTGCTCTCTGGTTCCCATTGCAAAGACCAGATGTGTTACTGAGCATTGCAAAGCTGACAATTGGCCGATTTCCTTTGATGGCTCTGCTCCTTTCAGCTCATCACGCAGTTTGGGTTTCCGTACGACAAGCAATTCGCAGATGTGCTGTGGTGGGTGTGGTCGGTCTTCCCACCAAACCTGCTGACGATCGGGCTCAAGTACCTGGGTGACACAACCGCCACGCCGCAGGACCCTGGTACCAACTGGTCCAATGTTGACCAGTGCCCTCCTCGCGACGACCAGTGCGTCATCACCTTGGTCAGTCCATCATACTAGTCTTGACATGATCGAGGCTTTGCCATTGGATGGACTCAGAAGAATTTGTGGCCTCCTGCTCGACGAGGGTGTGATGTCAGGCAGAGGCGTCACTCCACTCGTGCCACTTGTGCGCAGGCCGTGATCTACAAGTGGCTGGCCGTGACGTTCGTCGTCTGGTTCGTCCTGGCATTGTACTTCGACAACGTATTTCCCAATGACAGTGGCGTCCACAGACCCTGGCTCTTCTTCGTCTCACCAAATTACTGGCTTGGCCGCTCTGGGGCTACCACGGAAGGTCTGTCATGATCTGGGCTCCTTCTGTTTTCACAACCCTTTGCTTTGACACAATGAGCTGACATCGCCAACCTGCTGCCAAGGCGCAGCGCTTCCTCATGAGCCCCTTTCGGTTGTGCAAGTTTTGCAGGGAAGGCTTGCAGCTGCTGCGGCAGGAGAGGCCAAGTAGCGAGGCCTGGTGTTGAGGTCGATGCGACTGATGTGGACGCCGACGTGGCTGTGGAGAAGGAGACCATAAAGGAGCAGGCTCGGTGCGGCGCACCGCTTGACCCCTCGGTCGCTGTGCAACTCTGCGGCTTGGCCAAGACCTTTGCTGGATCCCGCAAGCGCACAGGCTGCTGTCGGTATCGAGCCTTGCCGCCCTTCCAAGCCGTTAAGGTTGGTAAAGCAAGTCAATATATCACACCTTCAATGCACGTTCTTGATCAGCAGGCGATTGACATGGAGTTGAGCTCCTCTGAGCTCCCTGCTCTTCTGAGCTCCCTGCTGGGGCCGCCTTGCAGGGGGCTTGGTTCAATGTGGAGCGAGGGAAGCTCTTCTGCCTGCTGGGGCCCAACGGCGCAGGCAAGAGCACCACCATTCACTGTCTCACGGGCATCATCCCCTCCACAGGCGGCGACGGTGAACCCTCCTAATCAAATGATCCCCTGCTTGTGATACTGCCTGCATAGCTCAAATTGAGCTCAATCTGTTGCAGCGTCTCAGCCTTAAGTCGTACAGTCCAGGAGGCCTTTCTGAATACCCTTGCTGTACACTGGGAGCTTATTCAAGGCTGACACTATCTGCGAGCACGTGGCGCACAAGAGCTTGTGCAAGGAGTCTTATCATTTGGGAAAGCCCATTTGCAACTGCTTGGAGCAATGTGTGTCGTATATTGGGAATGTTGTATCGTTAAACTGCGATGCTACAGTTGTACTGTGCAGCCTAGCCTAGTCATGTCGTAAGGCAGCAATCTCTGACTTTCTGTGACCTGGTTGGTGTCATATTCAAGCCTTGGTGTGTGGTGACTCCATCAAGAGCCCTGCAGGCATGACGCGCATCCGAAGCAAGATGGGTGTTTGCCCTCAGGTAGGCTGTCTCAAACTGACCATTGCCCAACCCCTTGAGTCCTGCTTCGTAGGTGATGGCAAAGGTCTCTGCAAAACAATGTCCGAGATTTCATCTTCAGGACTAAAATTTCTCTACGGAATTAGCGTTTCCCAGGGTTTGGCGTGCAGGTTTGCCAAGGCTCCAAGACTTATCTGGAGCCTGTGCTCAGCTTAAGTGGTCTAACCCATCATGGCTGCATGTTGCAGTTTGACATCCTGTGGGACAGCCTCTCAGGGCGGGAGCACCTGAGACTCTTTGCGCTCATAAAGGGCCTTCCCAGCAGCCAGCTTCATTTCGTATGTTCTTACACTTGAGTCTTTCATCACAGGCCTTCTGCATTAAGAAGCCTCATATTGAGAGACAGATAATAACATTGACGACGTGCTTTAAGCAACTAATTGCAAGCTTGCTCTTCTACTTCTTGAGCAGGAAACAGAAGATCTCCTGTCAAGAGTTCGATTGACTGAGGCAGCCAATGTCCCAGCAGGGAGCTACAGCGGGGGCATGAAGCGTAGGCTTAGCGTTGCCGTGGCATTGATAGGGGATCCTGAGATCGTCTTTCTTGATGAGCCGGTCCGCTTCTTCTGCACTCATTACTTACCTCACTGCTAAATCATGACATTCCTCTCCAATACACTTGGACCTACAAGAGCCTACATGCATATTCAGTAGCTACTTTTGACGTGAATCTGACAGATCTCCATGATGCGGCATATTGTGTGTCAAGCAGACGACTGGCATGGACCCTGTGACAAGGCGGCATGTGTGGGACATCCTTGAGTCCGCTAAGAAGGGCCGAGCTGTTGTCCTGACCACACACTCCATGGAGGAGGCAGACGTCCTGGGCGACAGAATTGCCATCATGGCCAGAGGGCGAGTGAGGTGCCTGGGGACATCCATCCACTTGAAGACCAAGTTTGGGGCCGGCTACATCCTTAACCTCTCTGTGCGGGCTCTCGGCCCTCGCAAGGTTGGCAGTGACACGGATTTGGCTGGCCAGGCTGCAGCTGAAGCCCAGCGGGCAGTGGTAGTGAAGGATTTTGTGAAGGAGGTGAGTGCTTTCCATCAACTTTTGCAGGGCATTAGCACTGACAAGTCTCTCAGAAGACTCGCTACATCTCCCCTATCTTCATGAAGGAGCTTCACGGGGATGACAATCGTGCATATGTTTGTATACAAAGCCTTGGTCATCAAGGCCTGCAACATGACAGAGGTTTGTGTATTTGCAGCAATTGGGTATAGAGCCAACGAGCAACTCCGGGCCTTACATCAGATTTCTCATTCCCAGACAGCTTGAGCCGCGCCTTACTGTGAGCCCCTTTCTTTGCTCATTTGCTTCTTGTGGAAATTGCTCATGTATTGCTGTTTGTTCCAGCAAAACGTTGCCCTCACGAGAGATACTCCAGACCTTGTCAAGCTGGCCTTATCACATGCTCTGACCAAGAAGTGCCTTCGTTTCCACTGTGCAGGGCTTCTTCGCAACCCTGCAGGAGAGGAAAGCTACATTGGGTGTGACTGACTGTCAGCTATCTCTTACAACTTTGGAGGAGGTGTTTCTGAAGATAGCCCAGGAAGCTGAATTAGAGAACACATCATCCGAGTCCCGCTTCGAGGATTTTCAAATGAATGACTTCACCACCTTGCATGTAAGTTACTCATCAACAAGGCCAAGCAGTAATTGAAAGCAACTGTTAAAACCATGTATAACCATGTAGATTCTATATATATCTATTTATGCTTTGTCTCAATCTCTGCTTCTTCTTTAAGCAGCTGCCTTCAGTATTTCTTCCATGCCTTTGCCTGCAGGTCCCATTGGGATGCCGTCTCGTCGCCGTCCCAAACTCAATATCACCAGAAAATCCGGCTGGGTTGATGGTTGAGGTCTTCTGGACGCAGGATACGGAAGGCAATCTCAAAATAGCCTACATCTCTTCACCAATGCCGTATAGAGCCGATGGCATGGCATCCCCCCTTCCAGTTGCAGCTCCTGTCGGTTGAGAAGAGAGCTGTTGCAGCTCATGTATCAATGCTAGAAAATGTGTCAAGACGAGCTTGTCTAATTTCTTGTATTTATTTGTATATTATCATTTTTACACTTGCCATCGGCAAGTTGGGATTGAGTATGAGCAATATCCGGTGCTTTAGTGTTCTTAGCGAGTTCAGGTGCTTTGCAAGGTGATAACAGACCAAGCGTGACCACGTGGCCGGCAAATCAATAGATCAGGATCGGGGCTTGGCAAGGGCGACAACGGAGACTGGATTGCTGGAGACTTGCACACACATTGAACACCTTCTTTTCCGCCCTCTACTTATTCTGACTTGCATCCGCTGCCTCGAGGTCATTGAGCGCCCACTTGCTGACGTTGTGGATAACAATATCCAGCTTTTACGCCATCCGGCCCTTTCTTGGGCTGGCCTCTCACAACATTGTCGTAAACTGGAAGAGCCGTTTCTCTATCTATGCATACGTCCAGTACTTTGTTGCAGTTTGACAAAGCATCACAAAGCAACAATGTAACAGTGCAACCAGAAAGCTGCGCAATGTAGCTATTACACAAGGACCTCATCATACTTATGAGAGTTTGCTGTGGACATGATGGCATTAAATACGAGGAAGAGATACTGGGCTGCCATAGCTGCAATAGGATGCCTAACGACAGAAGACTGCTCTAGATACGTGACAACAGGTACTGGCTTAGCAAGTACTATCTCCACAATGGAAGCCCTCACAGGTACCCGCAAGCAAATCAGTCTTTCCGTGCTGCAATGGAGCCCAACTGTGCTTGGGACATGGGCACTTCATCTAAGCTGCGAGCAAGCTGCCCTAATCTAAGCATCCAGCTTTACTGATATGTGCCCCTTGTTGCTTCGCAATGCCCTGCTCATTCGTTTTCACAGCCATCGCCTCGCCCCTTTCGCCTTCAGTCTTCCTGGAAAGGCTTCCCCTTCTCTCTTGCAAGCCATACGTGCGGCGTCTGGACGTGGTCGCCACCCCCTGGAGCGGTGGGCCTCGTCTGCTCCTGGACGTGGTACTGATCGACGCATACAAGGCTGGCGCACCTACGTCAACCGTGTCTGGCTGGGCCACGTCCATCGCGGAGCGCATGAACGAGCGGCACTACCGGGACTATCCCTAAGGGGACCATCTTTATCCGTGTGCCATGGATATCTACGGAGGCTACAGCGTAAAATGGTCCTCCCTGATCCAGCATCTGGCCCGGCTGGTTGATGCGCGTCGTCGAAGCCGGGGGGGCAGCTTGGGCCACTCCAGCATTTCGCAGGCCTTAGTTGCATAATATAAAATGCGGCTCTCGCTTAGTTTGCAGCGCTCGCAAGCATTGGCTCTTCATCAACGTGCAGGGCGCGCTCTATATCAGGCCTCCGGCTTTTCGTGGCGGCGCTCCAGCTCCCCAAGTCAGCTTGTGTCAGATTTGTTTGTGCTCACCCGTGGGTATTAATGGCACCTTACTTTAGGTCTCCGTATTATGTAGCCTTGTTTAGTTTGCACTAGACTCTGCCTGAACAATGGTTTGGCTTGCATTGGCCTCCCTTTCATTTCCTGCGCCCCACGCGCCTTCTCTCTCTCCGGAGAAGACAATTTCGTGTGTTTGAAACAAACGAAACGAAGGGAGTGCCACTCCGGAGAAGGGAGTGCCACTTCTCTCCGGAGACGGCGCGCGGTGCGCATGAAATTGAAAGGGAGGTCAATTCTAGCCTTACAAATCTCCGGATAGAATAGTTCAATCGTTCAAAACACCCTCTGTTAGCGCTTCCCCTGGCCCCTTTCTCGTACTTTGTTCATTCTTTTCTGGGCTGGCTTTTCCAGCCCCTATCCTCAATGGGCGAGCCCTTCTCTCTGTATGCACCTGGCTGGCTTCTACAGCACCAGGAGGATTGGAGTGTGCATTGAGTAATGAAGGGCCTGGGCCTGGATGGCCAAGTACAAAGGCAAGCACACTGACAGATGTACATCACCTGCTGCTAAACTACAGCTGGCCCGCCTCCAGCAGCAGCAGCCGCGTCGGATCCATCTATTCGCGTATTTGCAGGAGGCCCCGAGTAGCACAGCTCCCCGGCGCCGCCATCGCCGCCGCCGCGCCGCAAGAGCGCGCAGTCGTCAGTGCGGGATCCTGCGACGAGAGCTTCGCGGGCCTGCGCGGCCTCCCGGCTCTACGAGGCGAGCGGGGGCTCCAGCATGAGCGCCCGCCTGCTGCGAGCTGCGGCGGCAGGGGTCGCGCTGCGGTCGCCATGGAGCTGCCAATCCTCGGGCAGCTTCTGCCGCCGCCGCAGCGGCGGCGGCGGCGGCGGTGGCCTCGCCCGCATCGCCTGCGCGCTCCGGGCCGCCCCNCAAGTGCGGCCACCTGGGCGCCGCCGCCGCCGGCGCGCGCGTCCGCTTGTGCGGCTGGGTGGCGTCGCAGCGCAGCCACGGCGGCGTGGCCTTCGTCAACCTCCGGGACGACTCCGGCATCGTGCAGGTCCTCGCCTTGCCCACTCTAAATCTTAAACCCTTAGCCACTTCCTGCAACCACCACCTGCTTGGCCTGGACCTCCCTGGTGGACCTTCTCAGCTCCTGCATTGTGCCACCGCCGGCTCACAGGTGACGACCGACCCCCTGGGCTTTCCGGCAGTCCATGACGCTGCGGAGCGCGTGCGCATCGAGTACGTGGTTGCGGTCGAGGGCACGGTGCGGCTGCGGCCCGACGGCCTTGCGAATCCCCGTATGGCCACCGGCGAGATTGAGGTTCGGCGGTCTCCGCTCTTCGGATTGGTCCACCCATGTCAGCCTCTCGTCACGTCTGCTGCGAAACTGCTGGTGTTGAGGCGTTCTGCAGGTGGGAATGGCTTGTGGGCGTCTATGCAGGTTGTGGCAGAGTCGTTGCAGTTGCTAAATGTGGTGCGTGGCGCGCTGCCATTCCCAGTGACCATTGCCGAGGGCGAGGTGGACCATGTGCGCGAGGAGGTGCGCCTCAGGTGCACTGCTGTCTACCACCGCCCACCTCCTTTCACGGGACACTCGCTAGCAGAATTCAACAACAAAAGATACATATCGCTAACAATCTCCAATTTATGTCAGAGCCACTGCTGCATAGAGAGGTCAGAGGTCAGGGCACAGTATGGATAGTGAAGGTTATTGTTAGGGGTTCATATTAACGGTGACTATTCTGAAACCAGAGCTGCAGCTGAACCTTGTGACCTGATAGATGATTTCAGCTTTGTTTTGGATCTCACACACGTGGTATCAGCCCTACTTAGCTTTGAGCTTGGTGCCTCGCACGGCGCAGGTATCGCCACTTGGACCTGCGACGACTGGAGATGAGCCGCAATTTGCGGCTGCGACACCAGCTTGTCAAGGCGCTGCGGCGGTACCTCGAGGACGTTCTTGGCTTTGTGGAGGTGTGTCCAGCCTTGTAGGCAGCAGACCCTGTCTATGCATACAAGGCGCTGCGTTCACCTGCGTATGTGTCAAAGTCTTGATGGTGCATTTAAAGCAGCATCGCCTCTACTGCACAAACAGATAGAGACACCCATTCTCACGAGGTCGACGCCAGAAGGGGCCAGAGATTTTCTGGTACCATCGCGTGTGCAGGTTGTCCCTCTGCTTTCTACATAAGGAGTGTTGTCTTTGTATCTCTCTTACCTCTGCTGGTCCTCTATGCGGAGCTTCTCCCTCAAGGGTTATGCACCTTCAGAAGTGTGAATCTAGATCTTGCACTTGCTTGAGATTGCAGACCGTCAGCAGACTGACCAACTGCACTTGTCACTTGCTGTGCTTGCTCAGTCGGGGCATTTTTACGCGCTACCGCAAAGCCCTCAGCTCTTCAAGCAGATGCTTATGGTGTCTGGTTTTGACCGCTACTACCAGATTGCCAGGTATAACTCAGGCAGCCCGCTTTTGCTCGCTCCAATTGGTGCCTGGGGGACTAGCCCTGGCAATGGATGTCTGTGCGTTGTAGCTTTTGAGCATGCTATCCTCAACAGAGTGATGATGATTTGAGCACCAAAGGACAACTCATGGCACGGCGAGCCACTGTCCATGCTTCATGGACAGTGGCTCCATAGGTACACAAAGGTGGGCAACGCAGAAGAAGCGGCAGGTCTGATTGTCCTCTTACACAGCGCTTGCTTTTGTTGTAACTCTGGTAGGTGCTTCCGCGACGAGGACCTGCGCTCAGATCGGCAGCCGGAGTTCACGCAGCTTGACATGGAGCTGGCTTTCACGCCGTGGGAGGACATGCTTGCCGTCAATGAGGACCTTATACGCCACGTTGGTGATGCTTGCCTGCCTGTAGCTGCAGTCACCAAATTGCAACGGTAGCCTGTCGCAGGACTGTTTTGTAATTTTAGATGACTGTCTTCTTAGCGTGAACTTCTGGCGACTGGTTGTAACCTCGATCTTAAGTTCAGAATCAGGGCCAGCTGTTGCCATCCTGCGTGTGTGCTATTCTGCAATAAGTTGGTTTGCGTTACCTCGTGATATTACTCATCCTGAATGGCATTGTTAGGCTTGCACGTATCTTACAGGTCTTTAAGGAAGTTAAAGGCGTGGAGCTGCCCCCACAATTCCAGCGCCTGACCTACAAGGACTGCATGGACCGTTACGGCTCCGACAAGCCTGACCTCCGATTCGGCATGGAGTGTGTCGATGTGAGATTTGTGGCTCATTGCTTTTGCTGCAACATAATGCCATTGGGAATACGGGCTGGGCTGGAACACGTCTTTAATTATATTGTGTTATTTGCTAGGCCTACTAGAGCTTGTCAGGACAGCGTAACAACACTCCTTCATGTATTGCAGGTGTCTGACCTCGTCAAGGACTCAACATTTAAGGTGTTCTCTGGGGCCATATCTGATGGCGGCCTGGTCAAGGCCATCACAGTGCCGGGGGGATCCGGCAAGGTGTCCACGACGCAGTTGAAGAAGGGTGACGTGTTCCAGGAGGCTGTCAGTGCTGGCTCCCGAGGCATTGCCTACCTGAAGGTGCTGGAAGGAGGTAAGAGTACTGCCGCTCCTCTCAACAGTCATATTCTTTTTGAGCTCTTTCTAAAGTCCACACACAGCACGGCCCACCACTTAGCGCAATCTGCTTCTCCTAAGTAATTCGCGAAGAACAAGGTCTGCAGGCAGGACACCACAAGGTAATGAGTGATTTCTACACTTCTCATAACCTACATGTCTGATTTTAGGTGAAATTAATGCCATTCCTGCGGTAGCGTCAGCCTTCCCTCCCGAGCGCAGGGCTGACTTTTTGAAGCGCTGCGGTGCCACCACTGGAGACTTGGTCCTCATTGCCGCCGGGCCAGCAGCGCTGGTGAACAAGACTCTTGACCGTCTTCGCAATTATCTTGCACGGAACCTGGGGTTGCTGAACGAGGTATGCTGGTCTGCACCTGTTACTGTTCCTTGCCATGCGGGTCAATGTTTATGGATGGTATCTTACCCTCTTCGTTGACCAGGTTCAGAAACGTTCTTGTAAGCTGCTGCGCTTTTGTATAGATCTTCACAGCCTCGTCTCAATTGGTGGGGTCCTTGTCTTGTAGATGCACTCAGAAGCATTGCAGCGTCAC
Source organism: Spirogloea muscicola (assembly GCA_009602725.1). Taxonomy (NCBI): domain Eukaryota; kingdom Viridiplantae; phylum Streptophyta; class Zygnematophyceae; order Spirogloeales; family Spirogloeaceae; genus Spirogloea; species Spirogloea muscicola. Next base: position 189,777 of record WELB01000045.1, read on the forward strand.
TGACATCCACATCCACATTCATTGTGCTCTCGTCTCGGCTCTTAGGCTCCTCATTGAGTTTGCCGAACCCCTGACGTGCAAATGTGCAGGCAGAACATGCGATTCTGTGGGTGACCGATTTCCCCATGTTCGAGTGGAATGAGGAGGGGCAGCGACTGGAGGTCACTGGCATACTAAGCAGGCCCTTGTTAATTGTGCAGCTAGTGCCTTTACTGAACCTCTGTGTGTACTGCCAGAAATTGTTGTTGGACTATCTGACAAGCAGCCTGACAGAACACCCTACGTCATCATGTGGTCAGGCACTTCATCACCCATTCACTGCTCCTCATCCAGAGGACTTGAACGACCTCAGCACAGCCAGAGCTTTAGCTTATGACCTTGTCTACAATGGAGTTGAGGTATGCATTTCCAAGTTCTGCTGCATTTGACTTGCACATTGCCCATCAAGTATCTCTACACTTTCAGAGTAAATGGGCATCACCAGCTGCCCTCGAAAAATGTGAGGACATGTCAATGAAGTCATGCTTTTGACTGCTGTGCTGCACAGATAGGAGGCGGCAGCTTGCGCATTTTTCAGCGCCACATCCAGGAGAAGGTGTTTGACATCATAGGCATGTCACCAAGTGTGGTACGTGCTGAGGTCCTCCAGTAGGATACTCTCATGTACAGAACAGACAGGAATGTAAAGACTGTGTCTACTTCAGAGGCTCAGGTGGGCATTTGTAATTGGAAATGCTAACTGAATTTCAGGCAGAGGAGAAATTTGGTTACCTTCTGGAGGCATTTGACTTGGGGGCTCCTCCTCATGGTGAGCAGGATCTGCATGCTCCACCACTTACTAACTGCAGGCAGTGTGCGAGCAGCAAATTGACAGTATATTCGATGCAGATTAGCTTGATACTCAAGGGTCTGTGAGAATTGAGCTCTCTAAATAAATTCGGATGCACGGAGGGTGCCTTTCTTCATCTGTCCATTCCTCATGGATATTACGCAGGGGGCATCGCTTATGGCATTGACCGCCTGGCGATGCTGCTGGCTGGAACGTCCTCAATTCGGGACGTCATTGCGTTTCCCAAGTCCACAACTGCTCAGTGCCTGCTTACTAATGCACCCTCCACGGTCGACCCTGTGCAACTCAAGGAGCTCTCTTTGGCCTTGACAGTAGAGCACAGACCTCTTTCACATTGATTCTTTGTGATTGGTGCCGCCCTCATTGAGAGCATATCCGAGCAGCCACCCTCAGGGTGCTCGGCTGCAGCACTTATGCAAAGACAGGAGAGCTGCCTGCAACGACAACCTCTGAGTTGTCACTGGTTCCTTGAATATGCTCTGTTTTTCAACACAATTTGGAGCCTTTTATGATCAACAAGGAACAAGCAGTGGGCCTCATTGCTCTTAAGTTCAGATCTTATGACTGCTCAACATTGTCCAGTCTTGGCAGAGTACCTTAGAATTTTAGGTTTGTATAACTACTTGTTGGTCTCTCTCTAAAGCAGTGGCTGCTATCAGCAACAGTAAGATCTGTTGAAGCACCCTGAGGATCCTGAATGGAGAACTGTAGCATCGGTTGGGTTTCCTGCGACCACTCGACCACTGACGACCACTAACAAGTCATTCTGCCCTGCACTACGCACTGCGAGACCAGCAACTCAGGCCGACGCTGGACCTTCGAACATCTCCATCTTGAGTACATCGCGCCACGCAACCCGGCTGGTCGATCGTACTACACGAATACACAATCGGGCACGCAATGGGCGCGAAAGCCCGGTCCGAGCAGCGGGACCTGCGGGTCGCCGGGTTCGAACCCTCGGCCTCTACATGCGCAGGCTCGGAGCCCTAAGTCCGGAGGGAGGGAGGGAGGGAGGCGGGTGAAAGGCCGGTGCGGCAGTCCCGAGAGAGGGAGGGAGGGAGG
>WELB01000045.1:191864-242799 GCA_009602725.1 Spirogloea muscicola
CGGCGCTCGGCGCCGAGCCGGCCTGCCCCGGCGCCGTGCGGTGGTCCGCCGAAAACCTGCTCGCCGCAGCCGCCGGCCCCGTCGTCATCATCCTGGTCAGTCGCCGCACAGCCCGCCGCCGCTCCGTGTGCCTCGGCGGCGAGCGCAGCACCGCTGCCAAATGGCTTCCCGCCAGCGAGCTGTGAAGAGCCTGCCGCACTGCCTCCCTTCCTCCCCGTCCCGTGCTGCCGCTCAAGCAGCTGCCGCTTGGCTCTTCATCCTCTGCCAAGCTTGCTGGTGCTCGCTGTGTGCTGCTGCCAGAGCCCTACGGACCTCGCGAGCCCCCGCAGCTTCGTGCGGTGCCCACAGCACAGCAAAGCGCCGGACCTCGGTGGCACTGTGCATCCTGACAGTGAGACCCCTTCACCCTCCCACCTTCTCTCCCTTCTACACCTCCATTTGCCCTGACACTGGCAATAAATATGGCAGCATCACCTGGCTGGTTGGCCACTCTATCTCAGCCACGTTGGCACCGAATCCGTCGCCTCAGCAGCTGCAGCGTTGTGCCGCAGGCCTGGGGGCGCCGTCGCTGCTCCCTGCCTTCCTCTCCCGCAATTCTGCCATTGTAGTTCGGAGCATTGCGTCGTCGCCGCAGGGTTACACGTCTCTCGGAGGGTGTGTAGCCCCATGCCTTTTGCTCTTTGTTTGTAGCGCGCTGCTGGCTGCTGCAGCATTAGCAGGAGTTCAATGAACCGCGTAGTATGATCCATCGTGTGTATCAGAGAGTAAACTGCTGACAGTGATCACAACGGCAGGCCACCTTGACACACAACGAGAGGGTCTGGCTGCTGATGCTGGCGCTGAATGGCAGGTGTCTGCTGGCTGTATGCACCACTGACGGTCGTGTGCGGTTGTACTCTGCGCCACAGCGCAAGCTCGCCATCGAGTGGGACGAGGTGACACTTTAGCTGCTGGAGCAGCCCTTGCTGCAGCGCCGTCGCCATGCATTTGGCTGAGCTCTCATCGCGTCCCTCTGTGTCTGACATGAGCAACTGTGCCTGTGTTGTCACTGGCCCATGCCAGGTTGCGGACCTCTCGGAGGTGGAGCTGGCAGCCTGCCGCATGAGCGGATTTGCTGATGCGCGCCCTGCAGTCGAGCTGTATCAGCGCGTACGCCTCTGGCCCTGCCTTGGAAGTACCGGCCCTTGCTTATTGATCATGGCGTTCGTGACCTTACCTCGACGCTGGTGATGAGCAGGAGGCTCATGCCGCCAGCTTCTCACCACCATCGTGGGCTACTAGGAGCAAGAGCATCATGCAGAAAGACGGTGCAAGAGGCAAGCCAGGTCTGCTGCGACCATGCCTTCCTTCCTCCTACCTCTTCCTCCAGATGCAAGGACGTGCCCCAAGCGTGCAGCAGCGCTGCCAGCGTGAGGAGTCTGCGATTGCACTTGCTGACCTGCTGCAGTCTCAATCTGTGATGTTCTCTGAAAGCGCCCGCGGAAGCCTTGCCGGCAGGACAGAGGTACGGGCCACGCCAAGCAATGCCCCGGGGGACCTGGAGGCTGGAGTCAAGCATGCACGCACAGAAGCTGCAGTGGAGAGCGTGCCGCCTGCTGCACTCAAGCAGCCAGAGGTGTGTTGGTAGCTGTTTGACCAATGTGTTGTCGTGTCACACTCCTGCCACCTTCATACCGGCAAATCTGATTGGCGCCTCCTGCTGGACTTGCAGGCTACACTGGAGGGCAGTCCGCTGTCCACATCGGCGCCAGTAAAAGTTGGCAAGAAAGGCCGAATGAATCACCCCCTGGTTGAGGTGCGTCGTGGTCGATTTGGAGCCTCTGTCTCTCTCATGGCACATGCTATTTGCAGTAATGAGCGAGATGCTCAGTGGTGCTGAGTTCCTTGCAGCTGAGCTTGCTGGCAGGCTGTGTACGAGCGCTTCCAGGCGATGCGGCAGAAGTTGACGGAAGATGAGCTTCCAAAGTACCGTGAGGGTAGGAATCTGCATCTCTTTTGCTACAGACAGCATCGCCAAGCTGTGGCTGCTTGGACGGTGCTGGCTCCGCTTTGGAGCTTTGTTCTGCCCGGCTGACCCTATCATTGCAGGCCCTGCCCTTCTGTTGGTGCCGGTGCGGCGCACAGGGCAGCATTTGTACGGGCGCGACAAAGAGCTGGTGGACATGGCGCTGGAGGAGACGGCCGCTGACGAGAAGGCTATGGCTGCTGCGGCCATCAGCATGAAGGTGGGTGGCACATAGACCAAGAAGACCAGCATTCCTCAGACGTCAATCCAGGAGAGCCTGTGGAGGCTGACATATGGAGGTGTTAAAAGGCAGGCTAATGTTGAGGCAGTCAAGTCACAGGATGTAGGCTTCAATCCCAGTCGTACCAGAGTAGGCGTTTGCATGAATCGATATGTCAGAGCGCTATGAAGGGACTCCTGATAGGCATCTGTAGGCTATTGCATGTAGTCAGTGTACTCTTTTCTCATAGTAAGCTCATGTTGAGGCCAGAATCAAGAGATTGTGTTGTTCAGAGGAAGAACGAAGAGCAGGCATGCTCACAACATGCTCATGGTGAGGCCAGAATCACACAGATCGTGCCGCTTGGCGGCAGTTCCAAGAGCAGGCATGCCTGCAGAGTTGCCCATGTACAGTACAGTCCGAGGTTGATAGGAGCTGTTACTTGCAGGTGGGGCTTGGTGCCTGATCATGCGCGCCTGATGCTGCGTCCTTGTGGAGATGCAGGAGCTGAACATACTCGTGCGAAAGCTCATTCGCTTTAATAAAATCATCCACTATGTGGAGGAGGCCAAAGCGGCGATGGTTGTTGCGCCCGTGAACGACCAGGGCCGCAGTCGCCCTCGGAGGGGGGTGGAGCTGTTGATGACAGAGGCAGGCCACAGTGGTGGAGGCAGCACCACACAAGCTCACACGCACGAGAGCGCAAACAGGCGTCATGATGGCAATGGCGTAGCGGACATGGACATTGCTGTCATGGACGTGGGCTCCAGGCCGAACACGATGGCAGCCAGTGGAGCTGCCAGCGGCAGCTTGCGGCAGGATCATGTCAACAAGCGGGGGACTGAAGGCAGTGGGGTAACAAGTCCGCCCCGTCAGCTGATGCATGCACGCCACCGGCCGTCGCAAGACGAAGAAGCGTGGGAGCCCGCCAGATCCGGCAGCAAAGGGCCAAGGAAGACAGCCGCCAAGGGCACTGAAAGGGTAGACCATGGCAGTGACCCCTGCAAGCTCCCGCCGGCAGAGTACGCCGCGCGGCGCGACCTCCTATACTGCCTCTGCCTCGCATGGTCGCCCTCGTTTGATGCTGGTGATTCAGTGGCCATGGCGTGCGGTCGGCCCGACAAGGAGCGTATGGTTAGCTGGCGGTCGTTGGCAGGGCTAGTCCTCGTGCAAGCTTCGTTTCTGGCCACAGGGTATAAGAGTGGACGGTGTGTGCTGTGGCGCATCACGGGGCCCAGACCGTCGCTGCTTGACAAGGACGGCCAGTGGCCGGGCCTGCAGCGCTGGGCGACACTGGGGGCCCACTGCGGCTGGGTGTCAGCGCTCGCTTGGGCCCCGCAGCTCGCTGTGGCAGCAGCTGACGACTGCAAAAGCGCTGACGCGGCGCCAGCGCTCCTTGCAAGCGGAGGCTCCGATGGCAGGTAAGCTGGCCGGTCAGCAAGCGGCTGACTCCGTGCCTACCATGCGACATGCGATGCTCTTCCTGCTACATGTGCCTAGGCAGGCACTTGCTTTGACGATGCCAGCGTCTTCCACGATCACGCCCCTTATACTGTTCTTGTTGATATTGTGATATATTCCTGGTGGACAGTGTTCGACTCTGGGCAGTCTCGACAACCAGTATGAAAGACACACAACAGCAACCCTGCGTGCTGCTCTATGAGGTGGTTCTCCGGCACTCTTCGCTACTGACACGAGCTTTCCTGCAACCTGACCTTTCAGTATGTATGCAACAACTTCTGCTTATTATGAGTTGCCTTACCCAGCCCGGCTCTACCTTGTATGCTGACTTGCTAATGATGGGACTCCTGTCAATGCCTGTCGCAGATACTTGCGTCAGATTCTGTTCCAGTTACCAGCCTAATGCTGGCATCACAAGCAAGGAGTACCCATGCCACCAGCAGCCACCAGGCGAGCACGGCTGAGGCCTGCCAGGCGGCAGTGGGCAAGGGCGGTGGCCAGATTGTCATCTGGCAGGAGGGCGTTGGCGCCTTCCCGCCAGTGATGATATGGCCAGCCGGCCGCGTGCATTGGCAGGCTGTCACCGACCTTGCTTGGAGTGCAAGTGGCCGCGAGCTCTACTCCTGCAGTCAGGTGGATAAAGCCTGCAGCCAGTCTTATGTAGATTCGATGGTCAGTCATCTCCTCTGTGCTGCATAAGCTGGCCTAAATACACGACGCGCTCACACCCAGCTCCAGCCCGTGCCATGACATCCATTACATTTAGCTGCTGCACTTCAAGCATGTATGTCAACCGGCAAGTACATGTCGGGACCATTGAGCACCTTGTGTAAAGTTTGCCATTTATCAGGACAATTTCCTACATTGCTGGCGAGTTGGCCCCGGCCTTGCGGAGCCCCTAACATTCCCCGACTGGTCAAGTCTTCAGGGCTGGCAACCTGCCCCAAGAGCTGACTTTCAGGTGCATATCTCTAATGCACTTGCAACACACATTGCAATCAAGCGCCAGCAACTTGATTTGCCTGGCTATAAGAAGAATGAAGTTACTTTGCTGCAAGTCTTCGGCTTTATTCACTCCGCATGGGCTCTTTAGTATGACGTATATAACATTCTTGCATGCAAATTCTCAGCCTCTGCTACCCTGCTTCTTGCTACACCGGCCTACTGAAGCTGGTTGGCCTGACCTTGCTGCCAGCTCCTGGAAAGCATGCTGCTGGGCTACTACGGCATTGCAGCTTCACCCAACAGCCTCGCTCTTGCTGCGGTGTGAGTCTCACAATGAGCCTGAATTGCATAATGCTTTTGCAAGGAACAAGGCAGTGTAGTACACGTGTTTCAGGCCACATGTACGGCTCACCTCAAAGTCAATAGGTCAATCGTACTCCTGCCAGCACGTTGAGCCCATTGCACGAGCTTTCAATTCGCACAGCGACTACTGCAGCTTGTCCAATCGGAGAAATGAAGGTCAACTTCTGACGATGTTTCTTATGAGACAGTTGCCAATGGGCCACGTACCTTAATTCTACACTTCCCAGTATTTCTCAGGTCCGAGGCGTGATTCCTGAAACTTTGGAGCCTATGTACCAGAGGAGGTAAGTCATCTTTGCCCCCATCATTTATCTAGGTAATAGTGACATTCTTAAGCAGCCGCGCACGAAGCAGCGCTCACCAAATAACAGATGAATATGGAGCTACTTGCCAGAGCCAAATCAATCAGCTGGCTGCTTGTGCTGCACAGGTTACACAAGGGGGCGCTGCAGCTCCACTGGGTTGGTGGCTGCATGACAGCGGACACGCACGCAGAGCCTGCGGCCAGTGTTGGCATCAGCTCCTGCATGCAGGCTGTATCTGCGGCGCTTGCAAACCTTTTGGAAGGAGGGGTGCCGCTCGTAACTTGGGACATCACACAAGCAACCATGCACCTCGGCAGGAGCTGCTGGCGTGTCCTCATGCGAGATTTCCTCAACCTGCTCTTGATGGGCGCTTCTGTGCTGACGGATGATGCCGCGCTCCATGCCAGCTGCCGGGCCCTGCAGCTGGCAAATGTTCTCTGCCGGACGCTGGCGGCAGCTGTTGAGGATGGAGACATGCCTGGCAAGGGCATCATTGATGCAGAAGGCGAGAGGCAGGAAGTGGTCAATGGCAAGGCCTCGGCTGGAGATGTAGAAGATGACCAACAAGACGAGGTTGCGCGACTAACTGAAGAAGCAACACAGTGGCGCAAAATCCTGAGCGCCTCGGAGACAGAGCTGCAGCAGCGAATGTGCTTATATACAGTGCGGTGTTATGTAGCACGGTTGACAACAGGCAGTGATGTCATCAATGGAGAGCCCGAGCTCGCTGCCATTGAAGCTGGTGGAGAAACTGACAGCAAGGCACTCAGAAGCAACAACAGACTGGCAGGAGAGCTGGCAGAGACAGTGTCGATGGCAGACCTGTGCTCCAGAAAGGCCACAGCTCTTGCCTTGTGCTGGACATCCCAGAATCGCCTACAGGCGCGCTCGAGCCTGGTGGAAGCAGCGGCCACGGCGTGGCGACTGCTGAATGATCAGTGAGTCACTTCAAATTGCTGCCATACATTTTGCGCTATGGTCGGCCATGTTTGCTGGGTCGTCTGCAGGGCTGCAACGCGGCTGAGATACAATGGCCGCCACGTGCAGAGACATGGAGGAGGCCTGCCCCATCTGCCGAGTACCAGTTCCGTTTCTCTCACCTGACAAGGCGGCCTGCAGCCCCCCTGCAGAGGCTCCTGCGGAGGCTCCTGGCGAGGCGCAGCAGCGCCCCTCCCACCGTCTGCAGCGCTGTATGGTATCACTGCAGCTGTGCGATGGCCCGCTTCTGTGGCGGTGCCGGTGCTGCCAGCGGCGAGCTGCCATTGCCACTCCGCGAGTGCTAGCTGGGAGCAGCCTGAGCATGGCCGATTTGCTGGCATTGCCCAAGAACGTGCTGGCGGCTGCAAGCAGCGGTGCCAGCCCGACATGCCTGTTCTGCGGTTTGATCATGCACCGCATGCTCCCCGAGACACTACTCACACCGACGTTGGCGTAATTAACTGGGTAGTAGCCAATCCTGGATACAGCGCCGAGGCTGCCATGTCATCTTGACGGTTGTCACATGGCATTGGCAAGCAATTGTTGGTGAATTTTGCTCATTCTGCTGCAGAAGGGTCAGTGGTGCAGATCGAGATCAAGGAGAAGCAGACACAGAGATATTGATGGTGCAACATAGGTCTGCTGCTCTTGCTTGCAAGCATGAGGCTGGCAGGTCAAAGTAACTGGTTGGCTCGTGGCAAGGAGGCACTTGCAAGCTGCGCAGATCAGGATGTTGAAGGACTTGCCATTTGCAAGCTTCATTCGGCATGGGTAATGACGGGGTTAAACAATCCAGGTGTGCAGCAACGTCGATATGGTGAAGGCAAAACAAGGGGCCAAATGGTGCAACAGCAACAGACTCCAAGGGGCCCGAAGGTGGTGGTAGTCTCGTCCGAGCACAATCACAAATCTCCCTAAAGAGAGGGAAAGACTTTTCCGCAGTAGAAGGCGATGGCTGTGAGTGGCCAGCCCAGCAGTACGAACGAATATAGTTCGAAAGGGCCAGAAAAGCTCTGAAGCACACAGCGACGTAAGTGGCCACTGGGTACTCAATATCCCTGGAAAGCAGCCGCAGGTCAGAGAAATTAGTGTCCGGGTCTTAAAGAGTGCAAAGGGGGGGAGCCAATCAGTACGGGGCTCAAGATTACCAAGTTATTCGTATGGCCCGAAGGTGCTGGGGGGCATCACCTATGCACTGCCGCACTCTGCGCCCAGAGGACCCCTTTTGGGTGCCTCACCCAGCACCAAGGGGATTTACTGTATGTGATGTCATAGAAGGCGAAAATGGCCAAGTTACAAAGGCAGCACATCTGATGACGTATTTTACCCACCAAGGGGAGCAGGCAGCTTCAAGCACTAAAGCCGCAGGCCCTGGTGTGTCGCATGCCGCTTCCAGTCTTACTGTGGTGTTGCTGACACATGACTTGCATCTGCATGCTGGTCGTTGCCTGGCTGCCACCTCATGCTACAGGCGAATTCTTTCCTGCTGCTACTTTCTTCCAACTTGCGGCTGCTGACTGACCACTACTGACTGAGCAGCCATACTTGGTGGCATACGCTTCCAACTTCTTTGAACTTTGTTTGTTCCTTTTTTGCTGTCCTCTCACATCCATGGCTTCATTTGAAGTGCTTGTTTCCTTGAAGCTTGTGCAGTCTTTCGTGGGCTGGCTTCTCACAGCCATTGGCCCCACCATTAGTGCTGCTTCTTTTTCTCACACACTCTGGGCCAGCCTCCGTCGCCGACGCGGCCTCACAACTGCCCCACAACACGCAGGACGAGAGGAGGCATGCGCAGTGAGTATGCAGCGAAAGGGAGGCCAAGCCAGGAAACTACCTATGCCAAGGGCTAAGAAATAACTGTCTGAAGTGGTGGACCCTTTCCTTCCCTTCCCTTCACCTGGCGCGGCAGCCTGGCTCTTCTTGGCGCTTCCGCTCTATGACGCACTCCGGATGCCGGACGAACTCTTCCGCACGGCAACCCATTGCCTACTGGGTCTCGCCCCGCCCTGTCTGCAATGCGTAATCCAGTGCGAGTGCGGGGATCGGTGGGCGGACCCGGCGGAACTGGGGGCGCTCCTCTCTTGAACGGAGAGAACCAGCTCCGTCGCCGTCTCAAGTCATATCCAGGCTTCTACTGAAGAGACCAAGCGGAAGGAGAAGGCATCTAGTAGTAGCTCCCATGATGCTTTGGCACTTCTTAGCACTACTAGTTAAAAAAGGGTCTCCCATCTGCTCCTTTTGTAGAAAGCCTAGACACACCGGAAAAACTTGCTGGAAAAATCATCCACTTGAAACCACATCACCTGAGACCTATTCCAACAAAGTCAATATCCCCAGAGGAAGCTTTTATGGCTGTGCCTAAGACTAATACTACTAATGTTGGAGAAGGTGATGTGTGGTGGATAGACTCTGGGGCCTCTCAGCATCTTTGCTGCCACAAGACATGATTTGGTACCTACCACAGTACTCTGCCTCTTGCTATTACCTATGCCGATGGAAATATTGGCTATGCTGTAGGTAAAGGTACTGTCAAAATCCACTGTCAAGTTGATAGCAGAATTATCCTTTGCATTCTGCAGGAAGTGCTTTATGTACCATGCATGAAACATAACCTCTTCTTTGTTTCCAAAACAACAATACCTGGCAGAGAGGTGAGATTCTCTGCAGATGTATGTGAAATTTTCAATGTCTCCACCGGGGACATCGTGGCCGCTGGCATTCGGGAAGGTAAAATGCATCACTTGCAATTCTCTGTACTTACACAGCAGCCACTAGCCCGTGCTTTTGTCGCCGGATCCGTGTCAAGGCCAGGCAGAGATCTTTGGCATCGCCAATATGGGCATCTTGGCCACAAAAATCTCCAAGAGCTCTTCTCACAGGATATGGTGAGAGGGATAATTTTCCCTAAGCATCAGCCTGATGTATTCTGTGAAGGTTGTGCAAGCAAGCATAGCTTACACTTCCCAAGGGAAAGTGCAACCAGAGCTGCAGAGTTGTCAGAGTTGGTTCACAGTGATGTGTGTGGACAATTGACGATGCTTCTGCTGGGGGCAGCAAGTATTTTGTTACCTTCATCGATGATAAGTCAAGGATGACGTTTGCTTATTTTCTGAAGCACAAGTATGAAGTATTCTCAAACTTTCAAGAGTTCCAGGTCATGGCGGAACAGGTAAGAAGCTCAAGGTGCTAAGAAGTGATTGTGGAGGTGAGTACCTTGGAGCTGGATGCCAGAGTTATTGTTAGGCTCATTGATTGTCCAGCACAATAGTACCCCTCACACGCCCTCATTCAAGCTCGCTCAGCTGCGCCGTTTTGCTGAGGCGTGTGAGGGGTATTATTGTGCTGGACAATTCCATGAGATTTGCAATAACTCTGGAATTTAGCTCCAAGGTACTCACCTCCACAATCACTTCTTAGCACCTTGAGCTTCTTACCTGTCTGCCTTTCTGCCATGACATGGAACTCTTGAAATTTTGAGAAGACTTCATACTTGTGCTTCAGAATATAAGAAAACGTCATCCTTGACTTATCATCGATGAAGGTCACAAAATACTTGCTACCCCCAAACAAAACCATCTTTCAGTCTGCCAGAGCTATGCTACATGGTAACAATCTTGCACATATCCTGTGGGCGGAGTCAGTCTCTACAGCAGTGTGCTTGAAAAACAGGAGTCCTACTGTCGCTGTTGAGCTGAAAACACCATATGAGGTTTGGACTGGACTCAATCTAATGTATCCCATCTCCAAGTATTTGGCTGCTTAGCATATGCTCACAATCCTGTACGTAGTAAGCTGGATGCCAAGTCGTACAAATGCTTGTTTGTTGGATACAGCTTGCATCAGAAGGCATATCGTCTTTGGGACTTAGACTGTCACAGGATTATTGTTAAGAAGAGATGTGTTGTTCTCTGAATTAGAGGGAGTAGGTTAGTCCCACTAATCAACAACCTGTTTCAAGTGGTGATGTTTTAGCTTCAACCAGCCTGGGTGATCCTTTGAATGCAGTACAATCTGAGTCAGAAGGAATGTCTACTGAAGTTCAGACAACAGCACATACAGAGCCTGTTGGAGTACAAGTATCTGCAGCTGCTGAGCCTCCTCCATCTGTCACAGTTCAACAATTTCACCACTCGCAACTGTACATGCCTTCATGGCATTACAGGGGGACCCTTCCTCTCTTGCTCAAGCTCTTGCGTCTGATGATGCTGTTTTGTGGCAGGAAGCTGCTGATGCCAAATATGCATCTCTCATCAGAAAAGACTTGGCAGCTTGCTCCTCTTTCTCCTGGTAGAAAGAGTATTCGTTGTAAGTGGGTCTTACGTATTAAGAGAAATGCAGATGGTAGCGTGGATATATTCAAGGCTCGTTTGGTAGCAAAAGGGTACTCCCAAATACAGGGAGTAGATTTTTCTGAAACCTTTGCTCCAGTCGCGATATTTACTACTGTTCGTGTTTTACTGGCTATTGCAGCATTGGAGAACTTTGAGCTTCACCAAATGGACGTGAAAACCGCCTTCCTCGATTGGCGAACTTGATGAAGAGATAAATATGGACCAGCCTGAGATCCATCGAGTAAATCCTGACCAGCTTGTCTGCAAATTGCAAAAATCCTTGTATGGTCTGAAGCAAGCTCCTAGAGCTTGGTACCAGAAGATTGACACTTTCCTGCAGGAGATAGGGTGTAAGAGGTATTCTGCAGATTACAGTGTCTACATCCTTAGGCGTGAAGACACTGTCATCATAATTGCACTAAATGTTGATGATTCGATTCTCGTTAGCAAACATCTCCATGACTTGACCCTCTTGAAGTCTCAACTTTCTTCTTCATTTGAAATGAAGGACTTAGGAGAGTTGAGCTATTGCTTGGGTATTCAAGTCCAGAATAATCGAAGCAAGAGAAGCATTTCACTAAGCCAGTGCAAATTTGTGTCTGATGTATTGCAGAAATTCAAGATGGATGTCTGCAACAGTGCGTCAACTCCTCTAGATGTCAACATGAAACTCTCCAAGGAGAAAGAAAGGGCTCGCCCATAGGAGGAGCCACACACCGAAACAGAGAAACTTTCTATGCATTCCCTTGCCTACTGTCAGGCTGTAGGATCTTGATATATGCGAAGGTTGGAACTAGGCCAGACCTTGCAGCAGCTGTTAGGACAGTGAGCCAGTACATGCATACTCCTGGCCTGACTCACTGGACAGATGTCAAGCGCATCCTAAGATACATGCAAGGAACAAAATCTATGCATCTTGTGTACAGGGCAGATATACATGGGCTCCCTTTCACTGGCTATTGTGACGCAGATTGGCTTCTCACAGCCCTTGCCCCCATTGGGAGAGCCACTTCTCTGGCTCTGTCCAGGGGACCCACTTCCAGGACCCTAGCCTCTCTGATTTGTGGCTGCTTAGCAGGGGTTACTGAGTAATTTGTAGCTGCTTTCTTTCTTTGTGTGCTTTGGTTTCTTAGCCCTTCCTCTGGCTTCCTCTGGCCCCCTTCTCGTTCTTTGTTCATTCTTTTTTGGGCTGGCTTGTCCAGCCCCTATCCTCAATGGGCGAGCCCTTTCTTCTCGGTGGAAGGCCTGGATGGCCAAGTATTGAGGCAAGCACATCGACAGATGTACATCACCTGCTGCAAAGCTGACCCGCTCAGTAACCACGAGCCAGCACGTAGCGGTCGCTGCTTGATGCCCAAACACCGGAAAGAGAGATATTCTTGTCTTTGTAATACACGAATAGATACACGAATAGGTAGACGACAACGCTCGCAGGGGTTTAAGGCAAGACACATCCAGGTTTGCAAGAAAAGTGTGCAGGGGTTTAGAGTCGCCAGCTTCCCCCCCCCAAAATTGCTGCGCAGCGGCTGGGACGCCGGTGGCAATGGCGGACGCGGCGCCGCGGGAGGACGCGGCGCCCGCCAAGAGGCCCCGCCGCCTCTCACGCCACGGCGACGGCGCCCGCAGGTGCGGCGGCGGCGTCGGCGGCGGCGGCTCGGCTGCTCGGCCTCATGCGCAGGCCCCGCCGCAGTGGCCTGACACCTGCGCAGCCGCAGTAGCGGCCCCAGAGCGGCGGCGGCGGCGGCGGCGGCGGAGGCGGAGGCGGAGCGCACCGGCCTCTTCTCCGGCGAGGTGCGGCGCCTTTGCCGCCGCCGCCGCCGCCGCCGCCGCCGCCGCTGCCGCTCGCGGTGTACAGGGGTCGGCTAACCCGCCAGCGCCGGGCCGGCGTCGGGCTGCTGGCCATGTTGCTGGCCATGTCACAGGCGCCTGCCGGGCTCCATTACTGGCACCCCAGTGGTGGCGGGGGCGTCGCGGCGCCCAGCTCCGCCGCCGCGTCCTGTGCGCTGCTGCCAGACCGTGCCTCGGTGCCGCCGCTGAGAAGGGGCGCCGAGGAGGGCCGCGACGAGGCTGGCGAGAGGACGTCGGAGGAGACGGAGACGGAGAGCGGCGCCGGGTGGGCGCAGCGGGAGGAGCGGGGCGAGGAGGAGGTGGGGAGCCGCCGGACGGATGCAGCAGCTCCGGCGCCGTTTCCCATGGCCGCCGACGCCGGCGCCGCCTGGGGGCCCCCCGTCAGGCTGCCGGTCCTGCCGAGCAGGGCGCAGGTGGGCGCCCACGTCGCCCACATGGGCGGCCGCTCGCNGGGCCGCGCGGCCCGGCGCCAACCCCGCCGGTTTCATGCCCATCCCGACGGTGGCGTTCGGCTCCCGGCCGTCGTCCGGCGCTGCCGCCCCGGCCATCGCCCCCGCGCCGCTGCCCACTGCGCTGTTCTATCAAGCCGGCGGTGCTGGCAGTCCCGCCATCAAAGACGAGCCATTGACAGTCGAGCTGGAAGATGGCCATCGTGCTGCGACTCCGACCATGCGGCCAGTCACACCGCCCCCACCACCGCGGCACGCCGCCACCTCAGACGGCGCGCCCTCCATTCCGCCGCTGCCCAGCCTCGCGCACTTCTCGCCGTCGCTGGCCGGCTCGCCCGACCTCGTTCCCGTCCCGACCGCCCCGAGCAGGCAGGAGACGCCACCGCCGCAGCAGCCCGCGGTGCTGCGCGGATTGCTGCTGCCGTCCGGCTCACGAGGTGCGGCGCCGACCAGCGAGGGTGGCCGGCCGCACTCCCCAGGGCTCCTGGCCTTCCTCCCGCCTCTGCCGCTGCTGCCCATGAGCCGGCTTGCGGGCAACTCCCGAGCCTCGGAGGCCGTGCCGCGCGCCGACGACTCCATGGCTGCGGACGGCGCCAGGGCCAGCCCCGAGAGCGGTCCTGCTGACCAGTTGCTGCTGGGTGCAGCGGCGCGGCTGCCGCCTGCAACACTCACCGAGAAGATCAGGTGACACTCGCTCACTATCACCACATTTCAGCAGCCAACTCGACATTCCTTGGAGCAAGTTAGTCAGACTTTATAGCTATCTAGTTTATTCATTCGAGGTGGTGCTCCACGTTGATTACAAGGTCAGAGTGCTGGCTCCGCCCTTGGGTATTGTTCTGACGTCGGAGTCCAGGATCAGGTCATCTTGTATGGAGGGCAATTCAACGCTGCTGACTGGATGACGTGGATACTGTTGTTTGACACAGGGTCCAACTGGAGGCTGTGTTCTCCTCCAACCACAGTCCATCGCGAGAGGCCCGCAAGGAGCTGGCTGTCAAGACCGGCCTATCTGCAGACCAGATCGCGACGTGGTTTCAGAACCGGCGCATGCGTCTCAAGCGGTCCGAGGCCACTGACAGCGGCAGCTACGGGGGTGGGCCTGCTGCTCCCACCTTCTCTGCGCCGTCCCTCCCTGTGGCTAATAGCAGTTTGCAGGGTTGGACAGTACTGGGCACGCCGGCCACCTCGCCGCTGCCGCTTGCTGCACCCACGATGACACAGGTGCAGCTGGCAGCGGCGCTCGCTGCCAGCGAGTATGAGAAGGGCAGCCACTCTGGCACGTCCAGCATTCTGCACAATCTGCCACCTCTGCCCTCGTTTGGCAGGCCTTCCAGCTCCACCACGCCGCCAACACATATGCAGCCCGCCACTGCTAAGTCTGAACCTGGGTTGAGCGTCAGCCAGCCAGCAATTGCAGTGGCCAATCTGGATGCTCTGATGGGATCAACGCCAGCGGCGCCTGCTGTGCCAGCTGCTGCGGACGGTCCCCTTGTGGCAGTGGTGGCCAGGAGGCAGCCAGCTGAGGAGGAGCCAACAGGGCCTGGCTCTGGAGCAGCACGTCCAATGATTGACTTGAACTTGGACAATTGTAGTGAGCATGAGGAGTCGCCTCGGGCTCATCAATCACTGGATGGTGAAAGCCACCCCATCTTGTTAGGGACAGGTTCTGCTACGGCGTCTTCCAGTAGTCACTTGTTGCTGGCACCCTTGAGTACAACATGAATGCCAGTTGAAATTATTGGCCACCTGTTGCGGACCTTTTCATAGTATGAGAGCACAATCTTGTCACATGGATTGTTGCGATTGAAAGTGCGTCGGGTGTTGAGAAATGGCCACTATGACATTACGCTAAGAGTGATCTGGCTAGCAAAGCAACCCAGGTTCACATCTGCTCATGTTCAGCCAGATCATGTTCAGCCAGATCAGTCAACTGTGAAGGTAGTACATGGATTAGTGCATCTGACTTCTGCAGAACCGGATTCAGGCTACGCTTCTGGCATATTACAATGCACAACGACGCACTAGAGTAGACAAGCCAAAAGCAGTTCACAACAAGGAGCCTTATTCACAAGAGCGGCAGATACTTGTAAAGCCAAATGTAGGAGGCAAGCGGTTCTGGCAAACAGCACACTGAAACTTCCATCGACCTGAGCAGACTGACTGTCTGTCTACCGATGCAAGACCCCTTTTATCAACACCCCTATCACCGTACACACCATCGACTGCTGTGGATCATACACATGCTTGAGGCTCGATGCACAGTTGCTCTAAATACGATATATTCTTATATACAGGTAGTAATGCCCTCCTCTGCTCATGGCCGGCAGCCGCAAGGCGACTCAGCATCGGCCTAATCAATGTGCTCCAGGTGCTGGCTACTGGCCAGCACCAAAAGAATGGAGTCAGCACTGGCAAAAGTTCTGAGCCCGCAGGGCTCCTAGGCGGGTTGGTCAATTCAACGGATGGCTCTCAGGAGCTCTTAGCTGACAGCGCAGGCACCCGGTTGGCCGATCGGGGCCATGCGCACCGCGGCCCCATGGGCACTGATGTCAGATCGGCCTCCATGCCGCCAACCGGGGAGGGCGTGCTACGGGCGCGCGGCCACGCGCAGCGGGAGGCACTTGGGGCCGAAGCGCTCTCGTCTGCGGAAAGCGAGTCACTCCGCGACGCCGCCACAGCTGGGGCGGCAGTCGCTGCCGAGGCCTGCCTGGGCCACGAGCAGCGGGCCACCGGAGCCTCGGCACTGGCGAGAGGGAAGGCGAGAGCGGCCTGCGCAGGCTCCCTGGCTGCAAGAGGGGTGGCGACAGCGGAGCTGGCAGTGGCGCGCGGCCAGGCGCAGCGGGCGGCGAACTCCCCGGCAGGCACAGACTTCGAGGGAGTGGACACCCGCGGCCACGCTGAGCGCGGCCCGAGCGGGATGGGCTCTGCTTCCACCGGAACGGGCAGCGTGGTGGTCGTCGTCTCCCCGCCCTCCACCTCTTGCACCACGCCGCCCGGGAAGAGGTTCCAGCCGAGGCGGGGCGTCCAGTCGAGCCGCGGCCACTGCTGGACGGCGAGCTTCGCCAGGTCGTCGACGGCGCTCAGGGCCGACTCCACGGGGCTCCGCCGGAGCTCCTCCTTGGCGAGGAGGGGCAGGCAGTCGTTGCCGCTGCAGGCTTCGGCAGCGGGCGGCCGCTCCTGGACGGACGAGGCCTCCCGCCGCTGCGCCGCAGGCCGGTGGTGGACGGAGCGCGGGGCTGCGAAGAGCGGCTGGACCCCAGAGGAGCGCAGGGGCGCGCTCGAGAGCTGCCGCGGTGTGGCGTCGGCGTGCCCCTTCTCGGCACAACGGGCGCCGGCCGCGGCGGCAATCACGGAGGCCGCCCGCGCGGCGCCGCACACGGCAGCCATGGCTCGGCAGCGAGCCCCCCGGAAGGCGGGAGATGTGGGCGGCAGCGGCGGTGGCGGCTTGCGCCGGCTGGAGAGAACAGAGGAGTCCAAGCGGGCTTGGCGAACGGAAAGCGTGAAGGAGATAACACGGCGGCGGCGGCGGCGGCGACGGGCTTCGCGGCTTCGCGGCTTCGCGGCGAAAGCGGCGGCGGCGGCGGCGGCGGCGGCGGCGGCTGCGGCAGCGGCCGCCCGGAAGCTCGAGCTCTGGCTGTGGAGGTGGGAATGGAGGCCGGGGGGGAGTTCTCCTAGGGGGTGGNAGGGAGGGGGGGGGGCTGGACCACCTGCGGCGCCGCCGTGGGGGGGGTAAGTCGGCGGTGTGGATGGCCTTCCTCTGCGGGTTAGAGCCACCCGCAGTGCGGGCGACACCCCGTGGGACGCCCCGGCCAACCACAGTGGCAAACGGCCGCGTTAGGCGAGAGCGCGCTTTTATCAACCCCCCCCGACGCGCGACCCCGCAGAGGACGGCCTGCGGGGCGAGGATCATTGCCGGGCGCGCCCTGCATGACCGCGGCGCCGGGGGCCAAACGCCGGGCAGCTCCTCCTCACCCACGGCTGCTTACCTACACTCTAGAGCTTCTCTCCCGTGGACACAGGCCGCCTGTAGCTCCACTACCCTGCAAGCGGCTTGGCCCCCGGTGCGACCCGAGGGGGACCACCAAGGTACGTGGCGGCCTCTCCGCGTCCGCCGGGCCCCTGAGCCTTATCCGCGGGCGTGGGATCCACGTCAGGGATCCGCGCCGCGGCGGGCGGGGGGTGGCGGGGCCAGTTGGCGCCGCGCGGCCCAATGGCCGACCGCACCGCCCCGTCAGCGCCGCGTCCGCTGGCGCTGCGCCGGCGCCGCCCACCACCCGGCTTTCCGGAGGCCGCCCGCGGCCATTCGTTAGTGGCCCTTGCTTGGGAAAGCCACTTTCTTGCTTCTCTTTTGGGCTGGCCTCTCACAGCCATCGCCTTCCTTTGAGATGGGCGAGCCCCTTTCTCTTCGAGAGAGCTGACTGGCACGGCATCGGACTCCGTTCAGATAATGTTCAACAGGTTCATGCGCCGGCCTTTGACAGCCCTCGCCACTCTGGGAGGCCATCATTGTATTTGGGGCCTGGCCTTGGGGCTGGCCTTTCACACCCATCGCCTTCTCCTCTCTTCATGCGCTCCGCGCGCCTTCTCTCGTGTGAAAGTAGTCTCCCAAATCTTGTTCATTCTCCTTCTGCCTGGCCATTCACAGCCATCGCCCCCCAAAACAAGAGCTGTTCCTTTTTTTTTTTTTTGAGCCCGACGCCGCGGGGCTTTCGCAAAAGCGCCGCAGCCCGACGAAGCCCCACGCCGGGGAGGACACCACGTGGCAAGCGACCCGTCCCGGGGGCGCGGGAGGCGCGTCGCGGCCATTGGCTGCAACGACACGTGTCCCTAGACAACGGGAGCCCGATCCTTCCCGAGAGGGGGGGGGCGTGCCGCGATTCCTGGGCCGGACGGCGGATGCGCCCCCCCCCCCCGGACCGCACATCCGACGGCTCCTGGCCGGTGCCCACCAGCAACAAGACTCTTCCAGTATGTAGAGATAAGGAAGTGGCGCTCTCAGAAAGAAGAAAGGGCTCGCCCATTGAGGATAGGGGCTGGACAAGCCAGCCCAAAAAAGAATGAACAAAGAACGAGAAGGGGGCCAGAGGAAGCCAGAGGAAGCGCTAAGAAACCAAAGCACACAAAGAAAGAAAGCAGCTACAAATTACTCAGTAACCCAGGGGGCAAGGGCTGTGAACAGGTACTCTTCCAGTAGAGAGAAGGCGCGCGGGGCGCATGAATTGAAAGGGAGGACCAATTCAAGCCAATACATTGTTCAGGCAGAGTCGAGTGCAGACTAAACAAGGCTACATAATACGGAGACAGTAGAGGGCGATGGCTGAGACTGGCCAGCCCAGGAAACGATGGACAAATGCCCACGAGCTGTGGCCCACAGCCACTGCGTCACAGCCATTGCCTTACACTGGAAGAAGCTGTTACATGTGGCCCGGAACACTAGCTGCCCCTTGGACCTTGTCCATTCCTTCTGGGCTGGACTTTACTAATTGACCAGCTTTCGCGGTACTTGCTTAATTTGTGTATTCCAGCCTTTTCGGCCTTGAGACCTTGTCCACTCTTTTCAGCACATCCTTCTTTCAGGGCGACGCTTTTCCGCCCATCTAAGTTATTCTGACTTGCAATTACTGACTAGAGGTTATTGAGATCGCACTTGCTGACGTCTTGAAGACTAGCTTTTTGCAGCTTTTCCGGCAGCTAGTCTGTCGGATCTGCGGCTCCTCACTCGTAACTACTGAGTGATCCATCCTCCCCCTGTGCTGACATGACATCTTCAGGCCCCTCTGTAGCTGCTAACCGCTTGTTGGCCCCTCCGAACCCTTGTCAATTCTTTTTGGGCTGGCTTATCACAGCCCTTGCCCCCATTTCGAGTGCCACTTCTTCTTTTTTGCGCCATCCGGCCCTTTCAGACCTTGTCCATTCCGTTGGGCTGGCTTCTCACAGTCATTGCTGTGAATATGGAAGAGCTATTTTCTTTTCGGGCTGACTTTTCACAGCCCTCGCGCCCTTTCTTGGATGAGCTTGCTTGTTTCACAGCCTTCCGCCTCTTTGGAAAGCCAATTTCTTTCCCACGTTTTCCCGGCTTCTTTCGCCTTGCGACGCCGGGTACCGTGCGGTCGTGGAAGTGAACAACATCATGCCTATCACCACGAATGCGAATGCGTTTGGCCATCTCGTTGCAGCGGTCCCTTGCATTCGCGGTTCACTTGCGCGCAGGCCGAGCTTTTGGCGGCGGCCTCCGGCTTCCGTCAGGGCGACGTCTTTCCGCCGGCTAGCTACTCAGACTTGCATCTCCTGACTAGAGGTTACTGAGCGTCCCCTGGATGATGTCTTCGTCCTAGTCGTTCGCACTCCGGCTCCTTCAGACCTTGTCCATTCCTTTGGGCTGGCCTTTCCCAGCCACCAGTCAATCTGGCCGCGCTTTCTTTCTATCACCACGGATGCCCTTGGACTTCATCATCGCCGCACACTTGACATTGTCGGCGTGCAACCTGGTGGAGGAACACGGGCCATGGTCGATGTCGTTGTTACGGAGGCGTATAAAGGTCCAGCATCGACTCACATCGCTGGCCACGCAGTGGGCGGTGCAGAACAAAGAAAGCTGCAGCAGTACTCCGATTACCCCCAATGCGATCAGCTCCTGCCTGCGGCAGTTGACATCTTTGGCTGTCTGGGTCCTCGCTTCCACACTCTCCTTCAGAATATTGCCAATATAGGCTATGCACGACGTGCAGATGTGTTTCCGGCTGAGATGGGCTTGCCAACTGCATATTTGTCGTTCTTGCGACGACGCGTTTCGGCCTGTTGCAGCGTGCTCAGGCTAATGCTTTGCACCAGAAAGCTGGGCGAGCTCTAGTTGGTGGCAGAAGGGCTCCGTATCTGACATCTAGTATTCAGGCATCGATTAGCGATTTATGTTTTGACCCGTGGTTACTGAGCGGGTCAATCTGCTGTAGGTTATGTAGGTCTACAGATGTGCTTGCCTTTGTACTTGGCCATTTGGCCTTCATTTGTTTCAAATACACGAATTTTTTTGTCGCCTGGCCGTGCTCTCGTTGCAGCCTCTGGGCTTTCGTCAAGGGGATACTTTTCCGGCAGCTAGTCTGTCGGATTTGGGGCTCCTTACTCGTAGCTACTGAGTGGTCAATTTTCCACCCGTTCCGAAATGGCATTTTCAGGCCCGTCATGTGCTCACTCGTGTATATGCTGCCTCTTTGCCAAGAGCTTCGCTTTATGTAGCACCATTTTTTGCACTACATAATTGTTTTCAAATGCGTGATAGCTCGGCTTTTCTCGATTCATGTTATGCGCAACGTGCCATTCTGTATGCAAGGTGCTCGTTGCATTACGATGCTGTATGCCACTGCTTCGCCTTTTCCGCATTTCAATGAGGCTTTATTCCTCAACTCACCCTCATCTCATTACCATGCATTGTTTTCCAATCGGTAAAACGTAGCTCTCTCCCCAACACTCACTTCAGAGGCTTTTCTATACTCCCCTTTGGTTGGCTGCTCCATGCCATGAAGCCCTTCAAGGGAAGTCTTCTTCTGGAACAAGGTGATGTAGAGCATGATAATCTGAAGACACCTGTCCTTGCAGAAAAATTGCTTGCCTGTATGTAGGACTTTGCACCTAATCATAAGGATTTGATGGTCGAGTTTACAATCTCACTTGTCAATCCGCAATCTACAATTCCGGCTTTGCAAAGTGGCCCTTCTGCAGCAAGCCTCCTCTTGTGCTCGTTAAGTAGTCGCGCTTACTACTCACCTTGAAGGAATTGCTATGCTGCACCTGATGTACCCCCAATGATATTCTGGCTGGTATATTACCCTAAGAAGAGGGAGGCCAAATCAAGCCAACACACTGTTCCGGCCAAAGCTAATGAAAAGAACGGGTCTACACAAAGCGACGCCCTGAGCTAAAGGAAATGAGCTCTTCAAACGTGGGCCGGGGCTGTGAATGGCCAGCCCTAGGGGAATAAGGTGACTGCCAGACACTCGAGAAAAGGGGGACTTGAGTACCCACTTCCAGGACCCTAGCCTCTCTGATTTGCGGCTGCTTAGCAGGGGTTACTGAGTGATCTGTAGCTGCTTTCTTTCTTT
This sequence comes from Spirogloea muscicola, assembly GCA_009602725.1. Lineage (NCBI taxonomy): Eukaryota > Viridiplantae > Streptophyta > Zygnematophyceae > Spirogloeales > Spirogloeaceae > Spirogloea > Spirogloea muscicola. Next base: position 212,869 of record WELB01000045.1, read on the forward strand.
GTGTGCTTTGGTTTCTTAGCGCTTCCTCTGGTTTCCTCTGGCCCCCTTCTCGTTCTTTGTTCATTCTTTCTTGGGCTGGCTTGTCCAGCCCCTATCCTCAATGGGCGAGCCCTTTCTTTCCTACTTGAGTACCGACGATGCCCCGACAGGCGAACATGGAGAGCCGGACACCAGCAGAAAAACCAGTGGCCTGACTTCAGAAAATACATGAGAAGGCTGCGTGCCCAGCTCGGGAAGAGAGGAGGCGCGCGGAGAAGGCGCGCGGAGCGAATGAAATGAAAGGGAGGCCAAGTCATGCCAATACATTGTTCAGGCAGAATCTAGTTGCTCTGGGGAAGGAGAAGCGCGCGGCTGCTAGATTGTGAAGGGGCGGCCGTGAAAGCTCAGCCGAGCGGACACAACATCTGAATATTGGGAAAACGTGGAACCGTGAAAGCGTGGGTCGCCTCCCTGCAGGCAGCCGGGCTGCCCTAAGCCCTGACCCTAAACCCTAAACCCGCAGCCCCCGAGCGGAGGAAGGCGAGGCGTGGACGCCGCCGCGCACGGCGCCGCACCCGGCGGCGATGGCGGCGGCGGCGGGGACGAGACCCGCGGACCTGGCCGCGGGCGCCGCCAGCCTGCTGGCGCTGGCCTGGGCCGGCCACCGGATGATGCTGCGTGCGTGCCCGGCCCAGCCTTCGCCCCTTGTCATGGCGCCCCAGGCCCAGCCTGCGCTCTCGCGGCGCAGGACCTGCCCGCAGGCCGTTGCGAGTCCAGGCTTCGGGGCCTGAGCTGGGCGTCCAGGGTGCGAGGACTTGTCCGAGGCTCGGTGCTCAGGGCTGAGGGCTTCTGGCGTCGGCTTTCGCTCGCTGCTGTCTCCATTCGAGTGTGGGAGGGAAGGCACGTCGCTAGACGTACTTCAGGATGACGCCTGGCAGGGTGCTGGGACTAGGCTCTGAGCTAGGAGGACCCTGCCGTCATCGAGTCATGTGTTGTGGAGGGGCCTTCTTAGCGGCAGCCAGTGTGTGTGCCTTTAGTGGCTCTGCTCACGGTCGTCTCACTTGATGGCTTTGCAGATCAGGACGAGCTGAAGCTAGCCGACGAGCAGTACTTGGGGCCCCCACCTCAGGTGCCGCCTTCAACCTTGTCGGGAACAACCCCTCACATCTGACCTAAGGCTGTGAATGTCAGGGCACTTGCGGTAGCCTAGGCTGCGCTAGACTGCCGAAATATGTGACAAGTACATAGCAGGCAGTGAGCCCTCATCACAACAATATACAAGCCGTCAATGGTACATGTACAGTTCTGTGAAGAATCATAGCATCACATTCTTAGTGCTCTGCGCAGCTCAATCATTGTCGAAACTGTGCTCTGTCCCAGTTGAAATACCTTCCCTACAGCTGTCTCCTGGTTCTCTTGTAAGTTGGTAATCAGGCACCAGTTCAGACAGCGTAAATGCAGGTTGAAGCGAAGGGGCATTCTGAGGTCAGAGGACGGACTCTCTGCACCTAAGACATGCGGGTCTCATGTCGGCTCACGTCCTTTTCTTGCAGGTGCTTGTGGGCGTAATGGTAGGCATGCTCCTTGCTGTCTGGGCTGCACTGAGAATACCTGGAAAATTGTTACCCATCCGGCTAGATGCTGAGTTTAACAGGTATATAACCCACCAGGATTCTTGCCTATCTGTCGCATCAAGCTACTACCGCATATACGGCAGAGAGGAAGCAGTCACTGCGTCAGAATCTACATCGATAGCTGCTTGTGCAATCTGCTAATTTGCTGCTCCTTTAGGAACTTTGACATTTGGCTGCTCCAATTGCTCGTCATTAACTGCACCCTTCGGTTGCATTGCTGACGTTGACTTTGTGCACATGAATGAGAAATTATTCCCAGCATGACAGTCTTGTTTCTCAAGTCCTATCGTACGCACCTGCCAATTGTCATGAGTGGAGCATTGTCAAGCATGTAACAAATCCTTCTGTCGAGTGGCAGGTTGGTGGAACTTCCTGTACTTACGGAATTCATGCACTTCAATCACAGAGGTCAGATCTTACCAAGCAAACTCAAGCTCGGCTCTAAAAGCAGGAGTTGACCGTGTACATTTCTCTCGCCCACAGAACTTGTTCTACCATTTGTCATCTTAGAAATAGGCCCTGTTTGTTGATATGGCCAAGCTTGTCTATATGACAATTGCATAGACTCCTCCGCAAGGGGAATGTGCTCACATTCATATGGTAGCTCTTGTTCCATCCATCAGGAGCTTACTCGAAACCCCTGGTACTTGTATGCACAACAAGCACATGGCTTGCAGAGTGCAATTTATATGGCTTGTCTTGGCATGTCATCTTATGGTTGTTGAGTGACAACCCAAGCTACATTTGGCATGTCAAGGTCTTGGGAGCACCCCGTGAGCCGCTTATGAAGTTGCTACATGTGTTACGTGATAACTCGGTCCTCCGTTGCATCTCGTGCTCTACTTGGCGCATAGCACAGGTACCAAGCAAGAAAGGGCAGGACTCCAGCGTAAGCGAAGGGGCTTCTGATCTGGCCTTGTTGGATACAAGTGTGGCACTCTAGTAATGTTTGCGGCAGTCAGAGGTTGCCTGCTGTCACTGACTACTACTGCAAAGGAAGCTGCCTCTCTGAGGTCGAGAGCGGTGCCTGCACTTGCACTGCTTTTCAGGAGTGCACATCCATTACATAGTGCTCTACTGGTCACAGATTACTGGATTGCCCTTGGGCCTTGGGCTGAGCCCAACGTCGTCTACATCCTTTCTTGTTCTCTCTTGGTCTCGTCCATTTCGTAAGCCAGGGCTTCGCCAATCTGGAGGGAATTTCTGGTCTTGATGGCAGTTGAGTACTTTTCTCAAGGGGGCCAATCAAGGATGAATACGAATATGTTCTTGAAGACTCCTGTCCATAAGCTCATCGCCTAAGCACACAGCTTTGCGTGCCAGTTTCTCGATTTTCGAATTCTCCACGATGTGAGCAAGTATAGAGCCCTAATTGTGTTGAGTCAAGTTAGCTTACTGATGTAGAGCATGTGTGGTTAGTATGCACAAAGGCACAACACACCCTAGGTCGGACGGAACAAGCAAAGAGGTTCTGGTAATTTTGACACAATTTGTCAGTCTAATGATGTGGGCATCTACCTTTGGCTAGAATGGTCAACGTAAGCCGCCAGATGAATGCTCTAAAAGACATGACCCCATCACCCTAAGAGCAATGTCCTTTGTCCTCGCCCAACCTCCCCCCCCTTTCCCCTCTCCTAATAGTCTTTGTATATAAGTTCTCGGGTCCTAGTCATGTTTCTGTAGGGTGATCAGCTTAGCAGGTTGACAAGCGAGGGGAATGGGGGAGGTAGGCAGGAAGGGGGGGGGGTTTGGCTGGGACGGGGGGGCGGGGTTATGAAAACTCAGGGCACAGATATAAGATTTTGGCCTGCGGCGTGGTGGGGCCCTCGGGGCCGCCCCTGCGAGAGAGCCACTGAAAAGAGCAGTATGGGCTAATCATTTACATGGGCTCAGGCTTTATAGCATGAAAGTCAAGCATGAGAGAAGCAGGTAACAAGCACAAACGGTCATGCTCCTTATCAGCTTTCTGAAAGTTCCATCAAAGTAGAGTCAATAAAGACAACCCCCCCGCCTGGTGGCCCCCGACTGTGAAGACATACGGCCAATGGTATTGGGAAACAATAGACATTCATTATGATCAGGCAAATGCAGTATCCTGATCAAAGAGAGTGATATTATACTCGGAAGTCAGCCTCAGATAGTGTTAGTGGCTGCTGATCTGTATCACATGCAGTACCACCTAGAGCACGCAGACCTCAAATGAGACAAGCTCAACCCTCCACCTGCACCAAGAGCTGTGCGTTTACATTGAGGCCACCTCAACCTTGGGCAACAATCTATGCCCTGCTAGATCAACTAGGAAGCTCAATCAAACAAGCACCTACAGGAGTCGACCTGGCTCTGCCTGCAATCTGGACCTTTGAGTGGAGGGGAAAGTTTGTCAATGATACGACCCAGCTCTCCTCCCCGGCGGTCTGAGACTCCTTGTGAAGTGACCATCACCAGCACGGACACCATGCAGTTGCGTGCATCGCCTGCTCCTTCTTTCAATACAGTAGCAAAGCTCCTGCCCGCTCCTGCACAGAAAATGACCTGTGCTTCTGTAGGACCTTGGCACCAATGCTCTTGGTCCGCTGCGCACTATATGGCCTGCACACACAGCGGCAGGGCCTCGACGCTTCAGAAGACCTCAGCAACAAGGCCACGTCTTTGTGAATGGACATCACTTGACTCAAGGTTGTGGAGCTCATGCATCTATGGCAGCCTATCCGAGTTGCAGCAGCACCGAGCAGTTACACATCAACATGCCATGACATAATCACTCCGTCCCTGAGGTGCTCCTCGCCTGCTATCTCACCTCAAGCGCCACGGGCTTTTTACCACCTAGCAAGAAGTTTGCTGTGTTTTTCAACAATACCAGACCTGGGTATGAAGCCTGCTTCCCGCATGCACGCTTGCCACCGCACCAAAGTCCCAGTGCGCTTGGTCTTGTGTGCTCCTTCGCGCGCAATGACATTAAAAGATCTCGCGCCCCTTGATGTGCTTCTCGAAGGTATGCCGCTTCCTGCAGTCTGTTGGAAACATTTACAATGCTCTCCATATTTGCAAGAAACACATATCCTCTTTGAAGGATGGTGTCGGTGACAAGGGGACGTCTATGCGGTCCTCCAGCCAAGAGTGGCCAAGTACGAAGGCAAGCACATCTACAGATGTATCGCCTGCTGCAAAGCTGACCCGCTCAGTAACCACGAGTCAACACGTAGAGTTGGCTGACTGATGCCCGAATACTGGACGGCAACTGACAAGCCCTTGTGGCACCACCTGAAGCTCGACCAGCTTTCTGGTGCAAAGCATGAGCCTAAGCTCGCTGCATACAGGCTGACACACGACGTCGCAACATCGAGAAATAGGCTGCCGCCATGCCCATCTTGTCTAAAAGCGATCCTCACGTCGTGCAGATCCTACACTTGCGATGTTCAAGTATGGTATCAAAACAAGAATCCAGGGCGCTTGACCAGCCATCTGCCCTGTTTGGCGTCTTAAATCTTACATCATTTTCAGAGCCACCAGAAAATGGTGGCCCTGTTGCCATTACAACAAAGGTGAAGCTGAATGAGTGAATTCCCTAAGCAGTTCAGATCACTGATCATGATATGAGAATGTGCTAAGCAGACTCCGGATTCTGTATCTCATTCAACGTAAATCATCGTAAACAAGTGTTTGGTATTCTGGAAAATAGCTGTACCAGGGGCATGCCATCACAGTAGTTCTAGCAGAAGTCAGACTTCAAGAACCAAAGAACACAATCAGAGTATTTCTTAGAGACCGGAGTCTCAAAACATTGACCAGGAAATCGATGATCACCGTGGTCCTTGACATTTTACAATCATCTTCGATTGACTAATTTGAGTCATTCTGTGACGAAGAAATAGCAAAGATGTCAGCTTTGCAACTACAAAAGGCTCATCTGGGTGCGCTGTACTCTCGCAGGACTTTCAATCATGGGACCATTCTCCTCATGCCTCGTCAGCAGCCATAGCTGCAGGCTTTGACGCTAAGCTTCATTCATTACAAGGGTACCGGAAGACTTACTACACCGTCTCAATACTCAATTTCGCCGATGTGGAAGACAGCATCCAAGCTACGATCGACCTCATCGACATGGGTTTTTGACTGGAACCGAATAGGCAACTAATTCAGACATATTCAGGACCGAGGGACAGATCATCCTCTGATTCTCTTTTTCTCCTCTCTACAGGGATGGTGCTCTCCAGAAAAGAAGAAAGAAAGACGCTTCCATGAGGGCGGTGGCTGGGAGAGGCCAGCCCAGATAACAAAATTAACGAAGTCCGAAGGGGCCAGGGAAGCGCTGAAGCACACACGGAAGCAAGTAACTAGAAGAAAGAGCTCGCCCTTAGAGAAGAGGGGCTGGCAAAGCCAGCCCAAAAAGAATGGACAAAGTCCAAAGTCAAAGAAAGAAGTGCCGAAAAAGGACTACACTACAAATTACTGCAAAACAGTGGACGATGCAGAGGGAGACTCAGTAACTACCTAACATTTGGTAACCCCTACTAAGCAGCCGCAGGTCGGAGAAGCTAGTCTCCTGGTAGCGGAAGAAGAAAGACACTTCCAGGAGAGGGCGGTGGGAGAGGCCAGCCCAGAAAAAAGAATTGACAAAAATAGGGGCGGAATAGGGGCGGTGCTCTTGCCGAGTGGGGCCCTCATGACAACCTGTGCATCGATACAGCCGGCGGCGGCGGCGGCCTATGGGCGGGCATAGAGAGAAGGGCTCGCCCATTGAGAATAGGGGCTGGAAAAGCCAGCCCAAAAAAGAATGAACAAAGTACGAGAAGGGGGCGAGAGGAAGCGCTAAGAAAACAAAAGCACACAAAGAAAGAAAGCAGCTGCAAATCACTCAGTAGCTCCTGATAAGAGTTTAGGGTTATCCTCCCTGCAGGCATCCCTTCCCACACGAATGGGCGGCCTGGGCTGCCGGTCACTTGAACAGACGGCGCAGGCAGCCTTTCTCGGTTGCTGGCACCAGGTTGCCTCCCTTCTTCCCTTGCGCTTCCCTTGCCTGGCCGGCCCTGCAGCCGAGGTGGAGGAAGGCTCCTTGGCATTCCAAGTACAACTGAGGAGCATCCGGGAATCAGCACTCGGCTCCTTCCCGTCCCTACAACCCCTCCTCACCCCCTTCTCAGCGCTTGCTCAAGCACCAGACAAAGCGGCACAGGCCAGACTCGTTGCGGCAGTTGAGGACGAGCGTCGCAAGGCGTTGAGGACGATGCCGGATATCAAGACCAATCCAAGGAGTCTGGCACGTCTCACATCGCTCGCAACGCCTGGGGCAACGGATTGGCTCACCACACACGCAATCCACAACGCTTTCAAAATCAGCCCTGAAGCATTCCGGACGCTTCTCCAGCTGTTCCTGGGCCTGCCCCCGACCTGCCTGATTGGAGTAACTCAGTGTGAGTGTGGCTTCCGTACGGAGGGCGGAGACCTAGCCACCCACATGCTGCGGTGTCCCACAGGCCCTGAGGTGGTGGGCGTCCACAATCTCCTACGGGACGCCCTGGCGGGCTTGATGCGCGACGCCGGCTACCGCGCCATCGTTGAAGTGAGCAATGTAATGCCCATCACCACGGATTCCCAGGGAGGCCATCACCGTCGCACCCTGGACATTGTGGGTGTACAACCTGGCGGAGGCCCACGAGCTTTGGTTGATGTGGTGGTGACTGAGGCATACAAGAGTTCCGCTTCCACACACATTGCTGGCCACGCAGTGGGAGGTGCTGAGCAGAAAAAGCTCCGACACTACTCAGACTACCCCCGCAGTGACCACCTCCTCCCGGCCGCAATCGACACTTTCGGCTGCTTGGGTCCTCGCTTCCATACCCTACTCGAGAACATAGCGAGTCTGGGATATGCACGACGCGAGGATATGCTCCCAGCCCAGATGGGTATGCCGGCAGCCTATCTGTCATTTCTGCGACGTCGAGTGTCAACCTGTCTGCAACGAGCTCAGGCGTATGCTCTGCATCAGAAAGCTGGTCGAGCCTTAGCTGCTGGCACAAGAGCTAATCAATTGCCGTCCGGTATTCGAGCATCAGCTAGCGACCTCTATGTGCTGACTCGTGGTTACTGAGCGGGTCAGCTTAGCAGCAGGTGACGTACATTTGTCCAATGTGCTTGCCTTTGTACTTGGCCACACATGGCCTCCCCATCTCTTAATATACACGCATTTCCTGATAAGCAGCCGCAAATCAGAGAGGCTAGGGTCCTGAAAGTGGGTCCCCTGGCCAGAGGCATAGGACCCCAAGGAGCATTTTCGTGTATTTGAAACAAACGAAGGCCAAATGGCCAAGTACGAAGGCAAGCACATCTGAGACCTACATAACCTACAGCAGAATGACCCGCTCGTTAACCGCGAGTCAAAAGATAAAGGTCGCTAAGCGATGCCTGAATACTAGATGTCAGATGAGAAGCCCTTCGGCCACCAACTAGAGCACGCCCAGCTTTCTGGTGCAAGGCATTAGCCTGGGCACGCTGCAAACAGGCCGAAATTCGTCGTCGCAAGAAAGACTGATATGCAGCTGGCAAGCACATCTCAGCCGGGAACACATCTGCACGTCGTGTGTAGCCTAGATTGGCAATGTTGTAAAGGAGGGTGTGGAAACGCGGACCCAGACAGAAAGCTGGGCGAGCTCTAGTTGGTGACAGAAGGGCTTCGTACCTGACATCTAGTATCCATGCATCGGTTAGCGACCTTTATGTTTTGACCCGTGGATTTTGAGCGGGTCAACCTGCTGTAGGTTATGTAGATATTTAGATGTGCTTGCTTGCCTTTGTTCTTGGCCATTGGCCTATGTTTGTTTCAAATACACGAAATTTTCCCAGACAGCCAAAGGTGTCAACTGCAGCTGGCAGGAGCTGATTGCACCGGGGGTAGTCGGAGTAGTGCTGTAGCATTCTCTGCTCTGCAATGCCCACTGCGTGGCCAGCGATTTGTGTCAAAGGGGGGGGGCCCGCGCACGTGCGCCAGGTCAAGCCGGAAGTGCACGGGAGGGCTGCCCTGGGGACATACTTCCAGGAGCATAGCCTCTCCGACCTGCGCCTGCTTAGCAGGGGTTACTGAGTGGTTAGTAGCTGCTTTGTTTGTTTGTGCTCACCCGTGGGTACTAATGTCATCTTAGGTGCCTTAGATTAGGTCTCCGTATTATGTAGCATTGTTTAGTCTGCACTCGACTCTGCCTGAACAATGTATTGGCTTGAATTGGCCTCCCTTTCAATTCATGCGCCCCGCGCGCCTTCTCTCTTTTTCTTGTGTGCTTGTCATTTCTGCTGCTTCGCCTTAGGGCTTCGCCTGGCTTCCCCCCCCCTCTTCTTGTACTCTGTTCATTCTTTTTTGGGCTGGCTGTTCCAGCCCATATTCTCAATGGGCGAGCCCTTCTTCTGCCCTGGAGCCCGCTAATGTCGTCCGCCGCCCAACATCGCGGGGCGGTACCGGGTGCCCGGATGGTCGGGCGGCGGACCAAGTGCCCGGGGCGCCCCCTGTCGTGCCATCTGGCGGGTCCGCGGCTGTCCCAGTCCGCCTCCGTCGCGCCCGGCCTTTCCGGCTGGCGGCCAGGTGCCAGCGAGACAAAGGCGGGCCGAGCCACCGGATTGGAAACGCGCAGTGCGCATGAACTGAAAGGATTGCCAATGTAAGGCCACTACATTGCTCAGGCAAAAGCTAGTCCAAGAAAGTAGAAACGGCAGGAGTGCGTAGTAGAAGTAGATGAAGGCGAAGCAGCTGTGCTGAGAACGCTGTGCTAAATCACGCAGGGGCTCAAGAGACTGTGATGGACTAACCAAGCCGAGGAACGCTCAGGACGGGCTAGCGGAGCGGGGCCCAGCCCCGGCAGCACGACTCCCGACGATCGTCCAGTCCACCAGTCCAATGGGACCGGGCCTCTCGCCGCCACCGCCTGCTTCTGGACTTATGAAGCCCCAATTTATAGCTTTCTGCCTGCAGAGTGTATTGGTGTACATTGGCCACCCTTGCGGGCGCCTCCTGTCTTCCTGGCGGGCCTTTCCCCATCAATGTACTCGAGCACCAGCTGGTAGCGCCAGCCGGCGCTCGGAGTTGCCGATTACCCCGCGCAGCCAGCAAGCTGAGCCGCGAGAGAGGTGGAGGCGCCACTCCGTCTGCCGCTGGCGCCGCCGCCGCCGCCGCCGCCGGCACTGCCGCCGCCGTCGCCTACGCCAAAGAGTCTCATAGGGGCCCCGCTGTCGCTGCCCTCGCCCAAGCTCTGCTGGTGATCGTCGCTCGAGGGAGCACTGCAGAATGCGTGACGGCCAGCCGTCTGTGCAACTTGCGCCGCCGGAGATGGAGCCCTCCCGGCCGAAGATGATCGCTCGGCAGGCCTGCCGCTCAGCGCTCCGCCTGGCGACGTTCTCCTACCTGCTTGTACTTTTCTCCACGCTTGCTGGTGCTTTCCCCAACGACCTGACCAGCTTCAGCCAAGTTCCTCTGTCCTACTAGTATAGCGTGCCCAATATTATATTTAGCTGGCCCTTGAACAACGAGAGAAGAGTCAGCCTTCGGATATTGTGCATGTCCATCTTGCTTGTCATGAACGGTATCGCCATGACATTGGCTTGGTGCTAAGCGTGCGCATGCAGTCAACTAACAGGGAAGGAGTTGGACTGTTTAGAGAGGCATAGAACCTTTCTCTGTGAAGGCTGCTGGCCTTCTTTGTGTAGCGTACTCAGTCGCATCTAGTTCTGGCCATGGTTGGGTGCTAACAGGAGGACCTGTATGACTGTTGTGATGGCATTCCTCTACAGTGCAATCCCAAGCCAAGTTGTCCAAGAAAATCTGCATTCTTGGAGCAGGTCCCTCGGGAATTGCAGCAGCCACCGAGCTAGAGAGCAAAGGCTATTCGGTAGCCATTTTTGAGAAGAATGCCTATGTTGGTGGACGTACCAAAAGCTTCAAGTGAGGAAGTCATCCATGCCGAACATTGATTGACAAGTGTGCAACATGCAAGCGTCTGTACCTTGTCTGTGCCTGACAGACTGTGAGGAAGAGTGTTTCACCAGCTTTCTGCACTGCAGAACCACTCATCAACCTTCAGCGAGCTGAATTCGGCCTGACAAGACCAGGACCTTTTCTTTCTTGCAGATATTCTATGGATGGACTCAACTACGACGAGGGGGCCGTGCTCCTCACCACGGACTACACTAACGTGCTGAGGCTTGTACAGAGATTCAACTTCAAGATTGGTTACGAGAATCTCACCTCGTACTTCTTCGATCCTCAAACAGGTCTAGCAGCTTCTCCTACTCACAATTGCTTCTCGACTTACTCTACAAGCCAGTCTGTAGTGCCGAGCGCATCTTATTACACGTGCACGAGCTAACTTGCCCAATATTAGAATGCCTGCTCTACCAGCTTCGCTGTCACTTGCAGGACTCTCGAGGGTTACGAACTCTTAAGCCCCAAAGTCATGCCTAGGAGCTCCTAGCTGTAAAATGTCATGATTCATGTTGATGACCAACCAATCTGCTTGTTGCATTGGAGGGATCAGGGTTTAAGGTCAAATCTGCATCACTGTCAACACCAAGTACTACAGCAGCACTATTGCAAGCTCTCGCGCGGTATGTCACCTTGTGGTCTGACTGGCGCTTCAATGCCCAGAACAATACTGCAGCATATGCACTTCCCATCGGTGCTTGGCTTGTGCAAAATAAGCTGCAACCTTTGCTCCCAGCCTTTCTTGAGTTCGTGACAACCTTCGGGTATGGCTCTTTGATGGAGACCCCCACCCTTTACGTGCTGAGGTGAGTTCAAATGTCCTACTATCTGCCTGATGATACTGCTTTTGTATTGAGCAAGCCCTGCTGCTTCTGCGAAGTTGATGGGGCTTCTTCAAGAATATCAGATCGATAAAGTTGTGACATTCTGGTGGCAGGTACGTGACGAAAGATCGCATTGTATCCTTGTTGGTGGACCTTCGTCAACCAGCAATCATCGATGAGCCAGGAGGTTTTCAATCTCTGATTCAAAAATGGGCAGGGACGGTCAAAGGCCCCATATATCTAAACACTTCGATTGCTGTCAATCGTCCCAAGGAAGGACTTCCGACTGTACACTTCATAAGAACCGTCAAGGGTAGGATAACGCAGTCCTCAATGACCTGCAGAAAAGTCATCGTGGCATTTCCCCAAATAGCAAAAAATCTTGGATTCTTGGGGCTTGACAGCAAAGAAACAGCTGTCTTCAATCAGGTACACATGCAATTCCTGGGGCTTGCAATAACCATCTTCTGCTATGTGGTCATAGCAGAGAGCCCTACTGTGGAGCTTGGAGCATTTCTGTGTCCCCCCCTCTCTCGCTTCTTCTGGTGGCCAAAAGCCTTATCTGAGACTTTTTAAGCTTAGCATCTGACTTGCTGCCATCCTATGACTGAAGGTTGTTTACAGCGGTTACTCCACCACCCTTATTGATGTTGGAGCTACTGGGCGCATTGCACTTGACCAGCCATCTGCCCTCTATGGCATCTTGAACGGTACATCATTATCAGAGCCACCGGGAAATGGGGGCCCTGTTGCCATTACAACAAAGGTGAAGCTGAATAAACCCTTGCTAGATAGGTCACTCATTATTTGACTACGTGCTAAGCAGACTCAGGAGTCTGGGATCTTCTCGGAAAAGTCATTGTAGATAAGTGTTTGATATCCTGCATCAACAACTGTACCAGGCGCATGCTCAACTTTCCAGATACCTTGCTTGATGAATTATCTGCAGTTGAGTAGACAACCAGATATCTGTAGCAGGTCTCATGCCACAGGTGGCTATGACAGGCCGGGAGACGATTGACAACCTTGTACTCTTGGAATCGGAACACAAGAGACTTAAGTAGTGCAAATGCCCAGTCAACAGCATTTGCCACACTTGCTAAGCTTGGCCCTGGCACCACCCTTGCACAGCTGGGCCCAACTGCCATCAAAGTAAGTTACAGCAGAAGTCAGAGGCAAGGAACCAAAGATCCCATTTCGAGTATTCTTTCGAAAACGCCATACAATCGACCAGAGACCCCAGGCAATTGGTTATCGCCGTGGTCTTTGACAATCCAATAGTGTATTCCATTGATTAGTTTGAGTCACTTTGTGAAAGAATTAGCAATGACGTCAACCTTGCTACTATAGAAAGCTCATTTGGGCGTACTATGCTCTTGCAGGACTTTCAGTTATGGGACTATTTTCCCCATGCCTCTTCAGCAGCAATAGCTGCAGGCTTTGAGACCAAGCTCCATTCACTACAAGGATACCGGAAGACTTACTACACCGGCTCCTTACTCAAATTCGACGATGTGGAGGACAGCATCCAAGCTAGCATTGACCTCATCGACACATTTTTTTAACTGGAAACGACTAGCCAACTACCTCAGAGCTATTCAGAATTGAGGAGAGATTTTACCAGCCTCTATTTCTTTTCTTTACTTCTCCTCCTTACCCAGCCAACCTGTTAGACGAGAGAAGCATTTGCGACTTCAACAGACCTTTGCACTTTTTCGATGTTGATATGCATCTTATACGGAGAATCTACTGTTGCTTACGATATACGTCAAATGGCATCAAGAGGCACACATTGCCAGTGGTGCATAACAGATTCAATGCAAGGCACACTTCAGCTGAGAATAGATAAACCGAGGCAAAGTGCCTCCCTGATGGATGGACGGCCTTAAGGATGACTTCAAGCTGACCTCAGAACCATCTAGGCTCCTTCATAGAGCACTGCCCAGCACCATGAGTGTAAACTGATGAACAGCGTAGTCTGTGACATATCGGCCAATGCTGAAGCACCTCTTTCCTAAGTCATGCAATGTAAATGTCGTAAATTGTCATGGGTTCCAATCTTGGCAGCCACCTTGTCTGTGTGCATGTGCTCGATTCAGACACCTTGTCCTTGTGGCAATTTTGCAGGCCACAGCACGATGATGGTGCTTGTCAATCGTCACTGGCCCCACATAGGCACTGCAATGGCAGAGCTCGTGTGCCACCACCTCGCTGGTCCAGACCCACTCGCTGATGTGCGCAGGTATGCGCCAGTGGCTCCATCTGGCACATGCCGCCCATTTCGTGCTTTGCACCGAGAGGCAGCCTATGATGAGCGACAAGAGAGAAGGCGCGCGGGGCGCATGAATTGAAAGGGAGGCCAATTCAAGCCAATACATTGTTCAGGCAGAGTCGAGTGCAGACTAAACAAGGCTACATAATACGGAGACCTAATCTAAGGTACCTAAGGTGACATTTAGTACCCACGGGTGAGCACAAACAAATCTGACAAGCTAACTTGGGGAGCTGGAGCGCCGACAAGGAGAAGTTCTTCAAAGCGGGCGACTGTGAAAGAGGCAACTCTTGTAGAGGGGGCGATGGCTGTTACAAAGCCAGGCCGAAAAGGAATGAGCAAGGGGGGGCCGGAGAGTGACAGAGCAACAGCGGCCAGGTGCGTGGGCAAAAAGATAATGCTCCTCTCAAGGGGGCAATGGCTGTGAAAAGCCAGCCCTACGAGGAACGGACACGGGCCGAGAGAAGGCGCAGCTCTGTCACAGGGGGCGAGGGCTGTGGAAAGCAAGCCTACCATAGATGGATTCTCTTCCAAAAGGGAAATTTCGTGTATTTGAAACAAACGAAGGCCAAATGGCCAAGTACAAAGGCAAGCAAATCTTAAGACCTACATAAACCTACAGCAGATTGACCCGCTCAGTAACCACGGGTCAAAACATAAAGGTCGCTCATCGATGTCGGAATACTAGATGTCGGATAAGAAACCCTTCTGCCACCAACCAAAAGGGGCCGAGGGGCTGTGAAATGCCAGCCAAGGAAGGAAGGGACAGGGTCCAAAGGGCCAAACATTACAACAGGGTCCAAGAAGAAAGTGCGCGCCCGTAGAGAAAGGGGGCCAGCAAAGCCAGCCCAGAAAGAATGGACAATGTCAAGAGCCAAAAAACAAAAAACACACAGCTAGGCAGCTAGAGAACAAGACACGACGAAATCACAGGAAGCTCAATACCCCCGGGTGAGCAACATCAGGTCGGAGTAGCTCGACGCAGGAAAAGATGCATCCAGACGCGACCAAGAAGGGCAAGGGCTGTGGCAAAACTGCCCACGGAAAGGTCGGAGGCCTCAGGCAAGCTGTAACGATTTTACATGGCTGGAATGTCAATGCAGCAGTAATGTATTGACAGATGCCTGGAGACTAGACACCTCATCCGGCTGATAAGTGAATTGACTGTCAGTGCCGCAGGAAAGGCTTGACAGATGCCTGGAGACGGACACTTCACCAGGCTGGGAAGCGTGAATTCAACCTAGAGCTGAGAGCGGCGCAACCCGAAGTCGTGACGCGCGAGACAGCATGATGCTGGCGCTGGAACAGCGACGGGAGGCGGCAGCGCTGTAGACTGCCTTGACGGCGTTGTTAGCCGTATGTTGACGGGAACGTAGATGGCTCATGATAGCCTGGGGTTAGTGACCGTCAGCTGCTAGTGACGCGGGGGACCGTCAGTATGTCAGTGGTTGCTGATGGATGGGTAGATTGTCGGTGGTAGCCCGTTGATAGCCGTCGACAGATCGTGGACGGGTAGTAAACGCTATTCTGGGTGCCAGTTATCCCGCCCGGGCCCTTGTGGCCGGGCTCGCAGTCTGTTGGGCTATATAGGGGGCACCCGAGATGGGAGAGGGGGTGAGTTCTTCACCCAACCTCAGACCCCTGGACCCTTGCTCCTGCAGTATCCGTTGCTCATTTTTACCGTTGCAGCCCCATTCCAATGCCTCCCCGCTTTTCCTTGCGCCGCCGGCAGCCGGGCTTGGCGATCCACAGCATTCGTTACACAAGCACATTAGCAAGAAACTGGCAGAGCCATTTCCTTTGGCAGAGCCAGTGAGGGTGTACTAAATAATGGAGGGCCTGAGTGGCCAAGTACACAGGCAAGCACATTGACTGATGCACATCACCCGCTGCTAAGGCTGACCCGCTCAGTAACCATGAGTCAGCACATAGAGGTCGCTAACCGATGCCCGAACACCGTACGGCAATTGACAGGCTCTTGTGCCACCAGCTAAGGCTCGACCAGCTTTCTGGTGCAAACCATGAGCCTGATCGAGGGGGCGTCTGTAGCCACTGCCCCCTCCTTTGGCTGTCTGGGTGCGCGTTTCCACACCCTCCTCCACAACATTGCCGATTTGGCTACACACGACGTGCAGATGTGTTCCCGGCTGAGGTGTGCTTGCCAGCTGCATATCTGTCTTTCTTGCGACAACGAGTTTCGGCCTGTTTGCAGCGTGCCCAGGCTAATACCTTGCACCAGAAAGCTGGGCGAGCTCTAGTTGGTGGCAGAAGGGCATCTTATCTGACATCTAGTATTCAGGCATCGATTAGCGACCTTTATGTTTTGAACCGCGACTGAGCGGGTCATTCTGCTGTAGGTTATGTAGCTCTTAGATATGCTTGCCTTTGTACTTGGCCATTTGGCCTTCGTTTGTTTTAAATACACGAATTTCTCCTCCTGGAAGCGTCGTTTCTTCTTCTGTAGTTTCACAATGAAACCACAGCGCATTGATACCTGCTGGCGGTGGCGGCGGCGGCGGTGTCCCCCAGGTGGGCTGGCGTGTCCCCCAGGGGGGGCAACACGTGCGCCACGTCAAGCCGGATGTGTACGAGTGGCGGGCCCGGAGGAAATGATGTCGTCCGCCAGCCGACAGCGGGGGCGGGGAGCGGGCCCGGGATGGTCGGGCGGACCAAAAAGCGTCCGGGACGCCGAGTCCGGCCACCTGGCAGATCCGCGGCTGTCCCCGTCCGTCCCCGTCGCGCCCGGCCTTCCCGGGGGGGCGACAGAGACCGCCGGATTCGTCAAGGGGATGGATTTGCTTTCCGGCTGCCAGTCTATCGGATGTGCGGCTCCTCACTCGTGGTTACTTAAAGGTGATCCTTTCTACCAAGCTCTGAGACAGCGCTTTCTGGCGCCATTCTTCTATTGGCCCCTTCGGGCAGGCCGAGCCGCCGGGAAGTAGAAGCAGCTGTGATGAAAGAAGAGAGAGAAGGCGCGCGGGGCGAATGAAATGAAAGGGAGGCCAAATGCAAGCCAATACATTGTTCAGGCAGAGTCTAGTGCACACTAAACAAGGCTACAGTTCACACAAGACGAAGTGGCACTCCCAAGAGCTCACAAGAGGGGCGGAAAAGCGTCACCCGCAAAGGTGGCGAGGGCTTAAAAAGGGCCGACAAGCCCAGACAAGAGGCACGATCAGGAAGGCCAGCGGAGCGGGCCCGGCCGCCGACAGGCACCGACTCCAGACAATCGCGTTAACCAGTCCCGTGGGACTGGGCCTCGTGCCGCCAACGCCTGCTTTTGGACTTATGAAGCCCCAAGTTCCGCACTAGCTTTTTGTCTGAGCAGTGTATTGGGCTTACATTGGCCACCTTTTCAGAATATGCGCACCGCGCCGTGCGCCTTCTCTGTTTTTCTGATGTGCCTGCCTTGGTACTTGGCCTCTCAGGCCCTCCTCAATCATTCAATGTACACTCCATTTTCAAATGGAATGGCCTTTCCTTATCTGCGTACTCGGGCAACAAGTTGGTGGCGCCAGCCGGCGCTCGGAGTTGCCAATCCCCGACCGGCGATCAGGAGAAGGCGCCACTCTTGCCCGCCGTGACCGCGCCCTGCCGTTGGCTTTCCCGCCAGTCGTTGGCGCCGCCGCCGCCGCCGCCGCCGCCGCCACTGCCGCGCCGTCGCCCACGCCACAGCGCCCGCAGGAGCCCCGCCATTGCTGCCGCGGGCCAAGAGCCGCCCCGGCTCTGCTGGTGATCGCTCGAGGGAGCACTGCAAAAGGCGCGACGGCCAGCCGTCTGTGCCACTTGCGCTACCGGAGATGGAGCATTCCCGGTCAGAGATGATCGCCCGGCCGACCAGCCGCTCGGCGCTCCGCCTGGCGACGTTCTCCTGCCTGCTTGTACTCCTCTCCACGCTTGCTGGTGCTTATCCGACGACCTGACCAGCTTCAAGCAAGCTCCTCTCTCCAACTGATGTGTCGTCCTGGATACACTAGCTGGAACCTTGAACAGCGAGAGAAACTCAACCTTCGTAAATGTGCCTGTCCAACCTGCTTATCATCCTCATGGAAACAATCGGCGTGACATTGGCATGGTGCTAATCGTACGCATGCATTCAATAACCAGGAGGAGGAGTCGGACTGCTCTAGAGACGCGTAGTACCCTTCTCTGAAGGTTGCCGGCCTTATTTATGTAGCCTTGTCAGTCGCATCTACTTTCTGGCCTAGGTAGGACGCTCACAGTAAGACCTGTATGACTGTTGTGATGGCATTCCTCCACAGTGCAAGCCCAAGCCAAGTTGTCCAAGAAAATCTGCATCATTGGAGCTGGTCCCTCGGGCATCGCAGCAGCCACCGAACTAGAGAGCAAACGCCATTCGGTCGCCATTTTTGAGAAAAATGCCTATGTTGGTGGACGCACCAAAAGCTTCAAGTGAGGATGTCATTCATCCGAGCACTTCTTGACAAGTGTTCCATATGCTGTCTTCTGTATATGTCGCGAAGTTCTGGGGCCTGGCAGACTTTGGGGAAGACTAAGTTACCAGCTTCCTGCCCTGCAGAATGCAGTCGTCAACCTCCAGCGAGCTGTATTCGGCCTGACATGCCCAGGCCTTATGGTATTCCTGCAGATATTTTATGGATGGACTCAACTACGACGAAGGGGCCCTGCTGATCACCCCGGACTACACTAATGTGCTGAGGCTTGTGCAGAGATTCAACTTCAAGATTAGTCGATTCAATTTTACCTCGTACTTCTTCGATCCTCAAACAGGTCTAAGAGCTTCTCCTACTCACAAGTGCTTGTTGACGTACGTTAAACAGCCAGTCTGTACTGCCGAGGGCATCTTATAATACGTGGACAAGCTAACTTGCCAAACAACAGAATGCCTGCTCTCCCAGCTTCTCTGCCATTTGCAGGACTCTCAAGGATTACGAACTCTTAAGCCCCAAAGTAATGCCTAGGAGCTCGTAGCTGTAACTCTCATGATTCATGTTGATGACCAACCAATCTGCTTGTTGCATTGGAGAAATTAGGATTTAAGATCAAATCTGCATCACTGTCAACACCAAGTACCACAGCAGCACTGTCACAAGCTCTTGCGCAGTATGTCACCTTGTGGTCTGACTGGCGCTACAATGCCCAGAACGATACTGCAGCATATGCACTTCCCATTGGTGCTTGGCTTGTGCAAAATAAGCTGCAGCTCTTGCTCCCATTCTTTCTTGAGATTGTGACAACCTTCGGTTATGGCTCTTTGACGGAGACCCCCACCCTTTATGTGCTGAGGTAAATTCACTTGTCCTTGCTGCCTGTTGATACTGGTTCTAACTTGAGCAAGCCTTGCTGCTTCTGCACAGTGGATGGGGCTTCTTCAAGAACCTCGGACCATTAAAGTTGTGACATTATGGTAGCAGGTACATGACGAAAGATCGCATTGTATCCTTCTTGGTGGACCCTCGTGGACCAGCATTCATCAATGAGCCAGGAGGTCTTCAGTCTCTGATTCAAAACTGGGCAGGGACGGTCAAAGGCCCCATATATCTAAACACATCGATTGCTGTCAACCGTCCCAAAAAAGGACTTCCGACTATACACTACACAACCACTCTCAATGGCAAAACAACGCAGTCCTCAATGACCTGCAAAAAACTTATTGTGGCATTTCCCCAAATAGCGAAAATCTTGGATTTCTGGGGCTTGACAGCAAAGAAACAGCTGTCCTCAATCAGGTACACATGCAATGCCTGGGGCTTGCAATAACCAACTTCTGCTATGTGGTCATAGCAGAGCCCTTCTGTGGAGCTTGGCATTTCCGTGTCCTCCCCTCTCTCGCTTCTTCTGGTGACAGAAAGCCTTATTTGAGACTCTTTGAAGCTTAGCATCTGACTTGCTGCCATCTTCTGACTGAAGGTTGTTTACAGCGGGTACTCAACCACCCTTATTGATGTTGGAGCTACTGGGCGCATTGCACTTGACCAGCCATCTGCCCTCTATGCCCTCTTAAACGGTACATCAATATCAGAGCCACAGGGAAATGGCGGCCCTGTTGCCATTACAACAGAGGTGAACCTGAATATACCCTTGCTAGATAGGTCACTTTTCAATTTGACTACGTGCTAAGCAGACTCCGGATCTGGGATTTTCGTAAAGTCATTGTAGATGAGTGTTTAATATTCTGGATTAACAGCTGTACCAGGCGCATGCTCAACCCTCCAGATTTCTTGCTTGACGAGTTATCTGCAGCTGAGTAGACGACTAGCTATTAGTAGCAAATCTCATTCCACAGGTGGCTATGACAGGCGGGGAGACGATTGACAACCTTGTACTCTTGGAATCGGAAAACAAGCGACTTGAGTAGTGCAAATGCTCAGTCAACTGCATTTGCCACACTTGCTAAGCTCGGCCCTGGCACCACCCTTGCACAGCTGGGCCCTACTGCCATCAAAGTAAGATTCAGCAGAAGTCTGAGTCAAAGAACCAAAGATCACATTCAGAGTACTTTCTAGAGACCGACATAATGAAAATATTGACCAGGGAAACCAGGGAGTTAGTGGTCGCTGTGGTCTTTGACATTTGAACGTGTCTCCAGTTGACTAATTTGATTCACTATTTGATGCAAACAGCAAAGATGTCAATTTTGCTACTACAAAAAGCTCATCTGGATGCATTGAACTCTTGCAGGACTTCCAATTATGGGACTATTTCCCTCATGCCTCTTCAGCAGCCATAGCTGCAGGCTTTGAGACCAAGCTCCAGTCACTACAAGGGTACCGAAAGACTTACTACACCGGCTCTCTACTGAAATTTGATGTTGTGGAGGACAGCATCCAAGCTACCATTGACCTCATCAACAAATTCTTCTGATATATAACGACTACTAAGCAACCACTTCAGAGCTATTCAGAACAGAGGGACATATTTTCTAAGCCTCCATTTCTTATCTTTCTTTCCTTATTCGAGTCAACCTGTCAGACATTCGCGATTGGAGCAGAACTTGCACACTTCAGAAGCTAAAATACATTCTTAGGATGCTGAGGAGGCACGGTTGCTTAAGAGATTGTGACAAGTAAAACGGCAATAAGAGGTATGAAGAGGCTGCGTGCGGCCCAGAATTTCTGAGGGTGTCACAGACCTGTAAATGCCTCAAACTTCCATCGACTAGACGCCGATAGTCCCTCTAAGAAGTTGACCACGAGAGAAGGCGCGCGGTGCGTGTGGACTTGTATGGGAGGCCAATTCTAGCCTTACAAATGTTCTGTTAAGTGGGTAACGAGCTGGCTAAGGGGGACACTATCCCCGAGGAGAACCTTCGTATAAGTAGTTAGCAGGCTGAGGTCTCGTTCATTTACGACATTAATCAGACAAACTACTCCACCAACTTATAACGGCCATGCACTACCATCCATATTAGCAAGAAAGAGCTCTCATCTATCAATTCTTACTATATCTGGACCTGGTAAGCTTCCCGCAGGCTCCACTCCTGGTGGTGCCCTTCTGTCAATTCCTTTAAGTTTCCGCCTTGCGACCATACTCCCCCCGGAACTTTAATTTCTCATGAGGTGCTGACTGAGTAATCAGGTTATTCCGGCCAATCCCTAATCGGCATGATTTTTGGTTGAGACCAGGACGGTATCTGATCGTCTTCGAGCCCCCAACTTTCTTTCTTGATATATGAGAACATCCTTGACAGATGCGTTCGCAGAAGTTCGTCCTTCAAAATTCACCTCTGACAACGAGATACGAATGCACCCAACTGTCCCCCTATTAGTCATTACTCCGGTCCCAAGACCAACATAATAAGACCGGAGTCCTATGACGTAATTCCACGCTAACGGCATCAGAGCGTAGGCCTGCTCTGATTACTCTAATATCTCATTATGACATCGCCGACTCCGCGGCCCAGCCAGCGAAGGCCAGGCGCTCGTCCCCTGCAAGGACGGAGAGGCCAGTGCACACCGAAGCGGCGGACTGGCCGCTCCGCCCCAAAATCCGGTGCATAACAGATCTGTTGCAAGACTCAGGCTGAGAATAGAAAGTCCGACGCAAGGTTGCCGCACTTGTGCATGGGCGGCGTTATGGATGACCATAAGCTGACCTCTTAGAATCATATAGGCTCCTCATGGAGCACTGCTCAGCCCCATGAGTGTAAACGCATCAACATCGTCATCTGTGACATTGATGGCCAATGCCGAAGCACCTCTTTCCTAAGTCATGCAATGTACATGTGATATGTCATGGCTCCCAAGTATAGTAGCCACCTTATCTGTATGCAAAGGGCTCAATAGTAACACCTTGTCTTGATGGCAATTGTGCAGGTCACAGCAGGATGATGGTTCTTGTCAATGGCCCCACATAGGCATTCAACGTGCAATGGCAGAGCTCGTGTGCCACCACCTCGCTGGTCCAGTCCCACTCGCTGATGTGCGCAGGTATGCGCCAGTGGCTCCATCTGGCACACGCTGCTAATTTTGTGCTTTGCACCGAGAGGCAGCTTGTGATGAGCGACAAGAAGAGATGACTGGGAAAGAAGCAGCTCTTGTAGTGGGGTCGATGTCTGTATAAGACCAGGCCAAAAGGAATGAGCAAGGTCCGGAGGGGCCGGAGAGTGACAGGGCAGAGCGGTCATGTGCGTGGGCAGGAGATAATGCTCCTTCCAAAAAGAGAAGGCGCGCGGTGCGCATGAAATTGAAAGGGGGCAAGGGGGCAATGGCTGTTGAAAGCCAGCTCAACGGGGAACGGACACGGGCCAAGGAGCAGCGCTGTCAAAGGGGGCGAAGGCTTTAGAAAGCCAGCCTACAACAGGGTCCAAGGAGGGCAAGGGCTCTGGACAACCTGCCCACTGAAAGATCCCGGAGACCTCAGGCAAGCATACTAGCAGAGTGTTGGCTGTTCCAAAGGGGGGCAATGGTCCGAAAGGCCAGCCCAGAAAGAAGCTTTTTGACCAAGGTCCAAAGAGCCAAAAGGCGTCAAACTCTCACAGTATGTAAGGAACGGAAGAAGAATGGAAATGCAAGTCATCGAATGGGTCCTCGATGACCTTTAATCTGCCTCGTCCCCGGGAACAGCGGCGTGGCTTCAGGCCCTCCCCAGCATCTCTGATCTGCGGCTGCTTAGCAGGGGTTACTGAGTGTCTCGTAGCAGCTTTGTTTCTGTTACTTAGCGCTTCCCCTGGCCCCCTTCTCGTACTCTGTTCATTCTCTTTCGGGCTGGTTGTTCCAGCCCCTATTCTCAATGGGCGAGCACTTTCTTCATCACCGACGCCCTCACGCTTCCCGATGGGGTATTTCGCACTACAGTCCACCGGCTCCTGGGACTGCCGCCTCCTTGTCTCCAGGGCGTGCGACAATGCGAATGCGGTGAGCGAGGGGCCGAGTCTGGGGAGCTGGCCGCCCACGTCCTGCGCTGCGCCCACGGCGGCGAGCGGACGGCGGCCCACGACCGCCTCCGCGATGGTTTGCATGGCATCCTGGCGGAGGCGGGCTTCTCGGTGGCTGCAGAGCACTCCGGCGTCATGCCGCTCCAGGACAGGGCCGACGGTCTCCACGCCCGGCGCGTAGACCTGGTGGCCACCCCACAGGCCGGCGGGCCACGTCTTCTCCTGGACGTGGTGACCACCGACGCCTTCGACCGCTCCCACCCAGCCCAGTGTGCCACCAAGGCTGGGTATGCGGTCGCCGGCGCCGCTCGCGCCAAGGAGCACAAATACGCTGACCATTCGCCGGCAGACAAGTTCTTCCCGTTGGCCATAGACACCCATGGGCGCTGGGCGCTCGGTGGCTCGAGCTGCTCACCCAGCTCGCCCGCCACACCATCGCCCGTCGCTTCCATGGGGAGCCTGTAGACTTCCCTGCAGCAGGTATGTATCGCATGCGCCTGGCCGTCTCGCTGCAGCGGTCGATGGCCCGTGCGCTGCACCTTCGTGCCGGCCGGGCTCTTGCTGCTGCCTCTGGCTCTGGCCAGGGGACCCACTTTCAGGACCCTAGCCTCTCTGATTTGCGGCTGCTTAGCAGGGGTTACTGAGTGATTTGCAGCTGCTTTCTTTCTTTGTGTGCTTTGTTTTCTTAGCGCGTCGTCGTCGCCCCCCCCCCCTTCTCGTACTTTGATCATTCTTTTTTGGGCTGGCTTTTCCAGCCCCTATCCTCAATGGGCGAGCCCCCTCTCTTAATCAGCAGCCGCAGCACCCACGAGGACACAGACCGCATCGCTGCGGGCCCCGGGGGACGAGCCCGGCGCCGCCGCCTGCAGGCCGCCGCCCGCGCGGGGTCGCGGGCCCCGCCAGTACAGCTCGCGCAAGCATGTACATATATACATGTGCTGTTGTAATGCACACTGAGTTCTGCAAGTCCATTGTTATCTTCACGCACACTTCAACGTGGTCATATAGATCCTTAACGCAGTAATGAGCTCTATAATAGAAAGCGCGACAAATAAGAGCGCAATGACCTTCAGATTGTACATTCCTTTGGTCTGGCCCCTCACAACCATTGTCGTGCATTGGAATTGCTCTTTATCAGAAGAAAAGCTAGTGGCTCTTCCGGAGGGGGCGAAGGCTATGAACAGCCAGACCGAAAAGGATTGACAAGGTCCGAAGGGGCCAGAATGCGCTATCCCAAAGCTATTCCGGCTCTACCAAGTGTGGGGGGCTTTGAGTGGCCAGCCCAGAAAGAATGAACAAGGTCCAAAGGGCTGAAAGGCGCCATAAGCACACAGTCATGCAAGAGTCTACAGCGAATGGGAGCTTAACGACCCCGAGTCAGCAGCCGCAAGTCGGAGTAACTTGCAGCTGGAAATGACGCACCCCAACGAAGACCAGAAGCAGCAGCCAGGCATGGCCTGCCTGCAGTGTGCACCGCCGTTAGAAGGATATGGATAGCCGCATATGGAACACTGGGCAAGCGACTCGACGGCGTTGAAGCCGGGCAGCTCACCTTGCTGTCCCTGCATCGTTGGCCCTCCGTGCAAGCCGCTGCAGAAGGTCCGGCCATCGACTGCCGAACGCCCCGTGCACGTTCAATGTCAGCGCCACAAATTCATCGCCGGCTGAGTGATCGGCATATTTCCGCTCATTGCTGCTGGACAGCCTTGCCAACTGTGTGCCCTGCTTCCGACACGGATTTGATGGTGTTGGCGGAGTCGACGGAGTCGGTAGTCACGACGTCCGCGACGGTGCAGGGAGCCCGTCCGGGCGGGATGGCGGCCAGATCAGCGCGCCGTGCAAGGAGATGACCGTCAGCCGCAAGACAACCACTCTCAGTAACCTCTACGAAGAGTGTCTCACGAAGTCCACAAGTCGGCGCGAGTGGGGGGACGCCCGGTCGCGCCGCACGGTCGCACTGGCCTCGGCCGGCCCGCCGGGCCCCCGGCCCCTGAGCGGGTCAGCTTAGCCGCAAATAATTTACATCTGTCAATGTGCTTGCCGCTGTACTTGGCCACGCAGGCCCTGCATCTGACTACCCATTGCTGACACGGGGTAATACGAGCGCCCTGTCTGCCTAGCCCGTGGCTGCGCAGATAGAGTCATGAACACCCTTTGTATGCACCTGGCTGGCATTCACAGCCGCTTTTCTGATATATGGAATCCGCATTCTTTGCTTTTTTCCTCAATACAGACTCAGTTCACCCCCGGGCCAGCCGCGTGGCCGGGCGCGAGCTCTGCCTCCCCCCGCCACTACGGCCATCCATCACTCAACATACACTCCACTTCCCCGCGCCGCCGCTGGCCCGCTCCTCCGCTTCTCCTCTTCTCCTCCGGCGGGAGACATGCTGCGCCTCGCTCGGCCTGCTGCGCTGCTGCCGCTGCTGCTGCTGCTGCTGTGCGTCGCAGCCGGCCTCCTCGGCGCCGCCTTGGCTGCTGCTGGTACGCAACGGGCACTCGACTCCACGGTGTGCGCTGGACAAGCTAAGTCACAGGCAATGCTTACCGTGCAATCATGCATGCAAGGGGATCACGGGATTCACCGCTCTCTGAGCGGCAGCACTGAATCTGCTATATAGAATAGCCCACCGCTACTGTAAGTGTTGCAGCGTCGCTAGGCGAGCGCTTTAGCAGTCTGTGACCCCAAAATCTGTCCTTGACATTCACGTGGGCTGCAGGCAAAGGGCCTCCGAAGGATGGCAAGCCAGTCTGCATACTTGGTGCAGGGCCCTCTGGACTGGCTGCAGCAACAAGCCTAGAAGAAAAAGGCTACAATGTGGTCGTCTTCGAGAAGGAACAGAGTGTTGGGGGCAGGACACGAAGCTTCGAGTGAGTGAAACACCTTGACAGCCCACAAATTGCGCCTGGCGCGGACTCTGTGCGTCATCCTCCAGCCATTCGGGCTACTGTGCCGGACGTCTCGCGAGCTTCGTAATAGACATGCTGATCCAAACTATATCAAACCGTAATGCCAGTTCTTTTATGCAGCTAGTCAGGACGAAGAAGTTAGTAAAGGTCTCCCTCTTGAGTGCTCGATAAAAAGACACTGCGAGTTGTTGTTTGCTTCAAGTGACGCTTCATGTTGCACCGCCTGACACGGCTGAGTATATCTAAAAACAGAGTATCTGTTCAGGCGCCCTTGTGTGTGCCATGCCTTCTTTTGTGTGCATACATTACCGCAGGTATCGCAAGGAAGGCCTTTTCTACGACGAAGGTGCCCTCATCATCTCCACAGACTACGTCAACGTCTTAGAGCTCATTGATCGATTCAACTTCACTGTCAACATCGGTCAGCAAGGGGCTTTCGCTCAGTACTTTTTTGATCCGAGCTCAGGTCTGAAGTAGTACTCTCTTCCTGTACGCACTCACAAGTGCTTGTCTCAGAGAGATTCAGTACTAACCAGGGGTCTTGCCAGCACGATCTGCAAGACATTGTAAGCGCTTCAACAAGAAGGATATCCTTCTGATAGTCAGGAGTAAGAACATCTGAGCAACTTCTATGTCAGTGGCATGGATGGTGCAACTTTGGTGTCATCAAGTAGATGCCCGCTTGGCAGATGGCAACATCCTCATGCAAGCCGGTGTTGTTCATGTTGGTTCGTGGCCATGCTTTTTAACAGGTTACTCAGCTTCAACAAGCACATTTTCCAACCCCTTCACAGCGACGCAACAACAGAATGCCCTTCGACAATACGTCACCCTGTGGTCTGAGTGGCGCTACAGTGGGCAGCACAACGACACTGAGTACTCAACCCCATTTGGGACATGGCTTCAGAATCATGAGCTGCAAGCCTTGCTTCCTTTCTTCCTTACAACTATGCTCTGCTATGGGTATGGGTCAATGACGAGCACACCTGCTCTGTATGGGCTAAGGTAGTATCTCTGCTCTTGTTTGACTGATCAGAGAAGTGCGCACATTCCTGCATAGGCCTCTAGATTGCATGCATTTCTTGTTTCCCAATACACGTATGTAAGACATAGACACGAGTAAGACAACAAGTGATCTTCATTCTTTGAACATTGTACAGTCCAGCATAATCTGCTTATGGGCTCCTTGTGCGGCTACAATATTTTGCCGCGTGCATCTCTTATTAGCTCATGTCTTGTTGTGAACGGTCTTAAACAGCCACCAAGGTTTGATATTGTGCATTGTGTACTTCCAGATATATGACTAAGGACCGTATTGCGGCCTTCCTCGTGTCTCTTGACAAACCTGCCACCATTAAGAATCCTGGTGGGATACAGTCTCTGCTGAAAAGGTGGGCGACGACCATAAAAGGCCCCATTCACTTGAATGCGCGGGTTTTCAAAGTAAGTCGACCTATCAGTGGATCACCCACTCTAAGCTACGTGCTCAAGCAAGGGGGATCCAATGTCAAGGCAACCGTGGAATGCCACAGCGTTGTGGTGGCCTTCCCTCAGCTTGCCAGTCGCCTTCGCTTCCTGGGTCTCGATAAGGAGGAGCTAGGTCTACTCAGCCAGGTGCACGATCTGCCTCTGAAGTGTATAGTGGTCCATGGGTGATACCACACTTTTTGAAGTATGCGCTGTGTTGAGCGGCAGCATTGAAAGCATGTGATAGTCGTGGTAATTGTAGGTTGAGCACATTGGTTACGCAACCTCTCTCATCGATCTTGGAGACAGTGGCCGAGCCCAGATGACCCAGCCTTCAGCTTACTATGCCCTCCTGAGCGGCACATCGATCGTCGAACCGCCTGGAGATGGGGGTCCCATAGCCATCTCAGTGGAGGTATTGACTTGGATGGCACAATCTGGACATCCCAGCATCTCAGCTGCAGCAATTGCTTCACTGCATTCATGTAGGTCAGACCAGCAGTCGTATGCAACGGCATACCGCACCTCACTCCTGCTTTGCTCTACACAGACTGGGAAGTCATTGGCAACCGTTTACTCGTGGAACCGCAACACCACAGCCATCAGCACAAGAAACGTGCAGACGACAGCTTTAGCCACACTAGCCAGACTCGGGCCCACTACGAGCCTCAGTCAGCTTACAACAGCTAGTTTTAAGGTGAATCGAAATCCCTATCTTGAAGGATGGATTGTCGTGCAAGACCAGTCCGCTAACATGTCAGTGTCTGCCCTGATGTGGAAAAATGAACTCTACTACAGTTCAATTATTGCCTTACTTATCCCTACTACAGTCTGAAGACCTGTACCGTGACTGTTATATTCCTGCAGGATCTTCGGGTGTGGGACTATTTTCCACATGCGCCCTCATCTTCCATTGCAGCTGGTTTTTTCCAGAAGCTGGCCATTCTGCAGGGGCACAGGAGCACATACTATGTAGGGTCCCTGCTGAAGTTTGACTGCGTGGAGGACAGCATTCAGGGCACGCTTGATCTTATTAAGCAAGCTTTCTGAAGTACCACAGCACTGCTTCTAGAAGTCTGGCGTTTCCTTTCAGTTGATCTGCTCATGTATACTTGTACAGAACAAATGTGGCCGTCAGTGTTGTTAGAGCGCTCCTGTGAGGGTAGAGCAGTCATGGATTTTATGTCCACTTACGCAACATTTTGATTGAGCTATGTGTCATGTCTATGGTCGATGAAGTGAATCCTGTCCTCTTAAGCACGACATAGATAACAACTGTCCTCTTAAGCTCTAAAAAGGGATATACATCGACAGGAAAGACCAGAATACATCTCATCATTGTGGTCTTGCGAGCAGAGAACGTCTTTTGAACTCAACCGCCAGTATCACACACAGCTTTGAGAAGCCAGACAAGATGCACACGTCAAAAGTGGCAATGCTTGCGAAGGTCGCAGTACTGTCAACTTAAGGCAACTCAAGATGATCCGCTTTCTGCCGACCTTGCAGACATCCTGGACTACAATCAAGATCCATGACATGAGCTTAGTGGCAATGTTGTGGCCAGGTCATGGTAGGTTGCAATGCAGTCGAATACCAAAGTCTGCATTTGAGAAAATAGGAGTCTGCATACAAACAATGCGCTGGCTGCCACCAGCAGCTCTGCTTTCAGAGAGCATTGACACCGTAACTCCGGATCCTTGATTGCGATGGTCGTCAAAACAATGGACCCAATGACCAGCTTACTGCAGCTTGAAATCTTACTGACACCCTGCTGCAGTGGATGGCTGACAAGCTTGTCCCAGCAGCCAATGGAGCTTGCTGTGGCAGAACGCTCGCCTGCCCGTCAAGTCACTGGGCGGACGCGAGCGATGGCACGGGCATGTTGAGCGCCTTGCGGAGCTTCTCGACCTCGAGGTAGGCGGTGCCGTAGGGCAGGAACTCGGCGGCGTATTCGTCGGCGCACTTGTGGACGGCCTCCGCCAGCCGCCCGATCTCGGCCACGTCGTCGGGCGTGAGGTCGCGGACGTAGCGCGCGGGGCAGCCGGCCCAGAGCTGGCCGCCAGGGATCCGGCGGCCGGGCGGCACGACGGTGCCGGCGCGCAGGACGGCGTGGCGCTCGACCAGGGAGCCCTCCATGAGGACGCAGCGCTCGCCGAGCACCACCTCGTCGTCGATGGTGCAGGAGCGCAGCGTGCAGGCCGGCGCCACGGTCACGTACTTGCCGACGACGGCCTCCGCTGAGAGGCCCGTGGCCGGCGCGGCGCCGGCGGCGGCGTGCACCACGCAGCGGTCGCCCAGCGAGGAGTAGGCGCCGAGGACGACGGCGTTGAGGTCGCCGCGCAGGACGGCGCCGTGCCAGACGGAGGCGCGGTCCTGGACCTCCACGGCGCCCACGAGCGTGGCGGACGGCGCCACCCAGGCGTCCACCGCCACGTCCGGCACGACGTGCCGCAGCACCACCACCTGCCGGTGGCCCGCCCACGGCTCCGGCGCCAGGCCGTGCAGGGCCGCGCCGCCGCGCCGCCGCG
>WELB01000045.1:259290-290707 GCA_009602725.1 Spirogloea muscicola
GGGGGGGGGAGAAGACGAGGCTGCTTGATATTTAGAAATCCCGGCTGTGAACGCCAGCCAGGTGCAAACAGATGGGGTGGGCGATGGGCATTTTTAGCGGAGCCACAGGGCCGGCAAACAGGGCTGGCGCTCACAGTAACTCCAATACTGGCCGTAGGACGTCAGGCGAGGCGGGGGGGGGAGACGAGCAGTGCCGGGAAGGGGGCGCGCGCGGAGCTGCAGGCCGGGCGGGCGCGGCTGGGCGGCCAGCGGGGCTTTCTTTTGTCCCCTTTTTCCCTCTGTGTGCCGCCGTGGGCCTCGCTGCACGAACCTCCGCAGCACGAGCCCCGCCCCCTCTTTTTCCGAAGCCGGGCAGCCCGCGCCAGCTGGCGCGCGGCCGCGGCCGCCGGATGCGCCCATCCGACGGCCGCCTGCCGACTTGTCGGCCGCACGCCGCCCCCCCGGGTCGCGCCAGGTCCGCCGCGTCGCGACAAGTCGGTGCTGTCGCCAGGTGCCCGCCCCGGGCGCTACGCGACAAATCGTGCCACCGGGGGGCCGCCCGGCCGCCGGGATGCCTGGGCGTGTGCGCTGGGCGGCCGACGAGGATCCGCCACGTGGTCGCGGGGCGGGTCACGCGGCGCCGCACGACAGCGCCCGCCGCCCGGGCCCATTCGAATTTCGTGTGCCCCGAATCGGGACACGGGGAAACATCCTCTCCCCGACGCCTCGGCTGCCCCCCCCTCGTCCATCTGCCGACCTCATCTCAGCGCTTTCGGGATATCCCCCTTCGGCCCTTGTCAATTTCTTCTTGGATTCACAGGCCTCGGTCCCTTTGGGGGGGCCGGGCCCCCTTTCCTTCTCTCGTTCTCTCTTTCAATTCATGCGCCTCGCGCGCCTTCTCTCTCTTTCTCTTTCTTGCCGGGAGCCTCCGCCGCCCCTCGCCTCCCTCGCGGCTGGCCATGTCCGGCGGAGGCGCCACTTGGGCCCGCGCCAGCGACCACACTTGTCGGCCCCTCGCAGCCCGCTTGTCCGGCTTGGCCCCGCCCTTTCTGTGCCTGAACAATGTATTGGCTTGAATTGGCCTCCCTTTCAATTCATGCGCCCCGCGCGCCTTCTCTCTCTTTCTCTTTCTTGCCGGGAGCCTCCGCCGCCCCTCGCCTCCCTCGCGGCTGGCCATGTTCGGCGGAGGCGCCACTTGGGCCCGCGCCAGCGACCACACTTGTCGGCCCCTCGCAGCCCGCTTGTCCGGCTTGGCCCCGCCCTTTCTATTGCGGACAGGCGGAAGCGGTTGGGCCGGGGAGCCCGACCGCCTTCTGGCGCGTTGCGCCGCTCCCGCCCCGCTGTGCCCGCGTCAGTTTCTCCATCACTAAAAGATCTCAGCTAACTACTTCTTGCTTTTGGTTTGTTTCCCTCTTCGTGAGTTTGCTTTCCGCTCTCCGGCCGTTTGCCCTTTTCCTGGCCCCTTTGGTCCGGGGCCTCTGACTGCCATCCCTCCTGTCGGAGATAGGCTTCTCGTTGGAAGCATAAGGGCCATTCAACGGAGCTGTTCCTCAGCACCTTGACATTGGGTATGCCACAGGCATTCCAGCCGGGCCAAGAGGATTGGGCGTGGCCAGTAGTGCAACTCGCACATGCCAACAATTTGGACATGTAAGCGGGGATACTTGCACACCGTCCAGCTGTGTATGTGATGGCATCAGCATAACTAAGAAGGCTCCATATAAGAGGCTCAAAAGTGCGTGAAGAAAGGTGCTCATATGACTTGTGCTTAGTCAAAGGTTGGCGTGTCGCTAGAAGGGCACCAGCTTTAGCTTCTACGTACGCAAGCAGCGCACAAAATACTGCCTCGATCCATGTTGGTCGTATCTCGCCTGTGCAACTTGTGGAGTCACGACCTCCGCCCATGCCGTCTTGCAGGCCTACGATGCCTTGCCCTGGAAGGCCTCGGCTGCAGCTGAACCACCCCTCAAATTCGCATATACAATCCAGAGCTTCATCTCGTATGATTTCTACAGGCAAGCCTGGACCACATAAGTATAGGCAAGACTGCCTATACTTGTGCGACCCGTCAAACCAATACAGCCTGATGCAATCTCCTCTGTCGTCCAAGACTGGGTCACACTAGCTACTTTTTGATGTACTTGATGCACAGGTCGCCACAAAAGCATGCCTGCGGAATGACACATTTCTGAATTGCACTACAAATGGTATTCAGCAGCAGAGGAATGCTACATATGTCAAATTGAAAATCTTAAAGGAAGGCCCCTTTCTGCTCCTACCTGCACGTCAGCATCTTGCTATACAGTGGCTGAAATCTTGCTGGATCCAGTGCCTTTCCGGCCATGCTGCCACGGTGCGCATACATGCACTGAGTAGCAGCTGATCGCAGGCTGTGCCTTGCTCCTGCCTGTATCAGTCTGGCGGCCTGGGATGCACAAGGCAAATACTCTTGACGGAGTGGGCCACGGTAGACCAACCACTCGCAAAAGTCGACTAATCTGTGACCACCAGATTCCTGGGGAAGTGGGCGCACATTGCTTAAAAGCAGATCAAACGAGATCAGAGTGGACGCACTGGCCAACCCATCGTGGCTGTTGGTCTCTCCCTGCCCCACCGCCAAGCCTAAGGCAGTGTGATTTACGAAGTTGACATGAACCTGGAGGCCTCGTAAAAGCCTCGTCCAGGAGCGCTTAACCAGCATCTTGTACAGGCCCACAATGCCATCGATTGGATTGACCTTCTAGGTGATTAGGGGGTTCAGTCGAGAGATGCTGCAGCGGCACAGGAGCACGGAGGAGAGAGCCTAAACTGGACATGGGTTGAAGTTCCCACTTTGAAGGGTCTACCACAGAGCAGCTCTTGGCCGCGCAGCTGTAGCGTGCTGCGAGGTGCTGCCCTGTCCGTGCTCGTACCTTGTCGACAGACTTGGGTATATTCAGGACGTGGACAAAGCGGCTGTTAGTAAACAATAGTATTCAGTAGTCATCTAGTATTGAGCAAAGGTGGATGCCAGCCGAATAGGAGGAGGAGCCAGCCGAGCAGGAGCACACTTGTGTCCCCAAGGTCGTCCGTGTGCAAGTCGGAGCTGTCGTGCAGCAATTGTTAAATTGGGATAGAGAGAGAATGCGCGCGGTGCACATGAAGGGGAGGCCAAGCCGAGCCAATGCAGGGATCAACGGTCATGACTTGTCCGTGAGCCGGTGCAGGTCACTGCCCCGCCTTTGCACTCCCTTCGCTTGAACAATGTACTGGCTACTGGGCTTGGCCTCCTTGGAATCTATGCACACAGTGCGCTTTTTCTTTCTTCTTCAGCTCCTGAGGGCCGTCCATAATCGGTCGGGCTGGCATCTCACAGTCATCGCTCCTTCGAAAATTGCTCACGCTTTGAGGGGCTTGAATGGTGTAAGCGTGTCTTGAGTGACAGAGGGTCAGAGGGGTCAAGTGCAAAGGCAAGCAAATCTTCTACAATGTGAGCAGCCGGCAGCTATGATGACCCGCTTAGGGGCTGTAGGTAAGCACATGAAGGTTACTACCGGACGTCTGATTCAGGACGGCAGGTTCCACAAGGGGTTCCTGCCGCCGAGCCAACAGAGTGGTGCGACGGCGAGTCCACCGGCCCACACAGGGCATCTTGCCTTGGCGCAGATCTTCTAGGGCTGACCAATCCACAGCCATCGTCCCCATTGAAATAGCTTCTTCAACATCGGACGGGTTTCTCCTTCTGATCGTGGCTACTGAAGTCCCCCTTCAGACGGCTCTTGCACTGTTACCTTAGCCCACCTTAGCACAGGGCTTCGCAATATGGAGCCCCAATCTTGCACTAGCTTTTGATTGAGTAGCGTAAAGGCTTAGTTTGGCCTCGCTTTCATTTCATACACACTGCCTGCCTTCTTTCTCTTCTGTTCTTGCCCATTCGAGCTTTGTTCATTCTCCTGGGCTGGCCTCTCAGCCGCCGCCCTCTCCTGGAAGCGTCTTTCTTATTGCTGTTCCCTCTCACCTGACTTCCTACTTGCTGACACTGGGGAACTGGGAAGGCCGCCTTGCCCAGCCTGCGACTCCGCCTGAGGAGGTACGCTTTTCCGATGCAAGTGAGCTCGGCCTGACGTAGCTGCCCTCCACCTCCGGTGTGTGCTGGCTCGGCTGGCTTGCATATCCGCCCGTCCATCAGCCCCTTTCCGGCACCTCCAAACCTCAGTGTTCTTGGTTTGATCGGCCCGGCGCCGGCTCCGGGACCCGCGGCGTCAAGGCGCCGCGCGGCGACGGCGGCGGCACCCCGCGCGCCCCTCTGCCGCCGCCGCCGAAGCCGCCGCCGCCGCCGCCATGGCCAGCCTCCGCGCTTGCCGGCGTCCCGATGCGTCGCTGCCGCCCCTAAACCCTAACTCCTCAAACCCTGAACCTTCAACCCCGAACCGCCGCGGGGCACAGGTGGAGGGCGCAGACGGCCGCACCACGCTCGCGCTGCTGCCGGCCAAGTTCCGCAAGCTCCTCTGGCTCAAGCGCGGTGCGTGCGCCGAGCTCCGGCCCTCGACACTGCATCTCAGAACTCCTCCTCATCCGCTGCGTGCTCAGACCCTCGCGCCGTTCAATGCTGAACCCATCACTCCAAATCCTCAACATCACATCACAGAAGCCTGCTTCCTCTATCCACTTCCTGTAGCTGGGCCTGCCCAATCCACCAGATCACGCCGCCCCAGACCACGAACCCAAGAGTGCCACGCGCCTGCAGCCCGGCTGTCACAACTTGTCCTGGATGTGATCAACCACAGCACCGGCCACGCCAAACCACCCTGCTCCCGCTGCTCGAGTAGCACTGCTGGCTGTCAGGCCGGCCGGGGCATCCTTCCCTGATACTACATCCTTTCCCGGTATTGGTCGCACCTCACCTCCGCTCGGAGCTTGCCTGCAGGCAATTATGTGATCGTGGATGTCGGAGAACGTGAGCGTGTGGAGGCAGACGGTGGCAAGGTCACAGGCACAATCATGCACGTCCTCTACAGTGACCACGTGCGCTGGCTCCAAGCAGCCCAGCTCTGGTTGGCCCCCACTCCCCACAATTTGCACTGTTCCAAGGCCAGTGGAGGAGGAAGCTCTCTGCTTCACACTTGCCACTGGAACTGAATCACAGCTCAGGGTAATGCTGTGTCAGGGTCATCATCTAGGCTCAACAAGAATTTCTGGGCAGCTTTGCAATTATAGACGGATGACTGTGGAAGTGCGCTGAGGGCTGCAGATTGCCTTGGGTTGTGCAGGCCTGCGGCCTTCGCCAGCCCCCCAATGCCGCCAGTGTTCTTGGAGGAGGCCGGCTCCCAGGTCGATGAGCAGGCGACACTTGCTTCTCACGAGCCTCTGAATACGTCAAAAGCGGCAGAAGGCCAGGCTGCGGGGACCAGCAGAGCGGATGCTTCGGACACAGTGCAGCCTCAAGCGGTCAGCTGCAAGCGGCACAGTGTCACAAATGGCCGTTGTTTGAGTTCCACCAGCGACGAGCACGAGAAGGAGGGCGAGGATGAGGTGGAGGAGGAAGATGATGAAGAAGACGACCTTCCGCCGTTAGAGGCCAACTGCAATCGATACAGAGGCCCGCACAGCCAGCTGCAAAATCAAGAATCCAGCTCCGACAGCGACGAGTTTGGATGACAGTGGACTATTTGGTGCACAAGAACGTGCCTTTGCTGCTTGGGCATCTTGTCATGCGCTGCTAGCCGTTAACCTATTGGTCGCTCAGTGGCCATTCTAGTCTCTATGAGTGCCACCACAGAGCTCACTCACGCTTGCTACGCTTGTCAGTCCTGCCGCGGGCCCCTCCCCGCCCTCTGCCCCTGCTGCCACCGCCTCCTCCCCGTCCCGGCCCGCTGTCACCAGCCGCCCCTCGTTTTCGCTTCGTGCCTCTGCCGCCCCGACTACCGCGAGACCTGCCGGTGGAGCCATTGGACAGGCCTCGGGCGTGGGCAGGCTTTCTGCCTCCTCGCCTCCCCTTGGTGTCCTCCTCGGGCTCCTTGCCTCCACCCTCGACACCATCGGCATCCTGCTCGTCCTCGTCCTCCTCGTCCTCCTCGTTGTCAGAGATGATGAGGGCTTCCACCACATCCTCGTCCTCAGACACCACAGGCCTGCCGTTGCTTGCAGTCTTCTGCTTGGCCCTGCCACAGCACATGTGCAAGCAGTAACTTTGGACCTCTGCCGTCTCAGCGACCCACGCCGAAAGAGCCCTTACGAGCATGCCTAACTGTTATCCTCACAGGACTTGAAGAGTACAGATCTGGGATAAGGCCGTTATCAGATGTACTTCAAGGTCACACTCCGCCCAATGCTTCGAACACTCCGGCTTGTGCAATTGGCAATGAAATGACTCACTCCTTCTGAGGAAGCCACTCTGTGCTGAACGCCGCCTGGCCCTCAGTGTCCTCCATATCGATAGCAACGGTCTCCCCTTCCGCCGGCTGTCTGTCCGGTAGTTCTTCTGCTTCTGTGGCTTGAAGTTGAACTTGTGCATGCCGCTTCTCGCCTCGAACCTCCACACTGAGAGACTCCCAATGTTGGACAAGTGGTGCCCATTTTTCAGCATGATTTTAAGACTGGCTGAGGACAAGTCGCCAATTGTAATCGCCAATTGAGCTTCTGCTGGCCTACTTATGTAAGACATACACAAGAGCAACTGCCAAAATCTCATCTCGAGCATCCACTTTTGATGAGCTCCTTCGCATTCGCCCGTTCAACCCTCTCTCTCTCAGCTTTTCGAAATTTTCGAAGTTTTCGGTCAATGTTTTTTGGTCAATGTTGGGGACATTGACCGAGCAGGAAATAATCATCGGACCTGGAAGACGAGAGGCTGGAGCGCCGCCGCTGCGCTTGCTCCTTCAGCTGCGTAGCATAGATGACCAGGGTGCTCCTTCCCTTGTCGCGCTCATCCTGCATCAATTTGCATCAGTAGACAACATATGCACCTATAAGGCCACAACATAATGTACTCAATAAGCAAACCACCATGCGAGCAAAGGAGTAAGCCCTCTTGTATACATCATAAATAATTCTTGCTTAAATGCACAACCGCCGAGTTCGTCTGAAAAAATCACAAACAGCTACTTGTGCCCTCGCTTGACCAAGTAACTTGCCTGCAGAAAGGCCTTCGCGGATGCCAAGTCCTTGGGACCGAAGCTCACCCCGCTCCTTTTTC
This sequence comes from Spirogloea muscicola, assembly GCA_009602725.1. Taxonomy (NCBI): domain Eukaryota; kingdom Viridiplantae; phylum Streptophyta; class Zygnematophyceae; order Spirogloeales; family Spirogloeaceae; genus Spirogloea; species Spirogloea muscicola. The sequence continues at coordinate 266,444 of WELB01000045.1, forward strand.
TTTCCACCATCTCGATGTTCCTCTCTGTCTGAGGGCAGGAGGACAGAGGACCTCATCAGTCAGGTGTGACTTGAGGGACACATCCTACTTACAGGCACGAGCAAGCGCAACTGACTTGACATTTTACATGATCAATGAGCTGCTTAGCCTGGCGCCGGAAGCGGTCCACAGTTGTCCCCTTCATGAAGCGCCGCAGCGAGATGAGTGGCACCAGGGCAAGCTCGGGAAACGCAATGGAGTACGCCCATTGCGCAAGGTGAGCAGCGAGGAGCTCCAAGGAGGTCGCCACGCAGTCCTCCTGGTACGCCCTCGTGCGCAGCACCTGCTTCGACACCTAGATGCACGCGGAAAGTGCCACTAACATCACAAGGACTGTGATGACATAGCGTACTACCTGTACAAAAACTCTTGGAGTCCACCATTTCTACTGACTACGTGCAAGGCTGGTCCATATACATATGAAGGACACATGGAGAAGGCAACCCGTCACACTTGTTGAGATACACTAGAGGGCACTCGGGCAAATTACCCTTAGGACAATATACAAGTCCATGGCCTTTCCAGCGCCACCAGTGAGCGTCTTTGAGAGCTCCTTGGCCTGAAGAACATCCAGGAGGAGCGGCGCAACAGGAACAAGCTGCCCGGAGCTCTCTGCCAGGCCGTTGAGGAGCCGAACGGCAGCAAGCCGGAGTGGGAAGTAGCGTGCTGTGGGGACAAGCTTTGCCACGCCCGTGATGATCTGGCTCAGCGGATAGACCAGCGGCGCCAACGATGCTGCTGGCCCCTGCTGGCCGCCAGGGGCCGGCCGCCCGTGCGCTCTTAGGACCTGGGTCCATGCTGAAAGGCAATTGAGGTACTGCCAACTGTATACGCTCTTGTATGCATCCTGCCATTAAGATAGAAGTAGTGAGTCAAGAAGGATCCAAAGGCAGGCGCGAGCCTCGGAAACACAGTCAAGGGAGTAGAAGGAACAAAGGGAATGCATGAAGACAACGAGCTTTGCTGTTAAGCACATGAAGTGCGACCTACAAGCGAGGATTTACGCGGACTACTGCAACTCTTCGGAGAACTACGAAACGCTGCAAAGAACCGGAGGTCAAAGGGTCCAGGCTGTGCAGCAGCAGCAGCAGGCCCAACCTTGGTCTTCATTGTTAGCGCATTCCGGAGGATCATCGCGAGCTGGCGGACATGCACAAAGGCGTGCTGGTACGACATTTCCCGGTCGAGGCCATACAGCTCCACCAGGCACGTCGTCATGAATTCGATCCTCGGCAGCGTGGAAGCATTGACAAACTTGGCATGCGCAGCAAAGGTCTTGTACGCGCCCCTGAGCGCGGCGTCGAGGTACTGCTCTGGGAGCTGGACGGCAAGCTGGCGGATGAACAGGATGGAGAGCACCGGCAGCGCACCCTCACCAGAGGCCCAGAAGTGCAGCACCAACTGCAAGGGCAGTAAGGAGCAGCTTGTTCAGAGCAAGGTGGCAAAACTACAGCTGACCAGCATCCACAGTAAGCAACATGCATCAAGCAAGCACATGAGGACCTTGAGGAGCTTGCGGGCGAGCTTGGGGAAGGGCCCCAAGAAGGCGACGCTGGCGGTGAGCCGGCGCAGTGTGAAGCCGATCATGACGGTGTCGGTCATCTGGCCAAGGATGTGGAGCGCGTTGCCGAGGTACGAGCGAGCCAGCGGCTCGACGCGGTGCCACCGTGCGCTCGTCTCGACCCCGCTGCTGCGGTTTGCCTCGGCGCTACCACGCCCCTGCCTCCTTGACTTGTCCCTCCGCTTCTTCTTGGAGCCTGCAGCACAATCTCGCATCTCCCAGTTTCAGACCTTTGATTTCCAACTTCTTGGAAGCTTGAGCCTTGGTACGTGCTACGTTACAATAAGCAGTTGCCTGATGAGTCAACGAGAGTCAAGCACTAAGCGTTTGCCACATGAGCAGTCGTTGTAGCTAGCCATGTACTGCCTCTCTGCGGACCAGGAAGACAATGTGCAATCATTGGTATGTACTTACGGCTTCCATTCAGTCTATATGTGTTACTTGAAACTGCAATGTGAGCTAAGGCTTCTGAACCTGGGTTCAGCACAAAGTTGGGGGGCGTAAGGGGTGCTTATAGTGACAACGTATATCCGGATTCCGGATTAGAGAGCCCTGAAGAGAGAGCCCTGAAACCTGGTCAGAGAGCCCTAACCTAATCCCTAAACCCCCCATATTCTAAACCCAAACCCTACATCCTAGATCCTAAACAGCCTAAAACCTAAGTCCTGTACCCTTAAGAAAGGCCAATTCTTGACGATCAAACAAGGTGCAGTAAGCTTAGGGAGCTTTGGGCAGCACCTGTGACGGTGCTTTCGCCCTCCAAGGGCCCCAGCATCGCCCGCAGGATCCCGTCCATCTCACGCAGCACGAAAAGCATAACCTTGTTGAACACATGGCTGCTCGCGATGTTGAATGGTGAGCCTGCATCCTCCTCGCTGTCGCCATAGTGGCATGCCGCCCGGAATGCCCGCAGCAGCGACCGCGCCGCGCCGGCTGATCGCTGTGGCGCCACCGCAGCCGCGCACCACGCATCCACCTTGGCCGTTGTCAACACCTCCTTGTCGCCCGCCACCTGCGCCCGCCCGCTTCCCTCCCCATCCTCCTCGCCATCCTCGCCCTCCTCATCAATTGCATGGCGTTCCGGTGCGTCCTCCTCGCCATCGTCTCCAGTTCCGCCCTGGCAACGCTTGAGGATGAGATTAGATGTGCACCACTGACTGGTGTAAGAGCCCTGCAGCAACTAAATCTCAACACTGGGGCAGAGAAAGCTCCTGCAATGCAGTTGCCTCCTACCATCTGCCAGGGACGACACATGGAATGGTATAACGCGATACATTTAGTCAGAGCATGGCTCAGTGAGTAGGTCCAATACTTGCTCATCGTGGTCTCCGCCCTCGTCCTCATCGCCGTCTCCGCCCTCGTCCTCAAAGTCAAGCAGCTCAGCATCATTCTCCTGGAGGTACGCGAAGAACTCTGGGTCCTGCACACATAAACGCTTACCATTGCACATTCACTCATGTGCAGCGTGCCTGTCGCTGCCATCTTGGGTCAAGGGTTTGCATTGACATAGGGTTTGACTTAAGAGCTTAAGCTGCAGCATTAGAAACGCTGCTTTGGGCTAGTCTACAGGAGTTAGGGTTGTTTGTTGGTATATGCTGTTAGTGCAGGGTGAGAGACCTTGGCTCGGAGTGCCTCCAGCTCCTCGCGGTGCTGCTCGATCTCCGACCGCAGCCGGTGGTTCTCAGCCTCCACAGCGCTGCCGGTGGCGCCCGCGTCCTTGTCCTTTTCATCTGCTGTTTCAGGAGCACGCAAAAGTCGCACGCACGCTGCTGTCAGACTCCACCCGCACCATGCAAGCGGTGCATGAGATAAGTCATGCAAGGTGGCGCCAGTCAAGAAGGCTGAGGGACCAGCGGAGCCCCACCGTCCTCCGCCAGCCCCGGTGGCGTGATGTCGACCACGTTGTCCTCCTCCGCCGCGCCGTCGCTCCCCGCCGCCGCCTCGTCGTCAAGCTCGTCGTCGTCCTCCTCCACCCCGCCGTCGCCGTCACTGCCGCCCTCGCCCTCGTCGCCACCGTCTTCCAAGTCCTCCAGCTCCTCCTCTTCATCGGCGACGACGTTGCCTCCGCCCTCGCCACCGTCGCCGTCGCCATGCTCCTCGTCGTCGTCGTCGTCCAGCAGAGTCCCGTCCATGAGCTCCTCCACCGTCATGTCCTCCACAGCCCTGCCGCATTGCACAACCGCGCGCGCAGCCATGAGAGCCGCAACCCACAGTCCATCTCCGGGCGGCTCAGCGTGGCCTGCCGACACTACCGCCATCGCCGCCGCCGCCTCCGACGCTTACTTCCTCGAGCCAGCTGGCTTTGAGGCGCGGGGGACGGCAACCACCGCCGGAACGGCCGCCGGGGCTCCATGGCCAGCTGCAGCGCGCCGCTGCCGGAAGCTCAGACTCGGCTCGCCATCTCACAAGCTCCGAGCTCATGGCGGCTTGCGCAGCAGGCACTGCGAGCATCCACCAGGCTTCTGGCCGATATCCAGAGCTCTAGCAGTCCATGCAGCCGCGGAGAACGAGGGGTCGAGGGTTCGAGCCGCCACACCGTCGCGCGCGGCGGCAGGCGCGGCCCGGCGGCGCTGCGCGCGGATCTGCTTGTGGCGGCGGCGCGCCGCGAGCTCGCCGGCCAGGTGCTTGCGCACGAACTTGCGCGTGCCCTTGGGCGCCTTGCCCATCGCCGCGCCGCGCGCCGCGGCCGCCGCCGCAGGCCGCGGAGGCTGCGGCCAAGGGTCCGGGGGCTCGGGGCTGGAAGAGAGAGAAGAAAAGAATGGCGGATATGGTGATTAAATCAGCGGCTGTAAAGGCCAGCCAGGTGCATGCAGATAAGCTGTCGATGATATGTTAACGGAGCCACAGGAAAAGCATTACGATTTTGGGTTAGGGCTCTGGCGAGCACCTGCCCCCGGAACCTCAAACCCCCGTCCCGGGGGCTGCAGACCCAGCGTCATCAATGGCGTCAGCGTCACTTGGCGCCACCCCCGTGCCTCGTCGGCGTCAGGCTGTTGGATGCCACGTGGCGGCCCGGGAGAGCCACCGGCTACCACTTCGTGCGCGCGCCCGCCGCGTGGCCATGACGGCGGGTTAGCGGGATGCGCGCCGGTAAGCCCACGGCGCGCGCCCCGGAGCACGGGCCCGGGCCTTACCGGCGGGCCGTCACCGCTATCTTGCAGGTAAGCCGAGGGTGATTCCACTACGTCCACAGCCAAACTCTCAAAAGTTTGACTAGGTGCTTCTGAAGCAGCTACATTGCGCAGTTTCCTGGTTGCACTGTTACGTTGTTGGTTTGTGATGTTTTGACAAGCTGTAAAAAAGTACTGGCCGTATGCAATAAGAAGGTATTTACTGCGTGTGCAAGTCTCCAGCAAACAAGTCTCGGTGGTCGCCCTTGCCAAGCCCCAATCCTGTTCTACAATGTCGATTTGCTGGCCACGTGGTCATGCTTGGTCTTCATTTCACCTTGCAGAGCACCTCAAGTCGCTACAAACATACAAGCACTGGACAATGCGCATGCTCAAAACCAACTTGCCGATGGCACGTGTAGAAATGATGATTGCAAATAATCAGACAAGCTCGTCTTGGCACACTGTCTAGCTTTTCATTCATGAGCTGGAACAGTTCCCTTCTCAATTGACAGAAGCTGCAACTGGAAGGGGAGATGCCATGCCATGGGCTCTACAGGGCATTGGTGAAGAGATGGAGGCTATTTTGAGATTTTGCCTTCCGTACCCTGCGTCCAAAATACCTCAACCGTCAAACCAGCCGGTTTCTTGGTGATATTGAATCTGGGACGGCGACCAGACGGCATCCCAATGGAACCTGCAGGCAAAGGCACGGCAGAAGTACCGAAGGCAGCTGCTTCAAGAAGAACCAGAGATTGAGGCGAAGCTATCCAAACATATAGTTTCTTCATTAGATGTACATAGTTATTTACATCTTGCACGTATCCTACTGTTGCATTCGCTTACTGCTTTGCCTTGGTGATGCAAGGTGTGCGTGCATCACGTCGTTGCAAGGTGGTGATCTCATTTTATGTGAAAATCCTCGAAGCGGGACTTGGATGGTGTGTTCTCCTATTCAATTCAGCTTCCTGGGCAATCTTCAGAAACACCTCCTCCAAGGTTGTAAGAGATAGCTGACAGTCAGTCACACCCAATGTAACTAACCTCTCCTGCAGGGTTGCGAAGTAGCCCTGCACAGTGGAGAAGAAGGCATCTCTTGGTCAGAGCATGTGATAAAACCAGCTTGACAAGGTCTTCGACGCCAGCCACAACACCAAGGGAAAGGGTAACTCAGCCTGATCTAGCCACACGGTCAAAACTCAGGGCAAACCGGGTTACAAGACCAGTGGGGAATGCAACCATTCACCTCACATGCGATCTTGGGTTTTGGAAGACAAGTGTTTATCAGGGACCGATGGCTGTGAAAGGCCAACCCAAACGAGAGTGGACAATGTCTGAAGGGGCTGGAACGTCATTCGCGAGTTCGCAAGGATGTGAGAGGCCGGGGGCCTGGGCTCCTTCTCCCACCTTCGGACCCCTTCTGGCCCCTTCAGACCGTTGTACACTTATTGTTGGGCATGCCTTTCAAAGACATGGTCCCCCGATTGAGATGGTTTGAATTTGTTGGCGTTGTGCCATTTGGCCCCACTCACTGCCTTGAGTTTACATTACCGCACGCTTGGCTTGGTGATATGGACGCCCTTACACAAGCAGATCTTAGACGTTAGAGGTCTCTCTACGGAATCATGCCAGCCTGATGCAGCTGTTGCTTAAGGCTAACTCTGCTGAATCACGAGGTGGATCCATGCCAACAGCCATGATTCCTGATGGTCGACCACCGTTGTCAGGAGCGCAGCAGCTTCAAAGCGAGGTCAGATTGATACCCTTACCCTTACATGTCCTGCTAGAAATTGCAGGTACTATACCACTACGATGGGATTGCTCAATTTCGGGTGGAAGAGAGAATGTCGACTATTGTAACGAAGTCCTGACGTTTACATTCATTGGTGCTGCACGTGGTTGCTGAAGGAATGGCTCGCTGCAAGAGCTTCGTGCACTGCTTCGGAGACCACTACTTTCGTCCAAGGTTGTTGAACTCGCATGTTGAGCTCGCATGGTAGCCGCTGCTTGGTCAGCTGCATTGCTCTCCTCTGCTAGCGCCGTCCTGCTCCTACGTGAGCTACTTCCCTAAAGCTGGCCAACTTCCTATAATCACAGTTGTGGAGAGGTCTCTCCTCTTTTGCTAGTGCCTTCTTTTCCTGACATTCATGATATCAGGGCATCACAAACCAAATCCAAAAATGGCCTGAAGGTCGAGCCACCTCTGTGTCTCTGCCTGTCGGCGTCCTAGTAGCGGCAACCTCTCTTGGACATTGAGTGTTCTTTGCAGGCCGCAGCTATTCGAAGCCATTCTCTATATGAAATTAGTTGGTGCTCTGTTTCACTGAAGCCCCATTCAGCAGTGTGCTGCTCGTCCAGCTGTCCATTCTTTGGAGGGCGCCGCAGTACTGCCCGTAGTTGACACGAAGCATCTGATATTGTCACTGAAATGAGCTAATTATTTGTTCCTTGGCAGCGCATGCCCATATCCGTTGCACGGCTTGTTTGCAACGATGTTACATGGTCAGGACGTCCAAACCCTAAGAAAGAGTGCTTGACAGATGGTTGCAGATGCTAGTCATCTAACCAGGCGGGGCGTTACAGAAGTATCTGTGTGTTCTTGCACAAGAGAAAAGACTGCTACCGCAGTCGTGGTGCAACATGGCCTGGAGTTGGTGTGGGTGATGATGACAGCAGGTCGACCTTTGTAAGATTGCCGATGTTGAAAGAACGTGTTACTTGCAGGAGTTAGCTCAATGCGCCGAAGTGTGCCCCTTTGAGAGACTGCATACTGGGGAGCTGGTAAGCATAACGGCAGTCGTAAATTTGTAGTGAAAGCTGAAATTGCATGGTAGAGAGCTTCAGGTGCAAAGAAGGTCACTGTCGCGAGAAGATTTATACAAAGTGATAGTAGTCGATGGTAACTTGTAGATGGAACAATCGTATGTGCAATGTGCCTTGTCACAAATTTAGTAGACATTTGTGATTTCTGTTGCTCGAATTGTTGAAGTACGAAGAATGTGTTAGTAGTTGCTTGTACAATTGTCTGATTAATGTCAGTGGAATTATTATCAGGTACTCTCTTGCATGCTCCAAAAGTCGATACACAGTCGATACACACTGTCAACATTTGTGCTTTTCCGTATAGTAAATAAGCCATAAAGCCAACTTTTGCTTGCATTGTCATGGAACTTTCACTTAGTGCTTAAACCCTTGCATACTGAAAATGAGTACTCCAGTTTAATAGCACTTCCGAGGACTGGGCTCCTATCAGCATTGGGCTTCGACAACAGACCCTTCCTAAAGAGGCACGCCAATTGAAGTGCAAGAGTATGTCTGTACACGTAGCTTTCACCTCCCAGTGCTCAGATGGAGACGCTATTGCAGAGACCTTCAATAGCCTCGCCTTTGTGGTTATAGCGCTTCCTTGGAAGCATGTACGGGTATGCCACACTGCCTGCATCTATGCGTTTCCTGTGGAGACAGCAAAGAGCGTATACGAGTATCATCATATAGACTCCAAGTTCGTCACACTGGTTGACAGATTCTGATATGCCAAGAACAATGTATCGTTGTCGACACTAGCTTTTGCATGTACACACAGGGATGTTAGACACACCAGTGCACCCCACACACTACATTAGAAAGTTTCTGTCTGTGAGCTGGTGATTATGAATGGACCCCCCCTCTGTACTACTAAGCTTTTCTGGTCGAGCAATGATAAGCATCGTAAGCACTGGCCTTTTGATGATAGTGGAGCTGACCTGTTACGCTGCTCAAGCTCATATTGCACGTCAAGCATGGTACGTCTGAACTTCTTATGAAGAGCTGCATAGTAGGCGCCAGGACACATGGAAACGCAAGAATAGAGTGGTAAGCCCCTGAGCTGAGATGTATAAGCGTGGCAGTGGAGCCAGTCAATGAGGCATGCACCAATCAAAGCAGCCAACCAATCTATCAAGCCACCACTCAACCAGTCGAGCATCCTATCGGAGTGCTTACTTGCAATAAGAGCAGGGCCAGGGGGTAGAAACAAAGAGAGACACATGTGGTGTATGTTCAGGTACATTGCGTAGGAAGTATTGGGCCATGGGTGAGGGGAAAGAGGTGTACATAGAGCAATTACTTTTCACCAGGAAGCCTCCCAATCGAGCACTTGTGAGAAGGTAATTGACACTGGAAGAAGGGGTTTGGAAGGTGCAGGTAATCTAGTAAGCAGGGTTGGCTCAAGGAGAATGGAGGGTTCTCACCCTGCGCCGCTGGCTCAACAGCCCACTCGTGAGCATGGGGGTTCTCCAGAGGATCATCTCCCAAGTACACCTCCTCCGGTGACCTGCCAACCAGAGACTGCATAGTAGAAATGGCGAGCCCAGAAGATTGAGGGTCAGTTATTGTGCATTTGGTCTACATCCCGAGTCAAGCAGCTGGGGTGGAGCTAGTCAAGCAGCTGAGGTGGAGCTGTCTCTCAAAGAGCCAACTTCATATTTGGTGTTGCATATTGTGTACCTTCACAATGGCCATGACAATGACGGTCTGAAGTGGGCGTGGCAAGGCTGCCATGAACTCCTTCTCTCCAACTTCACCTTCGGGCATGCCAGAGCGCATCCCAGCCGGGTGGTTGGGCTGCCATCCACTGTAGTCATACTGTGCATGCCCCCAAGAGAGTGAAGTGGTCAAGGTCAAGGCTAGCAAGAGCACCAATGACCTCGTCGGCTTGCAGTGGCAAGGAAGCAGCCCTGTCAAAACGACTGCGTGCAGGCATGCTATTGGCAACACCTGAGGGAAATTGACTGCAGTATGGACGCCAGTGGGGACCCAGATCATTGTGGTTATGATCTGCACAAGGTTCTCTGCTGTCTCCAACTTTGGCCACCCGGTGATCTTGTCTGAAGGAGTCAGTCACAGCAAGTCACTTACCCACAGCAAGATGGAAGAGGAGCGCATTGGCTTGCAGTCTGGCAAAGAGCAGAACGCTTGTAATCTGCCAAATATAATGAGCTCAGTGGCCACACGCTTTGTGGTGGCTAAGTACTTGCTTGGCATGCCACTTACCAGCGTGGCCCCTTTGCACATCCTGCCAAAAGGCCTGCAGCTCGTAATCGTCGGCGATGTTCTTCTTAGCAACCGCAGGATCATTACCGTAATAGAGTGCCACATACTCCCGGACATACGTCTCAATTGCCTGTGAGAGTGGACAGGGTCAAAGCTGCATCAGCCGCAATGATTCTCGCTCGCATCTGAACATTCGGAAGGGGCATGCCAGCCTCGGCCAGGGTAGGGCAGCATACATGCCAAACATCCATGCCATCGTCACGGTAGGGATAGTCCTCCACATAGTCCTTCTTCAGCATCCCACGGCGCTCAAGGTCCTTAGGCAGAGCCTGTGTGTCGAAACCCCACTTCAATCCATAGAGGGCAGCAGCAGCCTGCAAGCACCGGATGGAAGACCACGCATCCATTAGGAGGTGCAGGCGCCGTGGCTCTCAGGCCTTCTTATATCTGCACATCCTTGCTCACGTCTGCAGAAAGGTGGAGCCTCCGATGCACACCCGCATGGCGTACTGGCCAGTTGATGAAGTCCGCTCGACAATGCCAGTGGGGGTAAGGCCGAGCCCAAAGCCAGCATTGATGAGAAGACGGCGAGCCTGAGCCATTTGATGTACAAGTAGCCAGCACGTCAGGGACTGACAGCTGTTGTGAAGCTTATGTCATTCAAGTCCCAGTATAGATGACTAGCACTTGCAGATGGCATCACTGAATGCATGTTGCTAAATGTGCCTATTGAAGACACATTGGCTTTTGGCGAACCTCCTTGTTGATGTTCATTGTGTATCGATAGTGGGGTAGCAGCAGACGGAAGATGGGGTGGGCTTCAGCCAGCTGTCGCCTCATTGAGATATTAATGACCTGCGCACAAAACACGAGGGGTGTGCCTTGAGATTGCAGGCAGCCCATAGTCGTAAATGACTGCAACAGAGCACCGAGTCAAAAGAAGCAGTAACACTCCAGCAAACAGGCAAATAGGCTCATCGATCATGAAGCAGACACCTCAGAGCACGCATGACAGTTGGTCCAGTGGCTATCCAGCTGATGCACACCAGAGTCCACAGATGCAACGTAGGCCTGCCATGGTGACACAAATCACTGAATCATGCTACTTACCTGTCAAGATTACCATGTGCCAGCAATAAAGCAATATGACGCCTAGGCGCATCATTGAAGCGAGACTCCTGTGCAATCAGCTACAACCGGTGGGGTCCTTAAGAGGAAGCAGATGCAGAGGCTAAGATTGCAGCAGGCTGAGGACGAGTCCAAGCACCTTAGCCAGCAACCATTGCCACTTGCCCTTACTCCGATCTTTGGCATGCGTGAAGATGGGCCCTTTCTTCTCCAGCTGGATGGCAACGGGCAGGATAGACTCTGTGCTGTCGCGGTAGAAGAGGCAGCGAGCTCCATACATGAGGCACTCCTTCTGCTCATTCACCTGCTGGAAGAATGGCTCCAGAGCACTGTAGTCGATAATGGAGAAACGCTTGTCCCTGAATTCCGCCTCCAGGCTCTTTCCTGGGCGTAACCGGTCCGCAACATCTTCCTGCTTCAGCTGTAATGAGCCAAATAAACGGGGCAGGCTTGGTGCGGGACAAGCACCAGGGGGCAGGACATACTATTGAACAAAATTTGTCACAACAGGGTATGTCACAACAGGGATGCTAAGTGTCTTGTTGGCCAACAACAATCTGAAGCAGCGTGGGCGAGCAACAAACTAGCGTCAATGTCTCCAATGCTACTGGTTGCATCACAGGAGCCGCCTTGGCTACAGTGAAAGCATGCGGAAGACAGTATTGCTGACCGGAAAATCATGCGGAAGGCTGGGGCAACCAGCGATCTGGTTGGGGTGCATGCCGGCCAGGGCCTGGCGGCCATACTCATATTCATCAGTCCAGGGCCGAGGCAGATTCAGAACCAGGGGACTGGGGAACTTCACATAGTCAAACCGGCTGTTGCCGCCAAAGCCTTGAAACAGGCTTTCCTGAAGTAGCAAGGAGCAGGAGGCATCAGTCATGCACTAGGATGAGAGTACGACAGAAGTGACTGACCTCAGCACGACAGAGTGATGACGCAAGGGTGGCAGATGTGGGAGAGCATGCGAGGGAGCTAGTAGTATCACGAAGCAAGACGATCACCTGCTCTGCATTTAGCAGATTCCATGGGCGGTTGCCAATAAGGTGCAATGGGTCTGAAAGCAGGGCCTTCGAGACCGAGACAATCTGCATATGAAACCTCAAGGTGTCTGTCAAGCAAATGTGCTGCCATAAGCTCATGCTATCAGCACAAGAAATGGCAGCATCAAGAGTCTCAAGTACGAGGGCAGGAGAGAACCTGGGCCTGGTTGAAATTCCACTGCTTGCTCAACTCAAAACGCTCGTTGATGGGTATCTCCTCTGGCTTTTGGAGCAGGGGTACACTTGCGGCAAAGCCAAGCGTTTTCTGACGCCTGCTCTTAACACACACGGAGAACGGTGTCAAGAGCACCATATGCCTGCTAAGTGAAGAAGGGCCTCTGAGAATCTCGCACTGGGGAGTGTGAGCTGCGAGTGGAAAGCGTGCACCCCGAGCACAGAGGCAAGAGGCGCTGTGGAGGACCTTGGGTAAGGCTTGGGGACTGGTCGGTAGCCGGGGGCCGATGTAATGGTGGTCCCCAAGGGCACGCTGAGATCGTCATACTGCAGGAGGACAAGGTGCAGCATTCTTGTCAGCATGCATAGAGGCATTACCACCAAGCGGATTTGATGGCTCACTTTGACGTCAAAGCAGCGCATCCCATTCGCATGTGACTGAACGCTGAGTACATCCGCTTGAGGAGCAAGTGGGGAAGCAAGTCACCTCGGCAAAGTCATAGTCTTCCTGCGCTTTGCCGAGCTGCCATCTACGGAATGGCTTGACGACCTCAGGCGTATCCTTGGGAAGGTAGGCCTTGGCCTCAAAGAGTGGGTGGGTGTCCCTCAACCGGATCCAGCTGTACACGGGGAAGACCTCGCCGCCCAGCTTTAGCGTGCTCACGAACCACTGCAAAGGAGGGGTGTCAACAGGGACGTTGAGGCCCCCCAGCACGGCATACAGCCTCTGCCTTTAGACCAGAGTGCATGTGAGCAGGGTCTCTCCTTATTTGTTCCCGGCCTCCCGGGCACGGGTGTTCAGATGTACGCGTGACCACCCCCCCACAGGAACCGTGCCAAGATTTAGTGTCCATAGGTCACAGAGTAAGCCTGGAGAAAGCAACAGCAGGCAACCTGCTGTGCAGCGCAAATGAAACACGGCCTGAGTGAGAGAGGCCTGCACCTCCCCAGTGGTGAAGTGCCGGGCCAGGGGCAGCTTCTGGAAGGGCGCCTGTAGCTCAACAGGGATCCTCGAAGTCACGATGGCAAAGAAGTTGTCAACAGCACGCCCGATCAGGTTCGAGTCCTCTGGATTTGCTAGTTCCACCACCACTGGATCCTGCAGGCGACAGCAAGAACACTGTTACCCGACCTTGTCTTCGCTGGCACCTCTTTGATGGAGATTCACGCAAGCGAGCAGTCAGCACAACTTGCCAACTGTGCCCACTGGCAGAGTCACTGCTATCGAACGGAGAGCCCTTCATACCTCGAGCTCTGCCGGAAGTTTGATGGAGGCGCTAAGGACGGTGTCGGGGTCAAAGGGGCCCTTCAAGCGCAGCCAATCTGACTGGACACCATTACGGCCGGTGACGCGAATCTGCACATGCAAACAGTGTAGGGTGAGAAGTCGACTCGCCAACTGCAGGCTCTGTGCTCCTATGGACTCTCCTGTCTCCTGTCTCCGGATCCATTTGAGCACCGAATCCACCCCTATCGCAACCCCCTCCTGGCAGGCCAGTGGCCCATTAGACATCTGCCGGCACAATGCACATTGCCTTACTGCAGCGTGCGAAGCAAGGGGCTGTACAGGTGGCCGAGCATTGCCCACATGTGCACGATAGGCCACTACACCTGGGCGTCCCGGGGCAGCCCGGCATTGGCGTATGGACCCGTCTCGATCTCGACAACCTCGGTCTTGGTGCCGCCCTTGACGGACACTTGAGCTGTCGGCAGAGTGACCTTCTCCACCGATACGGCATTGCGGACGATGAGGGTGCGCGCGAGCCTGCTGAGTCGGTCTGCCGCGGGGCTGGCCGTGCTCACATGGCACTGCGGAGTGGGAGGCGCCAGGGGGGTGAGAGAGGGCGTGAGGACGTCCGGGAGCTGGTGGCGAGCGTGGTGAGGCATTGCTGCCCGCCGGTGGCCGCGCTCGTGCGTCGTGCAGGCTGCAAGAGGCTGCCGGTGAGTCGGAGGCCGCCAAGAGGATGCTGGGAGGCGAGGCGGCGAGCAAGGCGGAGCAGCATGCAGCATGCAGGCGGAAGCAGCGGCCGGGGAGGCGGCAGAGACCCGGCGGAGGGCGGGGGGGAGGCGGGCGAGCGCGGCGGCGGAGGAGAGCAGCTGCGGCGGTGGCGCCGTGACGGCGGCGGCGGGGGCGGCGGCCATGGCGAGGGAGGCGGGCACGGTGAGGGGGCCCGTGGCGNGAAGCCAGAGGAAGCGCTAAGAAACCAAAGCACACAAAGAAAGAAAGCAGCTACAAATTACTCAGTAACCCCTGCTAAGCAGCCGCAAATCAGAGAGGCTAGGGTCCTGGAAGTGGGTCCCCTGGACAGAGCCAGAGGCAGCAGCGAGGGCTCTCCCGGCATTGGTCCTCAGGTGGGGCGGGCACTGCTCCGAGCAGTTCCCATCGGCGCGAGACGCTGCCGATGTTCCGAAAGGGGCATCGATCGATCTGGGGACGGCGAGACTCCCATTGGCCGCCGATCCCAAAAGGCCCGGGGGCTGTCGGGGCGGCCAGGGCACGTGCGTCGGGCTGGGGGCCTCTCCGACGATGCCCCCTCTCCGTCGGCCCCGACGCCGGGCTGGCGGGACCCGCCGCCCCCGAGAATAGCGCTTTCGGGAATAGCAAACAGCGAGTAAGGGAATAGCGGGCAGAGGCTGTCGGTAGGCTGGCTGGCTGGCCGACGCCGCCGCCGCATACGCACCGCATCCGCCGCCGCCGCCGCCGCCGCCGCAGCGAGCCCTGTGCGGCGACATGGGCGCTGCTGCGGCAGGCGGCGTCTCAGTTGCTGTGGACCATTCACCAGGAGACGGCAGCTGGGGGAGCTTCCGGGTCACGCGGCAGTGCTCATGGATGCGCACTGCCCAGCGCCCAGAATTCTGGCCTTGCCTTATAGCTCCGGCATCATGCGTCACGGTTGGCTGAAACCACTAGTAATAAAAGAATACTCTTATGGTGCTTCTATTTGGGTTGGTTTGGCTTTCTCGGTAGGTCTTTTGATCTAATTACATCATAGGCCTCCTTACGTTTGCTCACAGCATGAAGCACTCGCGCATCCCTGTAGGCCTGACTCCACACCCTTCTTGGGCTCCGTGACACTCCAAACGTGGCTGCAACAGTTCTTTCCACTCCTCTAGCAGCTCCAGAAGTGGACGCAGGACAGGTAGAAGAGGCCCCCTAGGCACTTTCGATCCTCCTTCCCACCCCCGCCATCCCTCCTGCCACTGCTGCTGCCCCACTCCTCTAGCAGCTCCAGAAGCGGACGCAGGAAAGGCACAAACAAGTCAGGGCAGGCTTGGTTGGGGAGCCTGAGCACCGCTATGGAAGCTCGTGGCCTTGCTTAGGGGCGCCCAACACGCTGATGAAGGGCATGGCCCAGAGCCGAATCCTGTAGCACGCATCTAAGCCTGCAGACCGCTAAGGTGGCCCAAGTATGAGAGAACCATACTTGGGCCACCTTAGCGGTCTTGCACCATACTTGCACCATCCGGCTCCTCCAGACCTTGTCCATTCCTTTGGGCCGGCCTTTCACAGCCACCAGTCAATCTGGCCGCGCCTTCTATTTCTGGAAGGGCTCGCCCATTGAGGATAGGGGCTGGAAAAAGCCAGCCCGGAAAAGAGTGAACAAAGTACGAGAAAAAGGAAGAAAGGCTCGCCCATTGAGGATAGGGGCTGGAAAAGCCAGCCCAAGTATGCCCCCCCGACTACGTCCACGGGGGAGCCCCCACGGAGTGGAGGCAGAGGCAGTGGCTAGGACACCTGGACGGACCTACCGCAGCGCGGTGCCAAGGCAAGCTCCCCAGGCGAGGGGAGTCTGGGCGCTCGCACATGTGCGTATCATGATTGATCAATGATAGTTGAGGGTCTCACGGGAGAATCTTCCCCGCTGGAGTGGGTGACGGTCTCTGATGACGTCTCGTGGCGTCACGCACTTAGTGGGTGACCTCAGCCCGCTTTGTCAGGACCTGGGCTGTGTGCGCTCGTCCCCGTAGTCATGCTATCATCCTCAACACTTGCAATATTTCCACCGTGCTTTCCACGGGCGGCGCCCCCGGGCAACAGTCTGGCCTGCCCAGGGACCGCGTTGCAGGACCTGCGTCTGGGCTGGGGCGCGCCACTTCAAGCAGCCCTCACGCCGCCATCATGCCTACCACAGGCATCCCCTAACTTTGCAAAAGCCTGTTTCTTGGTCCTACTCACGCGGCAGGCCTCCGTCGGCCACCACAAGCGACAGTTTGTGGAAGCTCTCCAAGCAGAAGCGAAGCATAAGCGCATGTGAAAGTCGAGTTTGATGCAGGGCCGCGCTCTCGCGAGCTCCAGAACCAAGATTGGGGGACATATGGAACACAGACATGTCCCAACCGGACATGTGAGGTACAACGTAGTGCATAGGCTACCAGGCACCCATGGTTGGGCAGGACACTTCCCCGTCTTGTGGGATTCGAGTCTGTGAAGAGCATGACGTACAGCAAGCAGACTGCCGATTCTAAATGTGGCGCTTTGCGGCTGGCCAGGCTCCTGGCCAGGCTCCAGCCGCGTCTTCGCAGGGTGATCCAGGCGTGGCGATGAGGGCTTCAGCATCTACGCCAAAATGCAGGCGCCGTAACTGATCTACCGGCAGTGCAGGCCGGCTGCATGGCTTGAAGGTTAAGGGCCTCGGACGAGCAAGGTGGCTTGCTTGGCCTCGCTGCGAAGAGAGTAGGCTGCTACTGACACCCAAGGGCTGTGAAAGCCAGGCGAGTGGTGAAGGGCATCTATAGTACCGGATGCGAGTAGAATCGCGCAATCAGCATTTCCGTGTCGGGCGACCGGTGACCGGATGAGGTGAGGGGAGAAAGAGGAGCTCCGCCGCTCAAGCCAGAGGCTGCAGAAATGGGCGGTGAAAGGTGAGGGCTTGGGCCAGCTGAAGCGACATGGAGCAGCCGCAGCCGGTAGCACGACGGAAGAGCGCATGCACAGAGCCTCCAGAAAGTGCTGCTCCATGCTCGCGTCGTCATCGGTCAGCTTGAGGGGCCAGCAGCGCGAGCAGCGAGGAACCGGCCTCACGCACAAATGGATGTCCAAGACCAGCGCTCAGACGAGATCGCTGCGAACCGGACAAGAGGAGACGCAGTTGCACTGCGGACAGGCAAGCAGAATGAGCGCAGCCTACATCGAATTGCTCTGGCGGCAGCATCCGCGAGATCTTCGGATGTCAGCCCGTGGAGGGAAGGCCATGGGCAGGGAGGCAGAGTGGAGGATGTCACGCTCGCGTGCAACCAGCCAGCCGGAGCTCGTGCAGCCTCGTGAAGCTGTGCCCGGGGCAGAGGTGCGCAAGAGGCGAAGAGTGGCAGTGAAAAGGAGGCGCATTGAAGCGGACGCCGACAACGGTCGCGGTCGGCGGCGCAGCACCAGAGCGAGCGTGACGCCGCTCACGGCCAAGGAGCTATCCGACATGACAGGGGAGAGGCGCCAAGGCTTCGCTCTGGCGTGAGCACGTTGTGGGTCCCGACGCCGAGTCGGCGTCCGTGGCGGAGCACGGCAGTGGCGCGGGGGCCCGGGCCGGCGGCGTCGCCAGGCGCGAGGCCACGGCACGGCAGCCGGCCGGAACGAAGCGGCAGCGCCAAGTGGCTCTCCCGCAGGGGCGGCCCCGCAGGCCGGGCCCCACCACGCCGGAGGCAGGTGGGGCGGGAAGAAGTGGCACTACCAATGGGGGCAAGGGCGGGCAGCAGGGCCCGGGCGCGCACTGGCGGAGCACGGCGGGCGCCGCAAGTTGGAGGATGGAGGGGGGGCCGCACGGCAGGGCCCGGGGCACTGTGCGCGAATCTTGCCGCGGGCAGGACAAGCCAATGCGGCGGGCAGGGCGGTGGCGGAACGCGGATGCAGGCCCCGCAAAGGCCGGACGGCAGGCAGCCCGACGATCCTCTGCGGGCACCGTCGTCGGGCGGTCAACGGCGCCCCGCCCTCGCTTCGCCGGCCCCGCCCCCGTGGCACGGCTTTCCGGGCACGCGCGCCGGCCCCCTTGGGCATGCCGCCAGCCTACTGCCGGCATGCAGTGGGCTCCAGCCCCTATCCTCAATGGGCGAGCCCTTGCTACTGGTCACTCCTTGCGACGTCGGGCGTCAGCTTGTCTGCAGCGAGCTCAGGCTCGTGCGGTGCATCGGAAAGCTGGCCGAGCCTTAGGCGGTAGCTCCAGAGCTTGCCGATCGCCGTCCGGTGTTCGGGCATCAGTAAGCGACCTCTACGTGCTGCCTCGTGGTCACTGAGCGGGTCAGCTTAGCAGCAGGCGACGTGCGTTTGTCAATGTGCTTGCCTTTGTACGTGGCCACCCAGGCCCTCCGTCTCTTAACACACACCCATTTTCCTTGGCAGGGGGTACTGCGTGCTCCGTAGCTGCTTGATGCCATCTGTGCTATTGCTGTAGCGCTTCCTTCCGAGCAGCAGCTCTGGAGCCGTGAGGTCGGCCCCCCCCCAGCGCCCCCGGCCTCCCTCCCGCCTCCCCGCGCCTCCGGCCTGCCCGCACCTGCCAGCCGCCATGGCCGCCCCTGCCGCGCTCTCCACCTCCTTCGCCAGCGCCGCCCTGCAGCTGGCGCCCCCGCGCCGCCTTCGCCTGCAGCGCCGGGCCCGCTCCGCCGCGCCGCGTGCTGCGCTGCTCACACGCGCCCCGGCAGCCCCCCAGGTCCGCCGCCTCGCCCCACCCCCGCTGCGGTGTCGGCGGCACCCCGAACGGGCGCCTCGCTGACATTGCCTCTGGTCAGGCGGAGAGAGGCGACAGTGGCCAGCGGCCGGACACCATCCACACCATTCTGCGGAAGCCCAAGGAGGAGGTCACAGCACTGCTGAAAGAGTGGAACAGCAGCGACGAGGAGCTGCGCGAGCGGCTTCATGACGAGGCGCAGCACCCCATCCAGCCCCAGGCACTTCCACCTTCCGAAACGGTACTGCTACTGTGGTCCCCAGCCCACTGAGGCACCCAACTGCCACTGCCTCATTGCCGCTGTTGTCGACAGTCTCGCTTGGTCGCCAGGCGTGGCACCAGCAGGCCAGCTCTGCTCATGGCAGAGCGCTTGTACATATAGCATGGTACTGACTGTGAGCTGGCTATACTCCTCGCGACCCATTCTCTCGCGACCCATTCCTAAGATGGTGGTGGTATTTAGCATGCAGCATGGCGAGGCAATCTGGCACTTGGTTGGCCACTCGGCCCTTCACAAGAGTGAATGTCGCCGCCTGCAGGCCCTCGATGTGCTACGCAATGAGGTCATCAAGTATGGTGAATTTGCACAGACAACGTACGATGCTCTAGAAACCAAGAACATCTACAGCAGTCGCTTTGGCCGGAGCCGTCTGGATCCAGACGATTACCTGACCTCAAAGAGTCTCACTCTCACCAGCGATGAAGGCAGACGCTACAAGGTGGTACTTCTCGTCCTGCTCGGGTGTCGAGACTAGTTGCTGCTACTGTCGGAAACAGAGAAGGGCCTCTCTCTGCAGACTCTACTCCATGTGCCTCTTGGCCTAGCTCTTTGATCTTGCTCTTAGCACCATAATTACGACAGTCACGACAAGGCCGCTGTGGCTCACTTTTCCCGGCTGTTCTCTGGCTGGCCAGGTCACAGCCCTCCTGTATGCAGACTCGGGGGCCTACAAGCTGGTTGAGACTAGCAATGAGATGAAGAACTTTGTGGGCTTTGTCGCTCACAGCGACCCTGCGGACAACAAGGAGGTGGACATTGCGGTTGTATGGCGAGGCACGATCACCAAGGGCGAGTGGCTTCAGGTCCCTGCTCAAGCCTTCGCATGCTCTCTTGTTGCCATTATAACATGCAGTATGGACCTTAGTCAACCGCTCATATAAACTGACACTGGTGAGCTTGTTCTTGTACACTATGCTATCTGGGCAGGACATCAAGGCATTGATGGTGAGCTGGAACAACGGGCAGGGAATTGCTCCGGTCCCATCATGGACCTTGTCTTCAGATGTGTTCAAGATGCTTGGCATCAATGTCGGCCTCGGCGTGGGAGCCTTTGCCGCCGTTGCTTACATCCTCAGCACTGCCATTCTGCAAGATATGCCGCTGCTGCCTTCGGTAGCAGCGGCCTGGAGATTGGCTTTGCCTCTAGGTTTCATGGCTGGCGCAATCTCCGGCATGCTGTCGCTGGGGCCCAAAGAATGGGTTATTGAAGCGGGCAGCCTCCCAATAGTAGCATTCCAGTGGTTCATCTTCTGGCTGGAGGGCACATGGCGAAGCAGAATGAATTTCGACGACCCTCGTGTCTCGTTCGGCTTCAAGGAGATGTACTGCGATGCACGTGAGGACCAGCTTGCCTCGCCGCAATCCAGCGAAGGAGATGCACCTCCTCTTGGATCGCCTCGCCAACAGGTCTACCATGAGCTGTACAAGATCCTGGACAGCGTAGAGAAGGTATGCACAGTCAAGCTGTGGGGGAAGTGCTCATGGTGCTTGGCTGTGAGGAGGCAGCAAGATGAGTAGTATGTTCCCCCCACTTGAATGAAATTTGACTTGAAACTACCTGTATACTTGCAGAGCGGTGGGCGTGTGAGAAGTATCACCACAACGGGCCACAGCCTTGGAGGAGCGCTGGCTGCGCTGAGTGCCTTTGACATCGCCGAGACTCTCCGGGAGGCCAAGAAGATTGTCAAGCTGGACAAGCAGGTGCTCGAGCGCGACACTTAGCACCACAAGGACGGCACAGGCTTCTTATTGCCACATGCTTCCACCCCACTTTGACGACGGAGCTAGGGGTCAACTGAAGGGTGGTGGTTTTTGGTTCGATCTTTCGATTGCAAGTTGAAGAAGGATGACATCAAACTTGTGTTGACAAGCATTGCGCAGGGCTGGAAAAAGGTTGAGAAAAAGTCCACCGACCGAGACGAGACGAAGAATAAAATCTATCTACAGACTGAGGAGTGCAGACAGGACTTCATTGAGGAGCTTGTGGATGGCCAGAAGGCTGGCTATGAGCTGCCCACAGTGACAGCCGTGACCTTCGCAGCACCCCGCGTTGGCGATCGTCTTTTTGCCGAGCGCTTTGGGCCAGAAACTCTTATGGCGCCTCCATTTGCTCCTGGGGGCCTGCACGCCATCAACTACTTCACCATCCTTGACACCCTTCCTTTTGCGCTCGGCTCAGTTGCCTTGGCTGTGGGCCCTGGCCTGTATGACAACCTCTTCTGGATCATAACTACAGGACTGGCAGGCGGCATCTTCCTTCAGTCTGGACAGCCGGTCAGGATTGAGCCTGTCGCTAGCCCCATCGTGTTGAACCCCAACAGCGCATGCTGCGGGCCAGCAAGCGGATTGCAGCCCCTAACGTGCACTCCTCTCCTTGCATGTCAGATTGTGCTGGTTGCTGGGGCTACGTGGCTCTTGGGTCCGTTTGTAGCCGGACTCTTGGCCCGCTTCAGCAAGCACCCGGATGAGCAGGAAGAGGCGCCAACCGCAGAAGTAAGTGCGGTTCCTCATCAGCCACTCGAGGCTATCTACAGCAAAGTCTTTTGCTCATTCCTCCAGTTCCCTGTGGCAGGAAGCTACAGAAGGTGCCCGGATGCTGCGCGTGCGAAACATTCATGACCTTGTCCCAAAAGTGCCCCTCGGCCTTGCCTCGGGCCGCTGGTTGGCTCCCCTCTTCTACCAATCCTTGCAACTTGCAGTTCCTCTCCTTGTCTTTTGCATGCTGCTTGCGCTTACAAAATGTGCTGCCAAGATCCTAGAAAGAGAAAGAACCTCACAATGTGATGTCATGGCAAGTACATGCCACGCTAACTGAGTGCTAGCTCCTCTGGGTCTTTCATGGCAGGTTCACGCACGGTGGCTATGAGGTCCTGCGCAATGCTTATAAGATGAAGGAGTATCGGAGGGACTCGCCCGCCCCCTTCATTGGGAAAGTGCCATGGGCTTCTGTTGGAGGCCGTCACAATCTGGAGGTTCATCCCTAATCATATCCCTAGTGGTGTTACCACTAATTTCATGTCCACTTAAGTAGCCCGTCATTTGCCTATCCCTGAGTCAGCCCATGCGTGGTGCTTGTGTAGGTATATCTGCGGATGATGGACCCCACGAGAGACCATGCTCTCATGAACAAGACTGACGACGTTCTGGTCGCTGAGAAGCGCGTCCCACCATGCTGGTTCAGTCCTACGCGCAACCTGGGCCTGTATCTGCAAAAGTCCTCTCGGAGGTGGTGCGAATGGCCTCCTCATGTCACGAGGAGCCAAAAGGCTCTGAGGCATGTTGTTGAGGTCAGCTCGTTCGTGCCGAGATGCCTCAAGATAAATGGCAACCCACTTTGAGAGCTTATCCCGGTTCTATGGTGGCTCCACTAGACCTTGTTGATGACCACAATCCAGCTGCTCCTGTTAGCTACTGACGCTTTTACATTACCTGTGCACTGCAGGAAGTGCTCGATGGCATAGGCGGTTTTGAGCTCACGTTACAGGCTGCCCTTGATGACAAGCTTGATGTTGAAACGATGGACTCACGCAAGGCCGCGGAGATATTGCAAGAGGTCAAGGATGTCCTGGAGCGCAGAATCCGGGAAGAGGTTGCGTAGTAGGAGGCTGCTCACCAAAATGTTTTGCCATATCATGGCCACCATGGCAACACTGCCGCTTGTAAACTATTCCGCAATCCGCTTGGCCACCTTTTGCTTTGAAATTGGCTGATGTCCTACACTACCACATGCCAACGGCATCAGATACTTGCAGTCCAAGAGTTTAATATCCTGGCCTTATGGAGGCTCACTCCTGTAGGCACAGGCTACATGTCGCCGATTGACATTGAGCAGCTGCTCGGATGCTATGCTTGCAATGCTTTTCGAAGTGACTGTTTATACCTCCTGAATTTTTATTTTTATTGTTTCCTGAATGAGGGCAAGCTGCTGCTTTGCCTTCTCCGCAATGTAGAGGCTTTTTCCAGGGATCTTCCCATGCCAGCAAGTTGCAGCAAGTGGCAAGGACAACAGCCACGTACTTTCTGAGCATGCCACACTGCGCCTCATCCGTCGATACTCCGTTGCCACCAGTAATTGACAAACACAAGAGAAGTGCTCATGTGTGTTTCCAGCAAGAAACTGCGCGCCCGTAGAGACGAGGGGCTGGCAGAGGCCAGCCGTAAAAGAATGGACAAAATCCAAAGGGCCAAAAAGGTGCCGAAAAGAAAAATCACACAGCTAGCCACGAGACGACCTGAACGGAAGCTCAGTACCCACGAATGAGCAGCAGCAAGTCCGAGTTACTCGCAGCTGGGACAGAGGTACTCCGCCTAGACCCAGATGCAGCAGCCATTGCGCGGCCTGCTCGCGAGTGGACTGCGTGAGCCAGGGAGCGCTGGAACGAGACCGCCAGCCGCATGCGGAAGACCTGCGCTAGCGAGCCGGCAGCATTGAAGCCCGGGCACCTCCGCTGGCTGACCCGGCCGCCGATCGATGGCCTGCCGGGCCAGCCGCTGGAGGAGATCCAGCCAGCGGCAGCCGAAAGCCCCGTGGTCATCAATCGCCAGAGCCGCGAGTGCACCACCAGCAGGGTGGTCGGCGTACTCACGCTCCTCGCCACGGGCCGCCAGGCCGACTGCGTGCTCCCGGCGGTCGACGCCGATCTGGTGGGGTTGGCAGTAGCCGACGCAGTCGGCGGTCACCACATCCGCGACGATGCGGGGGCCGCCTGCGGGCGGGATGGCGACCAGGTCGGCGCGCCGGGCATGGAGCTGCCCGTCCGCGCGCAGCTGGATGGGCACGACGCAAGTGCTTCCGACGGCCACAGTGTGGCCCGCCTGCAGGAGCGCTCCATGCATGCACGTCCCTCAGGAGGTCGTGGGACGGCCGGAAAGCGAAGGAGCAGCAGGCCCAGCGTCCTTTCCACCGTCAGCGTCATCTCACGGGCCGCCGCCTTGCCCTGTCAGCGTCAGCAGGGGGGCCGTTTCACGTGGCGGCGCGACAGAGCCCCGGCTAAGCGCCCGCCGCGTGGCCGTGACGGCGGGTTAGCGGACGGGGGCGCGCGCCGGTAAGCCCCCTGGAGCGCCGCCCCGGAGCACGGGCTCGAGACTTTACCGGCGGGCCGTCACCGCTATCTTGTAGGTAAGCCGATGGGGGGCTCCAGCAGGGGAAGACACCCCCCCCGGCTCCCCCCACACCCCCCTCTCCATGCCCGCCACCCCGCACGCGGCGCCGGCGCCCGCGGCGGGCCCTGCGGCGGCGGCGGCG
>WELB01000045.1:291052-301504 GCA_009602725.1 Spirogloea muscicola
CCGCCGCCGCGCCGCCGCGCCGCGGCTGACGGCCTGACGCCACCGCTCGCGGCGCGCAGAGAAGTGCGCGTTCGTGGTGGCGGAGGAGGCGTGCGCGTCGGGCACGCTGGTGGAGTACACGCGCGCCTTCTTCTGCCGCTGCGGGCGGTGGCCCGCCGGTGGCTACGGCGCGCTGGCCCTGGCGCTCGCCGCGCTCTTCTACATGCTCGGCAACACCGCCGCCGACTATTTCTGCCCCTCCCTCGAGCTCCTCTCCGCGCTCCTCCGCCTCCCGCCCACCGTCGCTGGCGTCACGCTCCTGCCCTTCGGCAACGGCGCGCCCGACGTCTTCGCAAGGTCCGCTGCCTCTCCTGTTCCGTTTCGCTCTGTCACAATACCCATATCATTATTGTTATTTAAGTTAGTTAGTCAGTGGGTTAGTTATTTAGTAGTTAGTCATATCGCTATAGTTGATTGGTTATCGATATAGTCAGTTCTATTCGGGTGTGTGTATGATAGCCACGCCGCCTGAACCGCTGCCCAGCCTCCGCCTCCTTGGCCACAACCGCCTTCGCTCCGGCTGGCTCCGTCGTTTGCACTAGACCCACTTTTCGCAGCTTGCACTTCCATGGCCCTCACTGCGGCCCTCGTTGCCCGCGCCGTGTGGCGCAGCATCGCGGCGTTCGTGGGCGCCGGCCAGGGTCAGGTGGGCCTCAACAGCGTGCTGGGCGCGGCGACGTTCGTGACGAGCGTCGTCGTGGGCCTGGTCGCGTGCGCCGTCGCCGCCTCGGGCACCCGCGTGCGGCTCCACCAGGGCTCCTTCCTCCGCGACATCTCCTTCTTTCTCCTCACGCTCATGGTCAGTCCGACCTCCCACGCAGTCGCTTCTTCAGCAGCTTACCTGACCCAGAAGCAGAGGACTGCTTGACTCTAATAAGATCGATCGACGTCATAGCAAGACAAGTTGGTATCCAGGTCATACTCTGACTGACTCTGCTGCATCTGAGCTGCATTGCTAAGCGCGGTGAAGGTGAGGGAACATGCGAGACAGGCTTCACGTCAATGCTGAGGCCTCCCTCCCGTGCGACCGACAGGCACTGGTGGCCATCATGGCCTACGGGAAGATCACGCTCGTAGGCGCTGTCGCCTTCATCTCCATCTACGTCGCGTACGGCGTCTCTGTCGCGCTTTCCGAGGTCCTGCGGCGCCAGGCCGAGCACTGGCACCTCCTACAGCCGCTCGCCTCCACAGGTCTTCAGGCAGAGCCAGCTCCTGCTGTTTGCTGCTATTTGGCCATAGTTGATGCTGCAGCCGCCGAGCTGTAGCTGCGTGGAAGTCACTCAAGAGCTTGCATCTTTGCCTCTCACCATACTCCCTTTCCTCCTCTCGATGACAGGCTTCGAGGGGCGGAACCTGCTCAAGGACTGCTGGCTGCGGGGTGGAGACGATGCCGGTGGTTATGGCGACGACTTTGGATACTCACTGCTCCAGGACGAGGCGGATGCAGAGCACGCTGCCACGCTGAGCAATTCAGCTGCAGGCGGCGGCCCAATGCTGCCGCAGTGGATGTGGACGAGCAACGTAGCGATCTACCGCCACTCAAGTTCATTGGAACAGCGCCTGCGCGTAGAAGCAGCCAAGCGCGCCATGCTGCACCATGGAGTTGTTGAGGCTGCCAATGAGGCCGAGGAGGGCACGGGTGGGAGCCCGGCAAGCCCCGCCGTGCGGCCGCTCTGGGGCTGGAGCGATGCTGAGGCTGAGGCCAACGAGGTGCCCTATCCACTGTTGCCCCCAAGCCCTTTGTGTTGCCCTTGCTTCGATTTTGAAGGCTTGGAGTGCAGAATTGTTCAGCTGAGTGATGAATCTCTGGAATCACAAAATGGGATCCAAATGGGCAGCAGGATGTTTGATCAGCTCTGATGGTTGTGATTATGATTGAGAGCTGTTTTTCGAATTTGTGTAAGACAGTTGCCGTAGCCTTATTGCACTGCCATACTATGTTTGTCCCCCTGTTATCAGTGCGCCAAAAGGCAAAGGAGGTGGCAAGACATGGCATGCATGGCATGGCATGGCATGGCATGCAGGGACGGAGAGCATGTTCTGACCTCTAGCAAGCCACCGTCTGTATGATGCAGAAGCCCAAGTGGTACACGCTGTCGGGACTGTGCCACTATGGCATTGCTTTGCCACTTGAGTTCCCGCGACGCATTACAATCCCTATCCTGGACGAAGATCGCTGGAGCAAGCCATGCACGGTTGCCGCGCTCGTGTGCGCGCCGCTTCTTGTGGCTGTTGTCTGGGACAGCTCCGATTCACACCTCGGTGACGATCCAAAGAGTTACGCGATCGGCGGCGCCATTGGCGCGGTCCTTGCCGTGCTGGGCTTGGCCACTCTCTCACCAGACCACCCACCGGCACGCCTGCAGCTGCTCTGGGTCTCCGCCGGCTTCTCCATGAGCATTCTGTGGTTCTACCTCATCGCCAATGAGCTCGTTGCCGCACTCGTGGCGCTCGGCATCATCCTGGAGATTGACTCGGCGGTCCTTGGCCTCACGCTGCTAGCGTGGGGCAACTCCATTGGCGATCTGGTCGCAAACCTGTCGCTTGCCTGCAAGGGCAGCGCCGATGGCGTGCAGATCGCTGTCGCTGGCTCCTATGCCGGCCCCATGTTCAACACGCTCGTTGGCCTCGGCCTGTCCCTTGTGCTCGCCGCCTGGCGTTCGGCGCCGGCACCGTTCCGCATCCCCCGTGACGACTCCCTCTACTGGACCATCGGCTTCCTTGTTGCCGGCCTCCTGTACGCCCTCGTCATGCTGCCCCGTGCCGGCATGCGGCCCGGCCGCACGCTCGGCATCGGCCTCATCGCCCTCTACGTGTCCTTCCTCGCCCTGCGCATCTTGCATGTCTTTGGCATTGTGTCACTGCCAGGCCTACGATGACCCCTGCTTGTTAGCATCTCCTTGTTGCCAGAGCACCACAACCCATTCTTTCGTTTTTGGATGCCCCCTGAAAGCAACCACTTTGCTCCATCTGCTGCATGGTGTGGCTCTCATGAGGCCTTACGACTGCCCAATTGCAGCTAAATGCAGCTACATAGCTTAAGACAGCAGCCAAACAGCTGATTTGCGCAGCTAAGCACCCTATGCAAACAGTAGGTGCCGCATCAAGTCATAGTGATGGAGGCTTCAAGCAGCCTGCGGGTCACATCAGCTTACATGTCTGCAGTGTGTGTCTCTCCATATAAAAGTCCACTGTCCACTGTGTGTAGCTTGGCTAATGTTCCAAGCTTGTCAGAGGCTGCTTGTATTGCAACCTCAGGCCGTCAGCAGTGGGACTTGTCCAGTGTCAGGCAGAACACGAATACTATCGCTTCTTCTGACAGAGCTGCACAGGTTTGCAGACAACAAGCTTGTTGTGCTCACCATAAAGCTGGAGAAGAAGGTTAACATCAATGATCAGATGTGGAATAGGATCTTGCGCGGTCACGATTGGGCCACTGTGACTGATACATGTTTGAGCAGATGGGTCTTGTCACAAAAACATCACAATACTTCTTTCTGGTGAAGGCCAGCACATATTGTATTCTTGTTACAAAAGCATATCTAAATATCTCGAGCACAGAAGGCCAGCACACAAACTCCACTGCCTAGCAGAGCTATCCATGTGGCCAGCAACCTCAGTACATGGAAATAGGTGGTGCAGATGCTGCAAAAGGAGAAATATACGTGCTGTCCATGTCAGCCTAAAGGCAGACCTGGCAGTGGTATTCCAACAAATCTAGTATTGGTTTGTACAACACATTGCATGACGTCTTGGTGGGATCTGCACAAAAGGGTCACCTTTTAAAGTCATGATGGGGTGTTCATTGCTCCTGAATGATATTAGCTTAGATCAATGCAGCTAGCTGTGGTGCACATTGGAACGCAATGGCTCACCAACCAAGAGGGCAATTTTTCAAAGCACTTTGCGGCTCGTCAATCGTGTCAAAATTCACTTTGTGATGAAGGCTTAGTACTCGGCCAGGACAAGCAGTACACTCCCCAAAGCCCCTCAAAAGCATAATATGGGATTAGACTTACACATACAAGCAGCTTGGCTGCAATTGCTGTGTCCACATAGACATTGCAGGCAAGGCAGGCCTACAGAAAAGAGTGCCAAAGCCTGTCATAGACTAGTGAAGCCAGCACAGTTGTAACCCCTTGCCATGGAAAGCGAAAACATGTGTACAAGGTTGGCGGCAGGTCAAGAACTGTGCTAGGCCTGCCTGCCAAAGGTGCGCCATGTGCCAACAAAAGGCTGACAAACTTGGAAGTGTGAAGAGTTGCAGATTGTGCAGTAGCATGGACTCTTCAGGAGGGCACAGCAAGAGCCATCTATGCCCCTTGTGGGATTTCCGGATAGTATTAGCTTGCTTATACCACCGCCCTGCTGGCGGACTAGCCTGCAGCAATACCAAAGATCCTGCAACACATGGCAGCCTGCCAGCAAGAGCACAAAAGAACATCTGAGATGCTCAGATGGTCTCAGTGATGTGTAACAAGGCCGTCTGATCACTCTTCAGTCCAGACCGGAGTGTCCTTGTTGTCGCAGACTCGCAACCACAAAGTGCCTCCAGTATCGTCAGTCGGTGGGGGGCTGTTCTGAGTTGTCTTCTCCGTCATATGGCAGCTCGTGGCGAGGAGCACCATACTTCTCCCTCAGCTGCTTGGAGGGGATGAAGTCCCCGGCTGAGTCCACACCCAAGAAAAGGAGGTATGTGTAGGGGTGATCGAAAGGTGACCTCTCCTTGTCCTTCTCGCCAGGCACCACAATACGCTCCTCGGGCACTGCAAAGCAAGTGTCAAGGCAGCCACTGAGGGCAATGCACAACTTTGAAGTGATTCTCAGCCTCTCTCCTGATAGTTTATGGGCTTTGTCGACATGCCAGGAGTCACTGCGGCTACCTGACTACATAGAAGTTGCTGCCAAATAAAGACAATGTCACTCATCACAGCATAATCTGCTTGCAGAACTCACCATAAGCCACAACGAAGCCAGGGCTGTCTCTACGATCCACCAAGACCTGCCCAACAGCATACGATGACAACAATGAGCTGGGCATAGTGGGCTTCTGCAGATACACTAAAGATAGAGACACAACAGGCGTTGGTGATGGCAGTCATTGAAGGCTCTCCGAAGCTCTCACACTTGCTGTACCTGATAAAACGGCTGACACCGACCTCGGGGTAGTCTGTCAACCTCAGCACTCTCAGCCCAAGTGTCCGATTCACAACACATGGATTCCATTCCACAAATGACCCCTCGATATTCTGAAGATGAGTGCAAGGAAGTATATGAGACTCAGGCTCCAACATCCTGAAGTATTTGGTAAGGTCTAAACTGTGTCACTAGCTCAAGAAGCGAGTCAAGCAGCAGGGCCAAAGGACAATAAGTAACATGCCGTACATCCCTTGGCTCTGATACAGAAATTGGCCAAGTGACTTACTGTGCTCTTTGTGCAGAATGACCTGCCCAAGCCGGAATCTGTATTCTACAGTGGTGAAAGCCAAGGCTTGTGCTGAAGCTGCGAGCGTTTCGGCCTGACAAATGACAGGGCGTATGTGATCATTACACTGGCACAAACATCAAAAGTACAACCACACACAGCAAGCGTAAAGTACTCCCCAGAATATGACATTCATAGGACGCACCTCGAGCTGTGACAGCCTGTCCCGAAGCAGGGCCGCCTCAGCATATTGCTCCTGTTCAATGGCTTTCTGCAACTCCGACCTGCACATCTTGCAGAGCATATTTGAGAATGATTGAAGCCACAAGAAGCCATGGACTTTGCCAATAAAACCTGCATGATTGAAGAACTTGCACTTGCCCACCTGATTCCAAGGATGGCAAGCGCCTTATCTTGCACTTCCGCTTTAGCTGAGCCTGACCCCATTTTCAATTCTCGTTGCCTCTGCACTTCCTGCTCAACCTGCCAAAGGCTCAAGAGCAGGAACGTGGAGTGAGCATTTTCATCACTGTAGCATCACACTTCCCTGCAGTAAAAAGTAAGGGTTGCTCTATACAGTGCTACACTACCAACAC
This sequence comes from Spirogloea muscicola, assembly GCA_009602725.1. NCBI lineage: Eukaryota > Viridiplantae > Streptophyta > Zygnematophyceae > Spirogloeales > Spirogloeaceae > Spirogloea > Spirogloea muscicola. The sequence goes on from WELB01000045.1 coordinate 297,113, forward strand.
CTATTGGAAAACGTTGCTTGCTATCTATTACTTTAGGATTGACATCCTTGCAGCACTTTGATCGCCTCACAAACGACTCACATCCGCTATCTTCTCCCGTAGTTGCTGTGCTGCTTCATATTCATCTTTGTTCAGGGCCCTCTGTGGAATAGCACATGAAAAATATCAGTGACATCGAATACATGTTGCAACAGGCCATGGTGCACACCAGAGCCAATACCAGCAGCCTGTGGATACACCACAAGCACTTCAAAATGCAGAGCCAGATTCAGGGGCTGGAGACAGGCGCCAGCGCATGTACAATCATGAGGACATGGGCTGCGATGCTAGATGCAAGACCTGTAGTCTGGTGGTGAGGTCCAACTGAAAGAAGAAGAGCAAGAGCTCCTCGTTGACAGATTGACTGCGCTCTGTCACTGCTAGCCTGTCAATGACTTCGGCCTCCATCTCATCGCCATCGCTGTGCTTTGCAGAGCTGACAAAGTTGGCCCTCCGTAGTACGACGGGCATAACAGCAGCGTTCCTTGCCATCACCGTCTGTGTGCCAGTGCTGCTCGTCCCCCCACCAGAGCTGTTGAAGAAGAATGTAAGGGCAGCTCCTGCAGCCAACCGGCCATGCCGCCTCCGAGGAGTCTTGGGAGCCATGGCTTGACTTCGCTGCATCACATGATCAGAAAACGCATGTCATGCACGTCACACCCCCATCACGCATACCAAAAAGAACCTGAAAGGGACCCTATGAATCCATGAAATTTTTGGTACACACTAACAAATAAGCTGTGCACATGAAGATGGCACTATCACTCGACCAACACGCATTCATCTGGACTTTGTACTTTGCGATCGACAGTGATGCCTGAAAGGATACTTCACGAGCTCAGCTGCAGCAATGCGTCCACTCTTTCAGCGCGGAACAATACACTGCAACACTGAGCTGTGCTCCTCCAGGTTCACGGCCGCCCAACCTGAGAGTTGCCGAGCGCTCCACGAGGGCACCGCAGCTTCGGCAGGCCGGGGCGCGGCATCACGTAAGGGAGGCCCGAAGCCGACGTTGTGGCGGACGATGCGCTCGTCGCGGATGCCTCGTCGGAGTGGCCGCTCCTGAGGGAGCCGCCGGGCCTGGACTGCTCCAAGGTCGAGGCGGCGAGGGACTCGGCGGCGGCGAGGTTGGAGCTGCCGCCGGCGCTCCTCCCTGCGGCATTCGTCCAGGCCTGCATGGATGGTGGTGGCCCGCAGCAGCAGCAACCGAGGGCGCCTCCTCAGAACGAGCTTCCTGGCGAGGCCGACGATGGTGAAGTGCGGACGGCGATCAGGCGACGGCGCGGCGGCGAGGGCCAGGGCAGCCGAACGCCATGGCTGAGCGGGAGGAGATGGCGGCCGTGGCGGCGGCGGCGAGGGCGGGGCGAGTTCACGGCAGCGTCCCTGCAGCAGCAGCTGTGTTCCTGGGGGGGCGAAGCGGCGGCGATACATTGCCCGCGACGAGATTGGCCGGCGGGGCATGTGGGCGCGCCGGGGGAGGAANCGTGGGCGGCGGGCGGGGAGGGGGGTGAGGAGGGAGGGCGCCCGCCCTCAGGGGGGGGTGACCAAATATCTTCCCCCAGGGTTTGGGGGTGGTGGGTGCGCGTGGACATGGGCCGCGGCGGCTGGCCTGGCGCTTCCGCCCGGGGGCCCCTGCGGGCGCCACTGTGTCGAGCTGGGATGCCGAGGCGTCCTCCGCCGTGTTTCTCGGCCCTCGTGCCGTGCCGGAATCAAAACGGTGGTCGAATACCCACTTTTGCCCCACCCCCTCTGTGCAGTCCGGGACCAGGAATTTATCCACTGCAGACGCGATGTAGCGCTCACCCCCCCGGGGCCCCGGAGGTGTGGAAAAGTGGGGGAGGGGGGGGACGCCCCTCGCGTCGCCCCGGTGGCGCCGGAGGCCCATGCCCCCGCGCCCCCCACGGCGCCCGCCATCGACGTCCGGCTCGAGGTCAGCACTGGGCCCCGTCACCGGACATAGGCCGCGCCAAGGCGGCGCGGCGCTCCCCCCCCTTGGACTGTACTCCCACGCGCGGCCCCCGGCTGCCAAATCAGGCGCAGGCCCCGGCGACAAGTGGCCCCCCGGCGACGTCGCCCGGCGCGTCGCCCGGCGGCACGCCGCGTCGCCCGCCAGTCGCACGCGCCACGTTGGTGCCAGCGTGGCGCTCCGTCGCTACCTGCTGCCGCGTGCCTGCCCCCGGCAGCCAATGAGAGCGCGCGATCGTGGCAGGGGGCCCCGTCAGCACCCCTTGGGCACGCGCCTGTGGCCAATGAGCTCGGTGGCCGCCAGCCCCGGACAATTGCTTCCCGGCCCTGCCCCCCCCGGGGGCCAGTTTTGCATGGCACGCCCCCCGGGCGACGGCACCGCCGCCCCATCAGCTCCTTGTGGCCGCTGAGCGGCGCCTGGAGATCCTTGTCGGCCCCCCCATCCACTTGTCCGCCTCCATCCACTTGTCCCCCACCCCATTCTTGGTCCCTTGTCACTCTTTTCGTGCTGGCTTGGCGTCCCACAGCCCTCGCCCCCCGTTGGGAGAGCCACTTCTTCTCTTGATCGGGCTGCCCCCAGGCTACAGGGCTCGGCTCCTGGCTCGCTGCAGCCGGTCTGAAGGGGCAAAGGCGCATGAGATGAAAGGGAGGCACAGGGAGTTGAGTGCCGCCCGGGCCACTGATAAGATGCAGCCCACAAGCCAGGCCGGAAATCCCCCGCATCATCCATCTTGCCCACCCTGTTGTGAGGCTGCTCAGCATTACTCGAGCATGGTAACACCCACATCCTGTCGTGCACAAAGCTAGGATGCTCTGCATGCATGGATGACTCTTTGAGATTGGCACCTTTGCACTGAGCGACAAGCTCTGACTTGCTCTGGCACTGGGTAACAATGGTCAATGGCTGTGGTCATTTTCAGCCCACTTGGCGAGCTCCGAGCCTGGAGGCGGACCTAACCTTGGCAGGAGCCAATATGGCGTCCACTCTGTACCAAAGACACGTCTTAAATTCGTCAAATTCATGGCCTGCCCTCGCTGCCCAGCAGCTCCATTGGGAGACTGCAAGTACTCAATGTACGTCAGCCCGCTCAACAAGAGCCTTAGCTGCTGAAGCAAGAGGGTCGCCATCGCAATCGCTGTTCCAGCACCCGCTAAGCACAAGTAGAAAAGCATCATAGCACGATAGCTTACTGCCATCCCAGAATTGGCTCTGAATAACCACGACAGGTGCACGGTGGTCAAGGCAAGAAAGCCGCGCCCTATGCTCCCACTTCTCCTAGCATCCCGAATTGTAATCAACTCATTCCAATGAGTGCGTAGAGTGTACGTAGAAATGCCAAAAAGATATGTGCAGCTTATAACAGTATAAATAAGGAAGAGAACAAAGTGTCTTTGATTGGTTGCTCCCACACAGTTGGCAATCTGCAACATAAGACCAAAAGTTCACTTGCAAGCAGCTGGCCAGGGAAAGGCATGCAATTAGTGCTAGAAAGCTCCAATAGCAGCTCCATCGTCAGCTGATGCCGATATTAACAATCTTGCCAACACACAGACCACTACTGATAGTTGCATAGTTTCAAGTACTTACAAAGGGGCAGTGGTGATCCATGTCGAGGACGCATAGCCCGCAGGATCGGCAGTGGTGTGCTCGATGGGGCTTGGGGAATTGGCACATCCGGCAGTACGTGACATTGTCTAGCGCGCCTTGTCCCACGGCGCTGCCTTCGCCCCACCTCATCGGCGGCAGTCTGCCCGCGGGCCGGTACGAACAAAGGGCGAAATTGAAGACAGTGTTGAAGGCCAGTGCGGCCGTCAGGATTGTGTGCAGCAGGAAGCCGCTGGATATTGCGGGGAAGAGCACTGGGAAGACGGACCACACACCGCCACCTGAGTGAAGCAACAGAGCTTGTCAACTCTGTGGCTGCAACAGGTGGGGTCGGACAAGATGGCTTGCATTGCAAGAGCAGCACGCCAGTGAAGCGAACGCAGATGCATGGAAGCGAGCGGAGTATGCGGCCGTCAGCGCCACAGCGCGACGTGGGGGGTGCGGCGTGAGCGAGCGAGCTGAGAGGGCGCACCGACGAGGCACATGATGAAGGTGGTGACGGCTGCCAGCATGAGGCGGCCCTGCAGCTGCGACCACCGGTACTGAGCTGCGGTCTCGCGGGACCAGCGGGCGCGCGCGCCGCGGCCTGCCGCTCCGCCCGCCGCCGCCACCGCCGAGGCCGCCTGCTGGTCGTCGCCGTCGACGGAGACGGCGCCGCACCAGCCGCACCGGAACACCGTGGAGTAGGCCGGCAGGCCGACGCCGAGGCCGCAGCCCCAGCAGCGCGTCCGCCACTCCACGGCCGCCAGCCCCTGGCCTCCACCGCCGCTGCCGTCGCCGCC
>WELB01000045.1:328938-341271 GCA_009602725.1 Spirogloea muscicola
GCCGGTGCCGCCGGGAGCCGGCAGCGAGCTGGGCCCGGCCGTGGACGCGTCGCCGCTCCTCGTGCAGGCGTACGGCCTCGCCCGCGCCCAGGAGTTCGGCAGCGGCGGCGGCGGCGGCGGCGGCGCCTCGGCGGAGGCGGCGCAGGCGGCGGCGGCGTCGCAGTGGCAGCGGCTGCTGTGGCCCAACCGGGAGGGCAACCAGGTGCTGGTGGAGGCCTCTGACGGCGGGGCCACCCACTTCGACGTCACCGCCGGCGCCGGGCTGGACTACGTCCTCCTCTCCGACGCCCGCCTGCGCATCGGCGCGGCCACCGACGGCTACGAGGAGGCGCTGTGGGAAGGCAAGGCCGCTGCGCGCTCCTGGGTGTCCACGCTCACCTTCGCCGCCGGCCGCCACCGCGTCGTGCTCGCCGCCCGCCGCGGCGCCTCCGCCGAGCGCGGCAATGCGGGCTTCATGGGCGACATGGCCGTCGACGGCGAGCCCGTCTCCCTCAAGTACGGCAAGAGGTGAGGACTGCGGAGGAGCTCTCGCTCGCCTGCCCACAGCAACGCTGTCGTCGACTCGCATATGGGTCCTTGCGGTCGTCACACGGAAGACGGAGCCCATGTCGGCGTTGGTGCGTGCGCATTCTCCGGCACTCGGGCTTATCGGACGGCAAGGCCCGGCGCTGAGCACTGCCAGCGCTGCTCGGCGGATCTGCCGTCGCCCCTCTTGAACCCCACAATGTATGCTGCAGTGTGCCACTGAGGTCCACAATTTCGCGCGGCAAGCCTAGCATTGCCCACATTTTGAGCAGCCAGAGGGCAATGCTCGTTACAATGGTATGTCAGCGCTTGGCCAGGCCAGCCTAATTTGCTTGCACATATGGCAGGCTGAAAACACTGGACGCCGCCGTGAGCATCGAGCTGTCGAGCAACTACACAGTCGGCGACGAGTCTTTCGACATCTACGTGGTCAGTGTGCGCGGCGTTGCAGACATCATGCTGAAGCTGCGACCAGCCACAGCAGCCTACCGCCGGCCCGACAACGCTTACGTGCATTTCTCGGACCTGGAAATCCGCGAGGTGAAGCTTGCCAACATGAACGATGGGCGACGCGCACAACACAATGTGCGCGCACCCCAGCGCAAGCAGGTGCCAGCTGAATACGACGACCGACCACTGCGGCAGGACAAGAACATCATTGCAGCTACGGCCGACGATGACGACCCGGGCCGCCGGTAGCAGCCACCACGACTTGACCAGGCATTGGTCAAGCAGGTGCTGTGTGTACTTGCTTAATGGAGCCGCCCCACACCCCTTGCCACTGTTTATATTTATGGCCATTACTTCACCAGTCACTTTCCTCACCCCAAGCTTCTCATTACAGACTAGGTTGTCACAGACAGGTTGCGTGCCTAGGGGGCCATGAATTCAGGTTGTTGGCGGGCAGCCAACAACCTGGATTGTTCTGACTTTCCAAGTTGAGCTGGGTCCTTGTGCTGCCCCACTGGAAGTGGAGCGTGCGCTCACTTTCATGACGTGTACAATCTGGACGTTTGACAACATTCTGCCTGGCTGTGCGATAATGAAAGCCATGATGGCATGGACATCTTGATACTCAATGGTTATAGTAATAGTTGCAAGACACGTAGACAAGTGCTAACAGTAGTGCTCCGACGGAGTTGACTTATCAAGGTCCTAATGAGGAAGACAAATAACGGCAGCAGAAGGAGCTCCACCTAGGTGAAGTATACCCAATTAATGAAGACCTACGGCTAAATATATGCAGCAATGCACTAAAGCAGCGGAGTTTACTTACAAGGACCAGGGCTCCTTTGCTGTGTGCCCCTGGTGTCAAGTGTTGAAGGGACTAGAGCACTTTCTGCAGGCGGGCTTGGTTGACTCGGCAAGTGCCCGGAATCTTTTGTCGGGTCTACCTTGCTGGTCCTTCTCAGGCCCGGGAGAGAGAGGTGTGATGGCAGCGGGCTGTCCTGCCGTGGCGCAAAGACATCCTGGCCGCCATCGGAGTGACGGCGCTCCAGGACGCCGCCGGTGCCACCTGCGGCGCCGTGGCCTCCCCCTGACCACTGTAGCGACGCATCTTCTGACGGGCTCGCCGTCATTCTGCTGGACCAGGCATCACCATCCTGCGAGCCTGCCTGGCTGCTGTTTCTGCTGAGGAACGCTGCCGTGCATCCTGCTTGGCCAGCCTCTTTGTTGATTGCACCATCTTCATGCAAGCTGCCTTGCAAGGGCTGCCGAGCCTCTGGTGCTCTGGAGGCCGAGTCTCCGAGAGTCCGGTCCCTGTTAGGGAGAGGGTCTTCGGCGGGGCAACTGATAGGATTGGAGCTGGGAAAGCCAGGTGTAGACTCCACCACAGAACGGCTGTTGTCCTTGGGAGTCGTGCCTGAGGCAATGGCAGTGAGAGCGTCTTCCTCGCCGACGACATGTGCTTCTTCCAAGGAGGGATTCATGAACTCCAGCATGCTGTCAGGCACGTATTTATCAGCAAATGAGTACTCTGAGGGCCGCAGGCCCAGGGCCTCATTGGTGTCGTCAATGTTAGCCGCAAGATCCAGCGGCAAGACCCTGCATTCAGAGCAGCCTGACTTAGTGCACAGAAGAGCATTGGTAGCTAAGCACGCAACCCAAACGGCTGAGGCCAAACAGTCTCACTTGCTTCCATCACTAGAGCAACAAAGCAACAGTGAGCTTCTGTCGATGCATGGCCGCCTATCAGGTCGTCACACCAGGAAAGTAGAGTCCTACCCAAATGTTCTTCGGAAGCGTTGATTGACAATGTAGGCAAAGTACAGGGTGATGATGGGCAAAGGTATCATGTAGGCTGCCTGATAGTAAGCAGCCTTGAGTCCAAACTCGCCAATGACAGTCAGCTGACCAATGACAAGAGCAACAATAACGTGGTCGATGAAGAGAGGCCAGAGAAGCCCTCCCGACTGGTACGGATAGACATATACATATAGTACCTAGTACAGCACATAACAATAACCACTTTCATGAGGCGCATGTATGGCAGTAGAAGAGCGGGGTCCTTGATTGCTTTGCTATGTGTATGGTCCAACAGATAGGTCAAGCAAACATGATAGACAAGTAGCAGTCAATGGTAAATGACAGTCGCCTTTGCTGTTTACAGGATTGCCAGTAGCAAGGAATGCCGAAGGCTTCTCAAACGAGGTGGTCAAGAGCACTGAAGTGTGGTATAATTGCGAGCTTTGCACACCTGATGTTTCCACACCATGTAACCTATGCAGGAATACAGAAGAGTAAATGGGAGTATAAACGGTGCAATGACCGCAAAAACCACACCAAAGGTGATGATTAGGTTCTGATAAGGCATGAAGAAGAGAAAGTTTATACCACCCTGGCCAGAAAATATCAGAAGGGCAAACACTGTCAGTGCTCATGCTTTCAGACAGCCTGACAACACACGCAGTCTATGTGCAAGCTCAAATGCGGCCAAGTTGAGGCCTACTTCATGTACGATGCAATCTTTATGGAGCATCTGCAATAAGCAATGACCGGGAAAATAGAGCCAACATATATACAGTTGGCAGATTGTCACAATCAAAGCGCAGGTAATCTCACCTGACTCCAGAGCTTCTCTCGGTCGCCAATCTTTCTTCCGAATCGGGATAGCTTGATGAGATATCCAATGATTGGAATTGGCATGCGGAGAAGCTCGATGCCAAAACTGAGACTGCTGATAAGTGTGTAGGTGATGAAGAATGAGGACTGCTGAGGGATGGAAGACGCCAGAATTCTTACTGCATCCTGTGGATGGTCAATGATAGCCTGCGCACATGGAAGTGCTCTTGAGTACTCAGCGAGATACTCAGCTGGAAGTAAGAGCACCCTAGCCATGTGCAACCAGCCTGACCCTGAAACAAGTCCTCCAAATGCTGCACTACCTGTAGTTGAGACAGCAGGGTGCCCGCAAAAGTATATCCAAGAAACACGTTGAAGAGCAACAGCCAGAAGTGCTTCGTGGCAGTGCTCCGCACAATGGAACTGTATGAGTGATTGCCTTCAAATTTGGACATCATATGGAGCACCACTGGTACGATCCATAAGCAGATTTTGAGGCAGATGGCAGGAACGAAAGAGGTGAGGAAACCATGGAGCCAAGTCCTGCACATGATGGTGAGAGTACTTTTGAGACAAGTGCATAAGAAAAACAAGAAAAGCATGCACAACCTGCAAGCTCCAATTCAAGTGAGCAAAGTGCATAAATTGATGGAAACACCACAGGGATGCAAGGCAGTGGTGACGTGCAGTATTTGCAATGACTGGATGTAGTAATCAGCCGACAAAAGTTAATCGGCAACTTACTCTTTTATCCAACTTTTTGTGAAAGGAAAGTACTTCTCAAGGTTCTTGATTGAGGCGAGGCCAGCAATGAATGTGACGGGAATGTAGAAGAATACGATAAGAGCAACCAGTGCCACAAACATCAGATGCCTTCTGGCAGTTCTCTCCCAAGTAGTCAGCCCTAAGTTGGCCCAGAAGACGTCCTTGGGAGCAGGGGCGGCCTGCACTATCCACTGAGTCCCTGCACACAGCTTCACGGTTCTAATGAGCACCTTCTAGTATTGTATATTCACTGATCACTAAAATTTCTGAATCAACGTGAAAATGGAAGAGCTCCTTGATGATAGGTGTGCTCGCATTTCATACAGTATGATATCACCCTGAAACAATTGAGAGCACCCGGATTAGAGGACAAAGTTCAGAATCAGGCACTGTCACATGTATGCTCAAGGCTGTCACCTCTTTCAGCATGCACACACTGTGCAGCAGCACTTGCCATCCGACAGCTGTTGACGGTGACAAAAGCCGAGCGAACAACCCTGGAGATCAGAAGGATAACAGACATCAGCAAGCTTTTTCTATATTCTATAAGTCTTGGCTTGCCTGTGCCACGCCAATTCCTCAACTCTGCAGTGATATCAGCAGAGGCGTGTCAATTGTGACATACGAACAGCTCTAAAAGTAACTAGAGACGACTATTCAGGTCCTTCTGCAAGCTGTTCAAGCTCCCCATCTGAGTGCACAACACATGCAGCCACGACCAAATAAAGCACGCTGCCTTGCTGTCCTCTTCAGCAACCTCACAATGCAGGCTTGTGTGCGTCAAGCCAAGTACCTGCTCTTCTTCCCCACTTGTTGCTCCTCGGTGAGCTTCTTACTCCGCTCCCTGACCTGCTCAATCCAGTAAGGTATGCTGTCTACTCGCTTGCCCCACCAACCACAGCAGCCAGTCTTGTGCTGTACTACGGGCTCAACTAGACCATGGTTCAATGCCTCATCTTCCTCTTTTTCCTTCAATTCCCGACTTTTCCACCTGGCACGGTCTAATTGTGTGACTGCTCGCTTCCACTTCTTGTAAGCTTTCTGCACCTGCAGGAGACAGAATTGTTTAGGAGTTGTAATGTGGACCATGCACCCTGCGGACTTCGAGTAGGAAGAGAAGGCATTCACGTAACTAAGGGATTGGATAGGCATGCAGAAAGCGCACATGACAAGCACGCCAAAGATTGCAAACACAATGCACACTGCTCGAGGAAGATATCCCTGGGCAATAGACAGAACTGCCACCAACAGCCAGTTTTGACAATATACTACTCCAGCTTTGGGATTTCAGTTCGTGCCTGTACCTTGCCAAATCGAGTCACTCCTTGCTGAGAGATGTATACACCAGGGTACAAGCGAGTAAAGTATCGATCGACCTGCCGGGAAATCATGAGCTCACTGCCTGCTCGCCGGACTTTATCCGGCTCGCGTATGAGTCCAATTGTTACAGCGCGAATTGCTCGATAAAGGCTGGCCAGCCTTTGCTTCCCTATACGCACTGTCCTGCATGTAAACCCATGACAAGTGGTCAGAAGTCACCATGTTGTTCCAGGAACAACCAACACCCCACAACTACTAGATTATCAAGTATCAGTTTGCGTGAGTGTCATTCTGGCGTCCAGTATAGGCTTTGCAAGCAAAAGCTGTCGTATAAGGCAACTGATGCTCTGCAGCAAGAGTTGCCACATGGCCTTAACTTGGATCTTCCAAGCTGTGACAAGGCAGTGCATGTCAGCTGAGAGTTTTAGGCATATACTTATTGCCGATCAATGCCACTGGTACCATCGAATCTCGTCTCAAAGGTGGAGGCTCTGGAACATCAGTAACTAAGAGTGTAAAGTGCTCAGGCAGCAAGTGTGTTGCCTGCTCAGCCAAGAACTCGTGCCGCTGGTTCCAGACGTGGCTGTAGTGACGCCAGATCAGCAAAAATGTCAAGCCTGTTATGAAGTATAGGACAGCCCAGTGTGCCCAAAGCATGTCCGAGTGACGTGCAACGTTGCCTGCTGAGAGGTAGTCAACGCCGTCCCCAACAACAGTTCCATTCTTGAGTTGCAGGCTACTTCCAACGGCATTGATAGGAATCAAAATGGGCAAGCAGAAGCAGCTGTACACGAAAAAGAGCTGCAACCAAACAATTGCTGAAATCAGCTGGCCTGTCTGCCAGTCTTGCATACGATCCATGCATCCATCAGGCAACAATTGTGTCTCAATTATTCATCAGTGATCAGCACGGAAGCTGTAAGGGACTGTCCGGGTCTTGCAGACCGTGAAGGCGCAAGTCATTGCTATCGGTGGAAGTAACATGTTGAGAGGGCAGCGGGAAGGGCGAATTGCTGCTTAAAAGGGAGAGCGCACTTGAATGCTGAAGACGAACATGCGCACGTATATGGCGGCGTCAAGGCCGCACGAGTCTATGATCTGGTCCTCGGTGGTCTTGTACACGGGAATTAGCCAGGAGAAGGGCCCTTGCATGGGCTTCTTGGGGGCAGTGTCGTCAAGGTAGGCGCGGCAGCTCTGCAGCCGCTTGAAGAACTCGAAGCGGTGGATGAGGGAGAAGAGGAGGAAGATGGCGACGGCCAGGCCCAGGTTGAACGTGAACATGGTCCAGAAGTCGGACCATGACGACACGTCCACCATTGCTGCAGTTCTATCCCGCGCTCAGTCGCCTCGACGGCTCGTCGCCATGAGGCGGCTGCACGACGGCGCCCTCGCCGCAGGCGCGCCGCCGCGCGCCGGGCGCGAGGAGCTACCGACGGCCATCGGTCCGGCCGAGCATCAATCAGTCCACAGCCGCCGGCATCGGGCGCAGCGACGGGGCCCCGGCGTGGCGTGCCCCGGAGACGGCAGCCAGACGAGCCTTGGCCGCTTCCGGCGCGCCGCCAGCGGCAACGGCGCCGGGGCCAGGCCGCGGCTGGCGCGGCGATGGCGGGGCTGGCGGCGCTGCAGCACGGCGGACGCGGCTGTTGTCGGGGGACCGCGGACATAACGGCACCCCTGTCGCCAAGCTTGGCCGCTCGCTACCGGCGACACAGTTCCGCTAACCTCTCGCTACGTCCGACCAATGCACGCGGCCGCTTGCGCTTCACCGCCAATCGGATTGGTCCGTCGGGAAGGCGCCTCCGCAGGTGCGCCTGCCGCGCGCCCCTGTGGTGCTGCCACGTGGTGACCTGACTTGTCGCGGCGCGGTGGCGGTGTGAGCGCGTTGCTGGCCCCCCCCGTGGCGCGGGGCGCCGCAGAGTTGTTTGTTGCCCCACCTGGCGAACGGTGGCCCACCCTGGCCCGCTCCGTCTCGGGGGTCCCCGACTAAAAGCCAAGCGACAGCCCTTTCACCTTGCCCAGCTACTCTCCGACTTTTCTGTACCTTGTCATCATTTTGCATCTTCTGCTTGCTTCGGACCTTGTCAGCGTCATTTCGGGCGAGCTGTTCATAGCCCTTGCCCGCTTTAAAAGAAGAATGCGGCTGCTGATTTTGAAAGAGCGGCTGTAAACAGCCAGCCAGATGCATACAGGTGTTCATGACGAGGTTCAAGAGCCACTTCTCTCCTTCGCCTGCTTGCACTTTCGCTCTTAACTTGCTCATTCTTCTGTGGGCTGGCTTTCCCCAGCCCTCGCCTCTGTTGGGAGAGCTGCTTCTTCTTCGCAGCCCTCGTGCTTTTTGGGCTGGCTGTTCACAGCCCTTGCCCCTTTTAGGAGCGCCACTTCTCTCGCGCCATTTGAAAGAGAAAGCTGCTTATTCTTTCCGACTCCTTCAAACCTTGGTAGTCTTTGTGGGCTGGCTTTCACAGCGCTCGCCCCCTGTGGAAGAGCTGCTTTGTCTTTGTTTGCCGGCGCCGCCCAAGGTAAGCAGGTGAAGTACGCTGATCACATAGCGGAAATCAATCTGTTCCCTCGCCCTCGCCATTGATGGAGCTTTCAGGACTCGGTGGCTTGACCGCTTGCATATTTTGCAAGACCCGCAGTGTCCCGACGGCACCAAGGGGAGCAGGCATATCTCAAATCCGAGGACTTGTAGGCCTTGTTTTCAAATGCGGCTCACATCTTCCTGCAGCGTACTTCGGCACATGTATTGCATCCTCGTGGTGGTCGTGCCCTGGCTGCACCCCAGACTATAGGGGGCAACTCCTTTCCAGCTGTTACTTTTGCGCATGCACTTGCTGGTTGGGGGTTGCTGAGCAGGCATCCTAGGAGTCTCTACGCTGTCCACTTTCTCTGAAGCTTGTTAGATACTCTGTGGCCTGGCTTTTCACAGCCCCCGGCCCTTTTGTACAAGCTATTTTTCTTTCATTTGTGGGCTGGCTTTTCAAAAGCCCACTTTGACAGAGCTGCAACTTTGGTCTTTCTGATTTGAGCTGGCACTTCTGCAGCCCTCGCCTTTCTCTTGGAAGAGCTGCTTCTTTCTCTTCTCTCTTTCACCACCATCGCCCCCTGCTTCTGTGTTCATTTGGGCTGGTCTTCACAGCAGTCGCTCGTTTGGACCTTGTCCACCCTCTTTGGGCTAGCCTTTCACAGCCATTGTTCCCTCCTGGAAGAGCTGCTCCTTCTGTGACACAGCTTCTGCTATCACAGCCTATCGTAGCCATCCACCCATGGTTGAGCTACTTCTTCAAGACCAGGTCTACTCGTTTGAGGCTGGCCTTTCACAGCCACTGTGTCTCTGAAACAAGGCTTCGGTCCTCTTTTTGCGTGAGCTTCTCTGTCTTACTCAGCAAGAGGAGGGCTGCTCATTGTCGGAAGGGAGCGGTATATGGTATGCAATCTTTTCTCAAGGAGGGCCAATGGCCGTCAAAAGCCAGCCCCAAAACACAACACATTAGATCTGAAAGGGGATAGAAAGCGCTAATACACACACCTATGCAACTTACTACGTCAACTGGGTGCTCAATAACCTCTAGTCAGCAGCCGCAAGTCATGGTAGCTTGCAAGGGGGTGGGGCTCTGAACTCGTCGAGAGGCCTGCCGGGCTGAGGCCGCGCATTTGCTGTCCGCTTGATTGTGATAGGTGCAAAGCTACGAGGCAACGGGCCTCCCAACCGCCTAACCGAGGTGAGACGGCAACTGAAGCTACGAGTCAGGGTCTTAGCTCGTGAATGTCAAGCTCTTCACGAAGCCTTGTCCCTTATAGGAGGAGAGCTGCTTTCCGACCTTCTTTAGACCTTGTTCAACATTCTGTGGAGATATAATAGCTCCCAAAGAGAGAAGGCGCGCGGGGCGCAAAGGCAATGGCTGTGAGAGGCCAGCCAAGAAACAAAGGGCCGGAACGTGCTAAGTCACGGCACTACTCTCCGTGACTTGTGAAAATCAGCGCTCATTTCGGTGGGTTGGCCTTTCAAAGCAGAAGAAAGACGCTTGCATGAGAGAGCGATGGCTGGGCGAGGCCAGCCCAGAAAAAGAGAATGAACAAAGGTCGGAGGGGCCAAGGGAGATCGCGAAAGCTAGCCCATTGGGAATGAAGCAGCTACGAAATACTCGGTAACCCCTGCTTAAGCATCTGCAGGTCGGAGGAACTGGGCTCCTGGTAGCGGGTCCCCAGGCCAGGGCCAGAGGCCGCAGCGAGGGCACGACCGGCACGCAGATGCAACGCGCGAGCGATGGACCTGTGCAGCGAGACGGACAGGCGCATTTGATACACCTTCGAAGCCCTTGCTCCCTATTTCACAGCCGATTTTTTTATATCAGCAGCCGCTTTCTCTTTGAAAGAGCTGCTTCTCCCTGGCACCGAGCCGCCTCTTTCGCCCTGCTCCAATGTCGACGTCGTCGTCGAGTTCGCTCAGGCGTGAGCACAATCTGAGGGCTGCGACCCCCGTTGACAGCGGGCTCTGCGGGCGGCGTAGCTGGTAGACTGGCGGTAAACTTGAAAGAAAAGCGCGGCCGAATTGACTGGTGGCTGGGAGAGAAGGCGGGCGGAGAAGCTGGAGGGGCTGATGGGGCCGATCAGGAGGTTGGGAAGAGTGGTCACTAAAGTAGTGGCGGCCTCGTCGAAGGGGTCGGACTGCGGGTGCCGTGAGAGCAGCGGAGAGCTGCGCGAGCCACCGCAGCTCTTTACGATCGCCAAGATGGGGCTGGCGCACGCAGTCCAGCGGGCACCGGAAGGCGGCGGCGGCGGCGGCGGCAGGGGTGCCAAGCGGACCAGGGGGCTTGCCCCCAGGAGACGATGCAACTGTCTGCTTGCCTAAGCGAGCATAAGAAAAACATCCGAGCATAAGGGAGAGATACTCTTCCAGTAGAGGGCTTGGGCTGCGATTGGCCAGCCCAGGAACTAGTATGAACAAACTTCAAAGGGGCCAGAAAAGCGCCAAAGCTCACAGCGACTTAAGTGGTCACTGGGTGCTCAATATCACCCTGTTGAGCACCCGAAGGTCAGAGAAACTAGTCTCAGGGTTGTGGGTCCCCCTGTCTACATCTGGGTCTACTTTGTTCTTTCCTTTTTCTGGGCTGCCCTCTCACAGTCACCGCCCTCTCCTGGAAGCGTCTCATCTTCCTGTCTATAGCCAGAGGCTGCACAGCATCAGGCTGGAGGAAAGTGGCTCTCCCAAAGAGGGCGAGGCCTGTGCCCGAAAGGCATTGGACAAAATCCGAAGGGGGCAGAAAATCGCCAGCAGACATGATTAAGCAAGAGGGACAATCCTGCATGGTCCTTGCTCAAAAGCTGTTGCATACTCCCCGCTTCAGCAACACTAGAGCTCGTGGGCCCCGGGCCCACGAATGCCGACCGCCCACGGGGGGCGGTGAAACGGGCCCAGGAGCCTCGTGGGCACCCCTTCCGGCCCTCTTTCCCCCCCTCTCCATTCCTCCTGCCACTGCTGCTGCCCCACTCTTCTACTCCTCTAGCAGCTCCAGAAGCTGCTAGATGCTAGCTGCTACGTCATTAGATGTGCTTGCCTTTGTACTTGGCCTTATTGGCCTTCGATTGTTTCAAATACACGACATACCCAGCCTGGTGCAGGCCCGCTGGGAGGCGACGCCATCAGACAAGCTTGGCCGACAGAGGGCGGCCCCCGGTAGGCAGCTCCTCCTCCTGCCGCATTCATACGCGACTCGTTCCGGTGGAAAGCCACAGCGAGGTGGGCTTATTAGACTGCGCCGGCATGCCGCCCGCGCACGGCGGTGGGCCGGGCGGCCGTGCTTTGCGGGCTACGCGCCAAGTTGCCGCCCGGTGCGGGCGGCGCCTCCCCGGGGGAAGTAATGAGTGATGGAGGGCGTGGCCAAGCACGAAGGCAAGCACATGGGTAGATGCACATCACCTGCTGCTGAGCTGACAGGATGTTTAAGCATCAGACATGAGGAGGACGAAGCACGCCCACATGATGCCCTATTTCATCAAGAGGTACGACAAGGCAGATGAGGTACGTCAGGTACAGTGTGGTACCTGTTTTTCCACACAGCTTGTCTGGCAATGGGTACGAAGCTGTGGCTCTACATTACAGCTCAGCAAAGAGAGCCAAGATTGTGCAAACAATTACTGCTACCTAAGGAACATCCTACCAGCTCCTTGCTTAATCATGTCTTTCGGCGATTTTCGGCCCTATCGGACCTTGTCAAGTACTTCTCGGGCTGAGATTTCACAGCCCTCGCCCCTTGATTAAGCAGCCACTTCGTCTTGCTCCAGCTCCCCAAGTTAGCTTGTCAGATTTGTTTGTGCTCACCCGTGGGTACTAATGTCATCTTAGGTACCTTAGATTAGGTCTCCGTATTATGTAGCATTGTTTAGTCTGCACTCGACTCTGCCTGAACAATGTATTGGCTTGAATTGGCCTCCCTTTCAATTCATGCGCCCCGCGCGCCTTCTCTCTCTCTCTTTAAGCTGCTTCTTCTCCCCAGGCGGCTGTTCTTGTCGTGGCTGCAGCTGGGTGGGCTAGCTCAGTGACTACAGCAGCCCTCGAACGTGCCGGCCCGAGGCAGGCGGCCCGGCCCGGCCAGCCGCTCCGCCAGCCCCCCGACGGCGCCCGGAGCCGAGCTCCAATGGCCATGGCGGCGGCTCCGC
>WELB01000045.1:342746-371138 GCA_009602725.1 Spirogloea muscicola
GACGCCGCCGCCGTCGCCGCCGCCGCCGCCGCCGCCGCCACCGCCGTTGCTGATGCAGCCGCCATTGCCGCCAACTCCACCACCATCGCCACCTCCATTGCCGCCGTCTCCGTCACGATCGCCACCGCCAACGCCGCCATCACCGTCACCATCGCCGCCGCCACTGCCAATCCCGCCACCTGCCCCACTGTCGCCACTTCCAATGCTGCCATATCCGCCCCCATCACCACCGCCGACGCTACCATCTCTGCCATCGCCGACGCCGTCGCTGCAGCCGCTGCAGCCGCCACCACGATCTCCGCCATCACCAACGCCGCCGCCCCAGCCGCCGCCGTTGCTGCCACCGCCAACGCCGCCGCCGCAGCTGCCAGTCCTATTGCCGCTGCCACCGCTTACGCCGCCATTTCCATCACCGTCAATGCCGCCCCTCCCACTGGCACCGCCATCTTCAACGCCGCCATCTCCACCACCGCCAATGCCGCCGTTTCCATTGACACCTCCGCTTCCATCAACGCCCCCGCCCTTGCAGCCCCCTCCGCAGCCGCTGCCGCATTTGTCGCCGTCGCCCCCAATCTTGGCATCGCCGCCATTGCCACTGCCACTGCCACTGCCACTGCCACTGCCCTCGCCACCACCACTGCTGCCAATCCCGCCGCCGCCATTGCCAGCCCTTCCCCAGCCGACAACGCCGCCAGCAGGCCCCCAGCAAATGCCACCGGCAGGCCTCCCGACACCCCCATTGTCCTTCCCGCCGCTGCCGCCCTCGCCGCCGCTGCAGCTCCTGTTACCGTCACCTCCACCAGCGGGCTGCTTCAATGGCCAAGCCAAGCTGCGTGCCAATGGTAAGCGCCTCTCCTTCATTGTTTACACCCTGCAGTCGACAGTTAAACTGACTGCTACTTCCTTGTCCATGGTTTCTGGTCCTTTCCTTCCATCCTTTTACAGCCCCCGCCCCCTTTGGAAGACCCAATTCCTTACTATCAGCGCTGTGGCTATTCTCCGCAGGTGCTGACAAGTTGCTTCATTGCCCAATGTCAATGGCTATTGCAGGCGGCCTCCGTGGTTTGGGCGTGGGCCGCCAGGATTCCGGCACTGGTCACCACCCGCCAGGCACCGGTCACCACCCAGCGTGCATTGGTCACCATCCGCCTGGCAATGGCCATCACCCGCCTGGCAATGGCCACCACCCACCCGGCGTTGGCGACCACTCGCCTGAGATTGGGGGCAACACGCAACACGGCAACACGCATTGGCAACACGCCACACGCAATCGCAACTAGCAATGCGACGCATCACTACTTTTGCTGCAGTTGGACTACACGCCATGCCGCTCCTTTGACACCTGCAATGCGTTCCCACTGCCCAGTCTCTATTATCTCAGTAGATATATGTCAGTGGGCCACGCAGGGGTCCAACAAATTTGGCATCGACTTTGAAAAGATTGGCGGTGTAAGGGCATTGTCTGCTTCTACAGAAGTGTTTGTCCTCGGACAAGGCTACGAGTTGTGGAGTTCAGGAAAGAGAAACACTAATTGTTTACAGTGTGAACGGAAAAGCGCCTTCCAACCTTATTAGCGTTCCAACATAGAGAGGTCTAGTCTCATTGTCTCGTGCAGCCTTGTGCATACGGCTGCAAAGCAGCATGTGAGATGCATCATCCTCCTTGTCTTGTGCGCATCATGAAAGTAAGGCAAATGCAATGGTCATCAAGAGACCTAACTACATCTGGTGGCTTCCCTTGGTGATAGCAATGTCGGACCTCACGTCCAGAATGTGTTAGGCCTTGGTCACACTGGAGAAAACCAATGCTGTTGGCGTCGCAATTTAAGGATGAGTGTCGACAATACCTGCTTGTATGACCGACCACAGGGCACCGAGCCTCCACTGTGTGATCCTGATGACAACCCTGATGCAGCCTGGTGAGGTTGCAATGTACTATGTGCTCGTGACTCACGACTGCTCCTGCTTCATTGTCATGCCTAGGGATCTTGATGCTTTTCCTTGCGAGCTGCTTAGGCGTAAAGTACTGGAAGTACTCGGTCTTCCTGCTCAATGCTCTTCCTTCAACTCGGGATAAACTCAGATACTAATCACAGACAAGACAATCTGGGAGTCAGGATAACTGCTACTTGAGAGGTACTTGTCTTAGCGCTTTTCGGACCCCTTGGACCTTGTCCACTGTTTTCGGGCTGGCTTTTCACGCCTCCCTCTCTTTTCATGTGCACTGTTTTCGGGCTGGCTTTTCACGTCTCCCTCTCATTTCATGTGCACCGCGCTCCTTTCTTCCCCGTTGTACTACACAATCAATCCAGGATTCTTCTGTATGCACTCCCTTGCATTCACAGCCGCCCCTTATGATCAGACTTGTTCTCATTTGAGATGGCCTCTCACAGCCACTGCCTTACCTTGGAAAGGCTGTCTCTTTCTTGATATCAGCAGCTGCATTTTTCTCCCCATAGCCCCTGCTCGATATCTCTTTGTTCTTCTTACACATTGTACTGGCTTGCTTTGGCCTGCCTCTCACTGCATGCGCACCACACGACTTGTCAATTGCCCTCCGGTTTTCGGGCATCAGTCAGCAACCTCTACTTGCTGACTCGTAGTTACTGAGCGGGTCAGCTTAGCAGCAGGTGACGTACATCTGCCAATGTGCTTGCCTTCGTACTTGGCCACTCAGGCCCTTAGGAGAGAATGCGGCTGCTGAAGTCAAAGAGCTGCTGTAAAAAGAAGAATGTGCTCGCCCATAGAGAGCCGCTGTAAAAGCATACAAAGGGTGTTCGAAGCTATATTAACATCCATGACTTGCACGCTGGGACGGAACGGACGGGCCGTGGGGTACGTGTCGCGCGGTGTATGGAGCGCCAGGGGTCACTATCCTGCCAAGTCGAGGCCAACTCGAGGCCAATTCGCGTCCATCCGTCCCTCCCGGTGTGAATGGGCCCTCGGTACACACTCCATTCCGGCTCTCGCGAGCTCTCGGCGGCGCTCCAATGTGCGCCGCCGCCGCCGCCGGGCGGCGGCCCGTGGCCGCGGCGCTGGACCGCAAGCTCCGCGCAGCGCTGGCGCCCGCGCGGCTGGCCATCTCCGACGACTCCCACCTGCACGCCGGCCACAGCGGCAACCCCTCCGGCGCCCCGGACGCCGAGTCCCACTTCCGGTGAGTGAGCCCCGCTCGCTGCCGTGCGCCTCCCCTCCTGTGCTGCCTCGCTACTCCTTACCCACCTCACGAAGGCGCCGGGCACGGCCACCCTCAGCTACACGTATGTCGGCTCGTCCCCTCACCCCTGAAAGCTGGTCGAGCCTTAGCCGGTGGCACAAGGGCTTGCCAATTGCCGTCCGCTATGTGGGCATCAGTTAGCGGCCTCTATGTGCTGACTCGTGGTTACTGAGCGGGTCGGCTTAGCGGCAGGTGATGTACATCCGTCAATGTGCTAACACTTGTACTTAGCCACTCAGGCCCTCCATCGCTCAGTACACACTCCCTTTCTTCCACTGCTTTGCCTTCGCTCTCTCTTCTCGCTGGCGGGCACTTTGAGGACGGCCGTGCTAATGCCATGCTGCGACCGCCTCGGGTTCGCATCACAGGATTGAGATCGTCTCGTTGGCTTTCGAAGGCAAGGCTCTCGTTGCTCGTCACCGCATGGTGTACGGCGTCCTTGCGGACGAGCTTAGATCAAGCGTTCATGCCCTGTCACTAAAGCTCCACACGCCAAGCGAAGTTAGTCAATAGTCTTTCAACTCAGGATCCAAGCAAAGTGGTACAAAGATGTTTTGCACCAGAGCTCATGTTAGCTCAAGTTAGGTTGGTTATTATTTTTGAAGCCATATGGTCAGACCTGCTAGTGAAAGCTCATGCCAGCTGATACTTCCTATGATCCTGACTCTAGACAGCAAGCTATCCACTCTGCGGGATGCTGGACAAATCATTCTTTTACGGTGGCAGAAGCACAGATGTAATTACTCATCCAGAGACGAACCCTTTCAAGTCTGCCTGGCATTCCCAGTGAATAACACAAGAACGCAGACAATTTGGCTATGCAGACACAAGTCCAATCCACAGATTTGGATATTCACGGACTTGTCCGTGTCGCATATACACCACGAGACCTAAGCTGAGAGTCACATCTAAAAGTCAAGAGCCACATGTTCTAGATCTTGCTTGTGAGTTTTGACCCCACTCATTGTCCTTGTGTGCAAATGCCCAGAATCAAGAAAGCCTGAAGCTGCAGATTACCATGCTTTCTGGTGCCACTTTAGTGACGGCCCAATGCCCTGCACTACCGACGGCACTGTGTGGGGCTGGCAATCCAGCCATCCAAGTAGCAGCCCTTCTGACAACAGCTTTTGTCGAGGCCGTCATATGAATGACTGTATGTGGAGTTGTACCACGCACTCTGCTCTCTCCTAAGTGTCACTGCCACTATCTCCACTTCGCACCTATTGCAAACGCAAGAAATGAAAACAACTACACCTTATTATTCTGGACATCTTCTGGTTTCCAGCTTATATCAGTCATCCTGCACTAAGAATGCACTAGCTGCAGAACGAATCTAAGAACCACAGTGATTGGCGCAACAAGAGGTACATCGACGCTGAAAGCAAGCGTCAGTGTTGACACTATGGTCTTCCTTCACAATTATAATAGGGTTGGCAATCTCTCACCTTGGCAAGTGTGAAGTAAGGCTTGGTACAGACTGCCTGACTTCTGGCAGAAGGGACCTGGAACTCCGTGGCGTTAGGCAAGTGCTCGGATACAGCATAGGATCCTGACTCCAGAATGCAGGAACAGTCATGAAGACTCAATGTCAGCAGCTAATATAGCATCTATTACCATCTACCCCGTGACCTACACAGGCCTCAGCACCTTTATTGTGGGCTTAAGGAGTAGCTCCTGCGTGAGCTCGCAGCTGCCTCTCACTTGCAACAAAGCAATGTGCAGCCACCCCAACCCCCAACTGAAGGTAGCCTCCTTGCCAAAGCAACCGTGCAAACTTCTGAGCCTAGCCATGTGATTTGCAACACTGTCCAAGCCACTGCAGGCTAAAATTGCCTTGTCATGCCGGCAGAGGCTTCACCTGTCTCGTCCACGTCTGCCGCAGCTGCGCCGTGGCTAAGGAAGGACCTATTCCGGGACTCCTTATCCATGCGCTCCGCCTCTGTAAGCCCTTTCATATATATCTGGTTGTCCTGCTGCAGCTTCAAGCCCTTGCGATAAGCTGCTGCACTTTCACCGTACCTGTTAGGAACATCATAATTCACGACACGCATGATTATCGGTTGTACGCGGATAGCTCCTTGCTGCAATGCCGTATAGCTGGTGAGCACTTCAGGCAAAGTGTCCAATGCTTGGCAGTGACAGGACTCCATCAGCCTTGGCAAGCTACCAGCTGCTAGGATCACCGTCTCGCTCGGCCACAAACATTGGCTGGACTTAGCTGACTTCGACACAGAGAGGGGAGACGACCACAATGTGAGTTCCCATCAAGAGGTCCACGAAGCCGAAGATCCGAACAAGGCTTGCAAAAGTCGCACCTTTCGAGCGCAAAGAGCGCGGTGGCCAGGCGGCCGAAGCCCTTGACGTACGAGGGCGCGATCTGGATGCAGCGCTGGGCGTCGGCGACGGCGTCCTTGTACTGCGCGAGCTGGAAGTGCGCGGCGGAGCGGTTGCTGTACAGGATGTGGCTGTTGGGCACGAGCTCCAGGGCGCGCGAGTAGTGCTCCAGCGCCTTGCGGCCGTCGCCGCGCGCCAGCGCGATGTTGCCCCGCTCCTTGAGCGCCTGCGCCCGCTCCACGTTCATGGGGCGCCGCGCATGTCTCGGGCCAGGGGCAGGGGGGCCTCCCCGGGCCCCCGGCTCCTCGTCGCCGCCGCCGGGCACCACCAGCGCAGGGCGGCGGCGGTGGCGACTGCTGCGGCGGCGGCGGCGGCGGCGGCGGCGGCGGCGGCGGCGGAAGATGGCCCGAAAGCGACGCTGCGGCGGCGGTGTGCACGGAAAAGCAGCTCTGCGGGAGAAGGGGAAACTTGAACGCGTCTGCTCACAACTGAAGAGAGCTCTAATTTACGAAGTGGAGGCACTTCCAGAACAGGGCGATGGCCACTCTACTGGCCTCATTGGCCAGCCCAGGAATGAAGAATGAACAGGAAGAAATGTAGACTCTTCCGCTGGGGTGCTCAAATGTTGTCAGAAATGGGAGGAGGGAGGGCGGAGCGGGCCCCGGCCTAAGGGAGGGGGGCGGACAGGCGTCAGAGCGGCCGGCGGGGAGGGAGGGAGCGCCCGGCCAGCGCCCCCCCCCCCAGCACGCGGCGGGGGGCTACTCGTCAAGTCGCAGCGGGTCGACAGACCGTTGTTTGAACGCACCCCATGCCCGGCCCGCGCAGCGCCGCTCCTGCCGGCCGGGCCCACTGCACCTCGTTCGGCCACCCGTGGGCTGCTGTCCTTGTTCTCTTGTTCTGCCTTCGCTTCTCTTCTGGGCTGGCCTCTCACAGCCACCGCCCTCTCCTGGAAGCGCCCCTTCTCTTCAGTAGAAGAAGTGGCACTCCCAATGGCTTTGTTTTCTTAGCGCTTCCTCTGGCCCCCTTCTCGTACTTTGTTCATTCTTTTTTGGGCTGGCTTTTCCAGCCCCTATCCTCAATGGGCGAGCCCTCCTTCAATGGGGGCAAGGGCTCTTCTGGCGTTAGCCCCGGCACAAGTCTCCTCTGTTCTTCTTCCACTGTGCATTGGCTTGCTTTGGCCTTATAATTGCAAGCGGCGCCCCGGGTTCGCACTTATTGTAGTAAAATAAATTCGCCTCCGAAACTCCGTGCGGCGGGGCCCGCCTTCGGACTCCGGGGCGGTGACGCTGCCAGCCCGCCCCCGCATCCGCCGCGCCGCCGCCGCCGATTGGCGGCTGTACTCGGTGGAGGCATTGCGCTCCCCATGGCCGCGGCCACCACCTGCCGCACGAGCGCCCACCTACAGGGCGAACCCCCTGCTACAACCGGATTGTCTGCTTCAGCGGTGAGGCTTTGGACTAATGGCTTGTCATTGCAATGACTCTTGTCCCGACCCATACTCAAGGAAGGAGATAGTGAAGTCTCCAATGCGACGGCACGACAGCGGCAACTCCTCACTGTGGGCTTTGAGGCACTCCGAGATCTCAATAGAGTCTTCAGCCATAATGATGATGTCTTCAGCCTGGCATTTGGCCGCCCAGTCCTCAACGGACCTGCAATTTTCCCCAACAACACGAAGTCTCCACATGAGAATCTCTGGCCAAGTTTAGAGGTATGAAGTGCATAAAGTGCATGTATGTGAAACAAACTTGAAGGATAGTACGAGCATCATTGGAGGTCAAGGCAGTCAGTTCATCCACAGACAGTTTTGCAGATGAGATCTTTGAATCCACAAGCTCGTTGCGCATACTTTTCGGTCCAACTCACCTCATCTCTAAGGCTGTCATCCTGCTGCAATCCTTAAACATGACTTTTGCAGCGGCTCGCAAAGCGTTTGGTAAGTCAGTTCCTGAAGATGGTGTCGTTGTACAAGCAATGTCAAGCAAAAGATCACACTGCAGCCTCCTTCGAATAGTAAGGTGCACGCATACCAAGCGCCTATTTAATCAAGTGCCTCGTCTGTTGCCCATGGCTATCATGGTTTCACATATTTACAACTTTGCAGGCAAAATCGAGGTGCTAGATGTGCTGAAGCTGCAGTGAATTGGCTCTCAAGAGCTGGAGTTGCAACCGACTGTTATCTCTTACTTGCTCGTGCTTCTGGGCATTGTTGTTCTCCTGAGTATTGGAGAAGCTGACCCCAAGCTTTCCTGGTCACTTTGCTAATGAGAACAACTTGGAGAAGTGCTGTCCCTGTCTGAAGTCCCCTTATCACAAAGTGGTTACCCAGATCATCATCTGCGGCAGCCACCAACTCTGAAGCTAGCACAGTCTCTGTAGTGCAGGACCTGCAGCCATGTACGTGGACTTAGCGTCACAGAGAGCTTCATTGAGATAGGAATGTGACTCATGCGATTGATTCTCAGTAGGTGCTGACGAAGGAAACAGCAAAGCCACCACACATAGCCCACCACAAAAAGATGTCAAGGAGAAGGCTCACTTGAGAGGGTCTTGGGAGCTAGAAAATCCCTCCTCCACCTGACTCAAAAGGCGATGATGGACAAGGTGGACGCCTTCTCTGAGCTCTGCCATTGGCTGCCAGAAGCCTATGGGTGTCGAGCACTCGCACAAGATGACTTGCAATGTCCGACTTTCTGGAGGGAATACCTCTTTGCTTTCCATTGCCTTTGCCAGCAACTCTACGCGTTGCTCATCTGCAAAGCAAGGTATGCTCTTGCAGCAATGGCTTGCTAGCCCCTGGCTTTGCTCCTCAACAGTGCTGCTTAACTGTTGCTCATGAGTCCTGCCAGAAAGCGACCATTTTTGATCCTGACCTGAAGCAGCTTGCACGCAAGCATCTGATAGACCACGACCTTGCACACCGTCTGTTTTTTCTTTGTACTCGTCGGGAGTTTGTGTAGCACCATGACCAATTTGTCGCCTGTGGAGCTTGCTGCTGAGGTCATTGATGTGGATAAGGCAGGAAGTCCTTCCTATCAAGCACGTGCCCTGGCTAGGAACAAAGCGTGCTCGTGCACGCTGCACCTGGGCGTGAGCCCGAGCCCCTCTACCACAGCAGCCGCCACAGTACCAATTGTCGGCTAGCTCCATCCACTCTGCAGATGGCAACTCTACGCATTTCCTGCAATACACATCCAGCTTTCAAGCCCTGTTATTTAATGTGGCTTGAAGTGAAGTGATGTCGTTCCAGCACTTTGCTGAACTCTGCAGAGTATGACAGCTTGAGAGAGCTTCTGATACTTATTTGGTCGAATATAGCATCTCTGGATGAGCGAAGTACCTAATTGGAGCCTCGAGTATGGGTTGCTTGCACTGCTTGCAGAAGAAGGAGACACGGTCCTGCGCAAGTAAAGCCCGAGCAACTGCAGCCAGGACCAGCACGACATGCTTCATCACCGAATCAGCAGTCAGCGTTGCCTGCATGGCAATTGAGACGTATTGACACAGGCAATACTGAATGACAAACGTCTGGACGTAGTGAATGCTCACTGTTCAGAGATCCGGCCTTAAAACAGGGTTGTGTTGACCTCAGACAAGGAAGGTGAAGGCCTTCACCGGCCTCAGCTGGCGGAATGCTGGTAGGACGCTGGCGGTCACCCCGAGCTTGGAACTGCAGCTTGACCGCCAGATGGTCCTCCTTCAGCGCGGAGGAGAAGAGCAGGTCGTCCTCGACCTCGAGGCCCTCTGGCAGCTGGATGAGGAGCTTGCAGGCGCGCTCCTCGCAGCTGCCACTGCACCCGTCGGCGTCGGCTCAGCCGCGTGCCGCGGCCACGAAGCTTGCCAGTGTGGGCCTGATGGTGCGGCGGGCCTCGAGCGAGTCAGCCCAGGCGAGCCGCGCGTCCACCTGATCGTCCACTCGCACTCGACACAGTCGCGGCCGCCGCGGCGGGCGCGCCGGGCCCGGCCGTCCCAGCCGTCGAAGAAGCGGCCGCAGTCGCTGACGCCGCCGCCGCAGCCGCCANCCGCCGCGACGGCCGCCGCGCCAGCCGCCGCGAGTGGCGGCGGAGCCCCCGCGGGCGAAGGGCAGAGCCCTTCTGCTAGGGTTTAGGACTTGAGGGTTTAGGGTTTCAGTTTAGAGCCTAGGGTTCCGTTAGCGTGCGCCCTAAACGGCCCCAATTCCACTGCAGCTTTCAACCCCCCCGCCACGGCGGGGCAGCCGCGGCTCCGCCGCCGCCGCCGCCGCCGCCGCCGCCATGGCCGCGCCGGACTTCCACGACCTCGAGGCGGTGGACGGCGTCCGCCTGTCCTGGAACGTCTGGCCCAACTCCAAGGCGAGTCCCCCTCCATGCGGTCCTCTTCGGGGCCATCTGCTTGTGAAGCGGGCGGGCCGTCGCTGGCTTGGCAAGCCAAGCCCCAGTCGTCAGCTCTGACGGCGCCAGGACGCCGACGCTGCCGGCAGGTGGAGGCGACCAAGTGCGTCATCCCCTTCGGCGCGCTGTACACGCCGCTGAAGCCATACGCGGAGATGCCCGTGCTGCCGTACGAGCCGGTCAAGTGCAAGGCGTGCCGCGCCATCCTCAACCCCTTTGCCCGCATCGACTTCGTCGGCCGCATATGGATCTGCCCCTTCTGCTACCAGGTACACAGCAAGGCCGGCTGCGCGGTCGGACTCTGGCTCGCGAGGTAGTGGACTCCAAAGAGCTCCAAGTCCCGTGGTCAGTATGTCGAGGATATTACCTCAAGATGGTTTGACGAAGTAAGGCATCGATAGTCCCAGATTTCCACTTCTGCGCACCAAGCTAGGGGTCACATGTGTGGTGCACGTCTGCGGCTGGCAGCGCAACCACTTCCCGGCACACTACTCGAGCATGTCGGAGACGAACCTGCCTGCGGAGCTCTTCCCCCAGTACACGACCATCGAGTACGTGCTGCCCAGCCACGGGGCTTCGCCGCCTGTCTTCCTCTTCGTCCTCGACATCTGCTTGATTGAGGAGGAGCTGGCGCACCTCAAGCAGGCAATCTCCAAGCACATCGGATTACTACCTGAGAACGCGCTCGTAGGTAATGATCCCGTCTACTGCGCTTGCAGTACTGCGGGCGTCAGGCTGAGCATGCTCCTTCCGTTGGCTGATATTCGACAATTGCCACCAGGGTTGATCACCTTCGGGACCCAGGTCCAAGTGCACGAGCTGGGGTTCACGGAGTGCCCAAAGTCGTACGTCTTCCGGGGCTCCAAGGAGGTCACCAAGCAGCAGATACTGGACCAGCTGGGCTTCACCGTGCCCGGCGCCGGAGTGCAGAGGGGTGCCAACGCTCCGCAGGGCCTCGTGGGCGGCGCGTCCAGGGACGGCGTTTCGCCCACTGCGATCAGCAGATTTCTCCTGCCAGCTAGTGAATGCGAGTTCACGCTGGCGACGGTGAGTTCTGCAGCCCTAGCCTTCATCCAGCAACCTCACGACTTGACTTGACTGGCACGCGGTAGGGTTCCATCTGCTGCCATCTGCTGCGGCTGTGGATAAGCGGAAGTGTAAGATCGTAAATAGCATCAGAGAAAGAAGCCGGAACATCTATCCAAGAGCTACTTGAGAAGGAGCTTGTCGTCCTCAATGAGGGCAGTCTCTTGACGTCTTTCTCTGTGGGATACTGTTGTGATGAGGGTCATGATGCTTGTTCTCCCGTGTCTGTTGCAATTCGCACAGTCTATTAAACATGGCCCCCATTCATTGCTTCCATGTTCGTGCCGTTTCAGGTCTTGGACGAGCTGCAGCGGGATGCATTCCCTGTGCAGCCTGAGCAACGGGCTGCTAGGTGTACTGGTACAGCCCTGAGCGTGGCAGCAGGACTGCTGGGCGCCTGTGTTCCCGGTAGTGGTGCTCGCATTCTGGCATTCGTTGGTGGTCCCTGTACAGAAGGGCCTGGCACGGTAAGCCACAACATTACAACTTGTCGGCTTCAAAAGCTCGTTCCTTTAACAGATCCATATGGATGCTAGACAGCCGTTTCATATTTGCCTGGGTTTGATTCTCCCGTGCTGATATTTTGGAGTTCACAATAGCCTCAGGAAAGGCCAGCCATGTCCTGGCCGACTGAACTCCTCTTGACCTGCATCGCAGATTGTGTCCAAGGACTTGACAGAGGCAGTGCGGTCTCACAAGGACCTTGACAAAGATGCCGTTCCTCACTACAACAAGGCCTGCAAATTCTTCGACTCCTTGGCCAAGCAGCTCGTGTCCCAAGGGCACGTGTTGGATCTTTTTGCCAGTGCTCTCGACCAGGTTGGCATCTCCACAAGATCCTGACTGACAACATTGTCAGTGGGCCTCGATTGACTTGACGGATTCTACGCCTCAAGACTACCTTTCATGATGACAAGCCTGATGACATGTCCTCCACTTAAATTTCACGAGAGTTATCTGTCTTGTCACCCAGGTTGGCATTGCAGAGATGAAGACAGCAGTAGAGAAGTCTGGGGGCCTTGTCGTCCTATCAGAGAGCTTTGGACATTCAGTCTTCAAGGACTCTTTTGAGCGGATATTCAGGACAGGACCAGAGTCTCTTGGGCTTTCTTTCAAGTAAGGGATGCACAGACGTTGACTCAATGTGGTCACTTCAATTGCTGCTTGATTGCCATCCTAGTGAACCCATTTGCTTGGCAAAAGGCAGCAGGTTGCGAAAGGTGGTACATGCGAGAGGTCATTGTGGTGTAGTAAGACTGGAAATCTACTAGTCAAAAGCACCGCTGGTTCTGATACTCTAGCCACACTTTGCCTCCTGTGCATCAGTGCGATATTTGAGGTTATCTGCTCAAAGGACGTGAAAATCCAGGGAGCAATTGGACCGTGTGCATCGCTTGAGAAGGTCTGGGTTTCCTCCAGCTTGAACGATCTTCTAACCTGCGGGGTTGCTTTGCTCATGGCTAATTAAGCTCAGTAAGCTCGCACATGTGTACGTGTTTGCTTGTGTCCCATCTTTTGATCAACGTAATGTAAACTTGCTCACAAAGTTCTTCAGTCGTCAGATCTACGTTGGCCTGCCTGAGTAGTGTATGCTGATGTTTGCATGTCTGCATGAATGCCTAGCTGCACAAACTTCACAGAATTTGCAGGCTTAGTTGACTACTATTTTCGATTTGTGCTTTTGAAAATTGGACAGAAAAGCATCCAGTGCTCAGAAACTGTGATAAGCGAGGGGAATACCACAGCTTGGAAATTGTGTGGCCTTGACAAATCAACGTCGCTAGCAGTCCTTTTTGAGATTGTTCCAGCCCAGCAAGGCGGGGCTGGATCTCTGCAGAACCCCAGCAATCAGCAGTTCTTCCTACAATTTCTGACTCTGTGAGAGCTGACACAGTCCTGTGCCCCAAACTTGATCTGGAAGCATAGACAGCCAATACGCCTTCTCTTGCTGCAAGCAAATGCCGACACTGTTTAGTACCAAGATACACCATCATGATAAGGGTTTCTCTTGCCACCAATATAATTGGTGGTAGCATATGGTAGGAAATAGCCAACAACTGTGGTAACATGCAAGCTATAGACAACATTGTCAGGAAAAGTTGACGCCTTTGTGCAAATTACTTGGGCATGTAGGTATCAGCATCCTGAAGGATCGACCCGCTTGAGATCCACGACGATCACCCGGCAATGGGTAGATAGCTCAAACAGTGTTCAGGTGAGGTTTAAGCCGTTGTTCACCTGCAGAAAATTCAATCTTATGGTCATCACCTATCATCCGCCTTTCTTGCGGTCAAGCTCAGGCACCTAGGCTGTAATCAGCTCAGAGTGTCTTCTGTGTTGATGTAGGGTAACCTTACTGATATCACGGTAAGCCTGTCATTGCTGCAGGAACTTGTGGCAGGATTTGATCAGGAGGCAGCAGCTTGTTTAGTAGCCCGGTTGGCATCGTTCAAGATGGAAACAGAGGTCTGTTGTCTCCTTCGTGCTGCTTGTGACCTCTTGCTCTTGCTTCAGCCGTCACTATAATTGCATCAGTAGCGGTGCCTTTTGAGGTGCCAAGAAAGCCAGATTTATGCAATCACTGTCATACTTTCGCTGCCATTATGCAGTCTGCACAGCTGCCCTGGTCCAGACTTAGGTTCTGTGAAAGTGGTTTGCTAGTGTGCCAAACTTGCTTGACAATGTAGAACCTTGATGAGAGAAGCTGGCGGGTTACCCTTTGCCTTTCTTTCCATCGGAACCTTCTATTTGTGCTCTGCAATCTGCCTGTGCCTGCCAAGTACACTGATTCCACATTGAGATGTGCGGTACTGATTTCTGGCAACAGGAGGAATTTGATGCGACAAGATGGCTCGACCGAATGCTGATTCGGTTGTCCAATAAATTTGGAGATTATCGGAAAGACGACCCTGCATCATTTAGCCTCTCTCCCAACTTCTCTATCTTCCCCCAATTTATGTTCAACCTTCGACGGTCTCAATTCGTGCAGGTACCAATGTCAGTTCATCTCTTCTTCTGAGGTTGCATGTGTGATGTACCCATGTGACAGCTGTCACAGTGTCCATGTATTTCGGTGAGCAATTGCAGCCGCAATGTAAGCTTCAGTATGTGCATGTGGCCGAAGCTTGTCTGCATGACTCATATAGGTCATGTTCACTTACTTTTCACCTGATCATTACAGGTCTTCAATAACAGCCCTGATGAGACGGCCTACTTCCGCATGGTTCTGAACCGAGAGAATGTTGTAAACTCTCTCGTGATGATTCAAGTGAGGCTGCAGAAAAAGACTTAGCTCTGCGCAAGAATGTCTCGTTCTCAGCTCAAGCAAGCCCCAAGGCTGTCCTGTTGCTCTGCCCATGGGCATATCTTTACCTCCACGAGTGGAGCAACAGGCGATCTTTGAGGCTTTATTTGTTGGAATTGATATTTAGATTGTCTCATCAGCTTGTGTATGGTCCCACTTAGCCATTAGTAGTCTTGCTTTCGATGAGCTTCTAGTCATTGAAATGCTTGTGCCTTTGTAATCAGTATATCTGATTGAAGTCCTTTGCTCGTGCAGCCAACGCTCCTTTCATACTCGTTCTCAGGGGAGCCGGAGCCAGCTTTGCTGGATGTTGCCTCCATTGCTTCCGATCGTATTCTGCTCTTAGACGCTTATTTCTCCGTAGTCATCTTCCATGGTCACACAATTGCTCAGTGGAGAATAGCACAGTACCATCTACAACAAGAACACCAGGTTCACACTTATTCAGCTTCTCCGCAGCATAAAAGCATCTGCTAGTTGGCCACAGCACCTATATCAAAGCTGGCCTTGCAATTTTGATCATAGACGGCTTTCAGATCCTCAAGATACTGTACACAAACACTAGTTTAGGACTTAAGGTAGCCTGGCTTGAGCAGCTATTGAGATAAGTCACGCACGACATGCTGAGGTATCACGGAAGTTATGTCCTAGTATGGTTAGAGTGTTCTTTAAGAGGTTGGCTGGTGCTCCAGGAAGGGCACAGCTTCAGCAGGATAGTGATGACAAAGAACACAAGTCTGACTTGTGTCGTCTACATTGGAATGCAGGCCTTTGCGCAGCTACTGCAAGCTCCACAGCAAGATGCTGCTGAGATCATCAAGAGCAGGTTCCCAGTGCCAAGATTGGTTGATTGCGATCAGAATGGCAGTCAGGTTGGCAACACTGCTTCCATGTCAGATGTAGAGCTCCACCTAGGATGCCAGTTGCACTCTAATGGGCTTCACTGAAGCTCTTGGCCTCTCAAAGCTCTGATTACCAGGTCTTGCTGGTGAGCGACACCTAACCTCCACACTGCTATCCTGCTGTATGCCAGGCACGATTTTTGTTAGCGAAGCTGAACCCCTCGGCGACGTACAACTCCCCCATGGGACCTAGCCCTGGAGGCGAAGTCATCCTGACCGACGACGTCAGCCTGCAGGTCTTTATGGAGCACCTCCAGCGACTGGCAGTGCAGTCATGACTCCCGCCTCTAAGTTGTCATAGGGGTGTTGTGCCTGCCAGATGCAGACAGTAGGACACTACCTTCATTCTGTATGGCCATTTCCATCGGTTGGGTTTGCATCAGCCATGCCAGCCTGACAATTCTTCTTCCAATGTATACCCGGTTCGACGTTGTCGAGTACATTCTTGCGTTTCTCCCACTTAGTTGTGTGTACTTTCATCATGTGAAACAAAGTGTACGAGCTGTTCACAGAGACGGCATGGCACATACAAAGAGACTGTGTGTGGAGACCTCATCCCCCACGTCTGCTAGCATCTGGAAGAGCACCCCACAGCCTCCTGACTTGACACGAGTAGCCACTCGTATTCATAAGTTGTGCACCTCGCAACCCTACCCATGTTCCATATCCATGAGCCATACAGGAAATCAAGTATCTCACAACTGTCCAACAAACAGATGCATTGAAAGGCTTGGAACATCGGTACTACTGGGCTTGAAGGTAGGCAGTTGTGTATGAGGGCGCAAGTTCAGCTCATTGGAACAAATCATGTACATAGAGCTCCTAGTTGACTGCCAATGAGCAGTCTGAGCTGAGCTCGTCAGTCGTCCGCTGTTTGTGTGAAATAATTCACTTCTCGTGTGTCATCCAGCAAAAGTCAAGACACAGCTTGGCCGCCCAAAGAGGTGACTAGGATCTCTGTCAGCAGGAGGGCGTTGGCCTCCTCGCTCCACTGGATGCTCTTTGCGCTGGCCTTCTGCCCCACTGCAGCGAGGTGTGGTCGGTCCTTCAGAGCTGCAGCGATCTGGAGTTGCAAAAGATTATGGCAAATGCAAGTCAGCATGACTTGCCACTGAGAAGGAGATGGGCCAGTCCAATTGTAGAAGAAAGTCAGCAGCCGGCCATCAGGCAATAGCAGTCTGCAGAAGTCAAGCAGGCCCCTCTAGGTGAAACCAAGTATGATGACCTTGGTAGCAGCTTGAGTGGCGTCGCTGCTTAAGTCCACCCCAACGGCCAGGTCCTGTGCTGGATTAAGGAGCTCGGTGGCTCCAACTGCGCCTG
Source organism: Spirogloea muscicola (assembly GCA_009602725.1). NCBI lineage: Eukaryota > Viridiplantae > Streptophyta > Zygnematophyceae > Spirogloeales > Spirogloeaceae > Spirogloea > Spirogloea muscicola. Next base: position 359,280 of record WELB01000045.1, read on the forward strand.
CAGGGCCCTGGTGGACGATGCTGGGTGCACCAAAAGCAGCCGCCTCCACGACCGTCATGCCGTATGCATCGTAAACGCACGGGTGAACGTTCAGCAGTGTCTGCAAATTTACACAAGACAAGAAGCAAGGTTTTGTCATTTAAGGGCCTACAGCAGAAATTCCATGCAAAGTATATCATGTGGTACATGTGACAGCTACATGAGTCCAAGTTCTACTGCTATCGAGTCTAAAAAGTCAGTAGGGTTGTGGTGATTCTTGCACCACATACATGCAACTGAGTATGCTATCGTACGCATGGCACGCAGTGGAAGCCACAAGGACCTGCGAGTACACTCTGGCCATCTCCTGTGGGCCCATGAAGCCATGGATGAGCTCAGCGTCCGGCGAGGCAGCAACCACTCTCGCCTTCACGCGCTCTGCATACTCAGTATTGGCTCCGGCGCCAAGGCAGAGCAGCGGCGTGATCTTCTCCGCCTGCAGGAATGGCGCAAGCTCCTCCACCAGGCTGGCAAAGAGCTCCGCGTTCTTCTCCGGGGATAGCCGCACACAGCACGACAAGTAGCTCCTGGCTGTTGTTTCAGCGTCGTCTCCTGCCGTGGCGCTCTTATGCTCGGCCTCCATCCTGGCCATAGCCAGCACTCGGATGTCCTCCCTCAGCGGGGGCAGGAGGGCGTGCACCCTCACATCCGGCCTCTTAGCCGCTCCCAGCTCTGCAAACAACTCCACAAGAGAGCTGCATCAGTTGATGTCCTGTTGCACACACATGTAGCCTGGCCACTGTCAGGCTGGCGGGGTGAGGCGTGGGAGCTACTCGCCCTTCTTAAGGTAGCTTGCGTCCAGAGAGCTGAGTCCGACGACGGCCGATGCAATCGCCACAGCATCTGACTCTTTGGCCCTGCCATGATAAACACCACATCTGACTTCCTCTGTAAACCGCAATACCCGTGTGGCCCAGCAGCGCTGTAGATGTTTAGCGAAGCAAGTGCCTGCAGAGCTTGAGAGCAAGCAGGCGAGACCTGTAGAAAGCCCGCTCCTGCTCGCCCTCGTCACCCTGGTACTCCGAGAGGGTGTACACACGGTAGTTTAGGTAGGCCATGGGTGGTAGGGGCAGGAGTGCTGCCTCCCAGGCTTCACTGCGCCAGTAGTCAGGCATGTCAGCCTCCCCAGCACCGCAGTCCTGGAGACGGATGGCGTGAGTGACAAGAAAGCAAAAGCATGCAAAGAGGGCTGCAGAGTGCGCGTCTGGCCAGAGATTGTGTGCAGGTGGCGAGCAACCTCTGGCAGCATGGAGAGAAGACGGCAGTAATTGTCGTAACAGGAGTGGCATGTTAGTGGCTGCATGGAGTGCCGCTACCTTTTCGCCAACTGGTGGTATGCGTCCAGGGCCGACCAATCGACGATGAGCACCCAGTCGGGCCGGAACCGCACGACCTCCGCTACCATCGTGGTAGAGACGCCCGCCGCAAAGTCCTACCATACGATGATGACCACCAGCAAAAACGCACCGATTTGGGACATGCAGCTGATGGAGCCAATGGCCAGCCCGCTGTTGGCAGCAGCAAGTAGTAGCAAGCTTGCACCAAGCCCTTAGTGCACCGCACAAGCATCAAAGTTGATGGCATTGAGGCCATTGAGGGTATCTGATGAGCCAGGCGCTCGCATGAGAATGCTCCAGCTGACCTTCCAGCCGCACCGCCAGTCGAGGCGGCCCCACACGGGCACTGGGATCTCCACAAGCCCTGCCTCGAGGGTCCGCACGCCAAGTGCCTCCTCGGCAGGCACCGCCTCGGCACTGCTAGCCTGTCTGCCCCATCCTGGAGGCAAAGCGAGAAACTCAGCGCTATAACGTGGCTTGCAGCGAGGGCCGGCGGCCAAGGCCGTGCTAAGCACAGCCAGACCGCGTCGCTAGGAAGCGTGGCCTGCCAGCCACTGCACCTGCCGGCGGCCTGCCGCTGAGCACCAGCACTGAGTGTCCGAGCTTCGATAAGGAGCGCACCATCGACTGCACACAACCTCCCAAACGGCCAGCGGCGACATGCCTCAGCAGCAGCTTGCTTGATGACCGATCCGACCGCCATTGACGTTGCAGCAGATAGACGTTGCAGCAGCATTGCAGGCAGATGCAAGGCAAAGCCAAGGCTTCTGCTGGCGGCGACCGTCCACCATTGTGCTTCCCACACACAGTCGCGCTTTGCGCGTCGCTGCGATCGCAAGCTACTGAAAGCCAGGCATCGATCGCAAGTAGAGAGGCAGGGCCAGCGGCGCTCGGGACCTGCGAGTAGACGCCGTTGCCGCTAAAGGTGCCGGCCTTGTACTCGAGCGTCAGGAAGGCGAGCCGGAGAGGCCGGAAAGCGGAGCGAGCGCCGGCGGCGGCGGCGGCGGCGGCGGCGGCGGCGGCGGCCGCGTCCGGNCGGCGGCGGGCGGTGGCTCGCGGGGCGGCCGCCCTGCCGGGAGTGCGGCGGCATGGAGGGGGGGGGTGGGCTGCCGGCCTTGGCCTGCAGTCGGCATTGATTTTGGGTTCTCAATTGTTGTCATTTCGGGCTGGCTTTTCACAGCCGTTGCCCCCATTGGGAGAGCCCCCTTTTCTTGATAAAGCCCTCCCCGTCGCTAAATGTTGCCATCATTGTGGCGCCATCGTGGCTCCCAACAGCGGACGTCCATTGGCAACTTCCCATCCGTCTCCACTTACCACGCACTCGGCTGGCATCTTTCCCAGCCTGCGTTCCTCCCCGCCCCCACCTGCGCGCCCCTGATGTCGTGCAACAGTCGACGCCATGTCCGAGGACGTTTAACCGACCTCGTGCTCCTTACCTCACCGTTGGCTCGGTTAGTCACAGCCGTCTTAGCCCTGCGAACACCTTACCTTGCTTCATAGATACCTATCTTGCCTTCTGGGGCGTACCAGCATTCTATTGCCAATAGTCACAAGCTACAGGAGGCTGCTTGACTCCAATTTGCAGCTTTCCAAGCTCCGGCTTGGGAGCTCAGCCACTGCCAATGACTGCACACGCAACTGCAGCCACTACTCTCCTCCTCAACTCTTAATTAGTGCTTGTGATGCCATCACAGGTCCCAAGAGGTTGCGATTGTGGCTTGCTGCAAAAACGGCATAATGCATGCCATAAAAGTATGGTGTATGTGTGTTGATCAGGAGGCGGCGAGCCGCCGGGTTATCCAATCAACAATGTCTGCCATGATGGCCTCTTTCTCAGGCTCAAAGAGCAGGTCGTGAAACAAGCCATCATACAGCTTGAGCTCTTTAGCTGGAGAGGCGGCGCACTGGTGAAGTGCCACCGAGCCCGCTGGCAAACACAGCCGATCTTCTGTGCCGTGCAGCACCATAAACGGCGTCGTCACAGAGTGCAAGCTACGCCGCAGCGCCGCCGTAAGCTGCAGAATTTCCTGCCCAGTGCGTGCCCGCATGCCGCCCGTGTACACCAGCGGGTCACCATACTTCGCCACCAGCGCCGCAGGGTCTCGTGAGACCTTGATCCCCGGTCCGACGGCTGCTGACACCTGGAACATGGGCACCAGCGCTGAACCAATGGGTGCCAGAAGCTGCCAGCCACAGTACAGCCACATATCCACGTCAGTGAATGCTTAGACAGAGCCCAACGGCAAGGCTTGCAGCTACATAGCGAAGGGAGCAGGAGACTTCATATATTGACATTCAATGACATCCGCTGACATCGGAAAGCAAACCACTGACACAGAAACGTAAGAGTTGTCTACTGCTAATCAGCAGGGAGGCGCGACTGGCTGGCCTTCTATACCGAGAGGATGGCTGCCGGCTTGTTAATCATGATGGCTGGGGACGTGAGCACGAGACCAGCCAGCGGGCTCTTGTCGGCTACGAGCGCAGCCACCTGACATTACACAGAATCACAGCCGTCAACAACAGGCCACCAGCACAACAAGCATGGCTGCACCTCCCTCCCTCCCTCCCTTCCCTCCCTCCTCTCCCTCTCTCCCATCTTCGCAATGCCTTTGTAAACCTATCTGAAGATCTGTGAATGACAAGCAGCTGGGTAGCAGCCTTCCTCTTTAACAGGCAACAAGCACCATTTTGCCAAGCCTCTGAAAGCAAGGTGAGAGGTTGAGCAACATTGTCCAACCCTGCACCTGGAGGGCAATGGCTCCACCCGTGGAATGACCAAAGAGAAAGCAGGGCACGTTTGGGTGGTTCGTTGAGACCATCTTCAGATACGTCCTCTGTAAGGCCAAGGAGAAGAGTCTCAGTTAACAATGAAAAGCAAGGGAGCGGCAGGCACGTCTGTGATGTGCAGCTCGGCTTGACAATCACCGGCAAGCCCTATGGATACTGCGGATAGCAGCAGTAGCAATGGCTCACCACGTCGCTGATGACATACTCCAGCCGCTCCACATACCCATGCAAACCATCGCTTCCTCCGTGACCTATGGGCCAAAATGACAACACGTATAAGCTCCACTGCACTTGTCACACTTTGCAACCTCAAGTCGCGAGTTGGCAAAGGGTCAATAGCTAGAGCGATGAGAACATGTACAAGTTGCAGATGTTGGTAGATTGTACAATTGCCATGAGAACCCTTGACGAATTGAAGCTTCTAGAGGCCTTGCCGATGGAAGAAAGAACCATTATTCTTCCCAATAGACTTAATGGTTAATGACTGTGTGGAAAGGCTCATTGCTGCATGTCATCCATAGGGCCAAAGGCAAGACCCAAGGGCCCATAGCTTGCTCCTCACCTATCCAGTCAAGCGCAAACACCCCGAATCCCTGCAAATTCAAGGCCTTTGCAAAGGCTGCATATCGGCCACCGTGCTCATTAAGGCCGTGGACCACCAGCACAAGCGCCCTGCAAGTCGTTCTGCAATCTGTGAGTTTACTTTGCAGCCGGAGACATCATAGTGACTGATCAACTTCATGCACATCACATACTTAGGAATGCCTCACCCCTGATGAAAAGAGAGCGAATTGCCAAACGCTTGCTCAAGTGATGATCTATCAGCTCTGCTCGTGACTGCTGTGGCGCATGTAAGCTGAGTCGTAAGAACAGAAGCTCTATAAAGTGGCAGCTATCTCCCACCCCTTGCAGGGCAGTCAATGTGGGTCACCTTATGCCGCCTCCCCCGGCAGGTAGCCAGGACTGCGTGAAAATTCTTTGGCCGCGTAGATTGGTAAATGGCGCTGCGCTGTAGACGTTGTTCTTGAGCTCCTCGGACAGGTCGGACAGCGACCTGACAAGCTTCTGCGAGTGCTCCTGCCTGCTCTGCGATGCCTTGCAGGCGATTGTGCAAGGTCGTGGCGCCTTCGTGCCGGTCGGCAAGCCCACGGAGGCGAGGAGGCTGGCGAGGACGCTGCTGGCCTTCAGAAGCGCGAGCATGGCGCTGAGAGTGCTGGACAGTGCCAGCCTGAGGAACGGGAACGAGCTGCTCAGAGGCGTGGGGGCCTCAACAGCGACCATTGCCCCGGGTGGGGACCCGCTCCTGCGGGGGCCTTGGCCGTCCCTCGCGCTGGCCCCGACGGCCCGGGCAGCGTTCCACGACGGCTGAGCGAGCATCCGACGAGCCGGCGACTAAGCGCGGAGGCTGCTCCAAGACATCCCCTGCGGCGTGCAATTCCTGCAACTCCTTCAGGCTATCCACGTCTCTGTTGTTGATGGAAGCGGCGTCGAGATGGCAAGATCTAGGTCGCCAGCCTGAGCGGCTACGGCAAGCGACGCGGGAGCGATGGCTGCGGCGGCGGCGGCGGCGGCGGCGGCGGCGAGCGAGTGGAGGCCGGTAAGGAGCCTTCGGGGATTGCCAAGCTGGTCGAGCGCAAGGGGGTGGGGGGGAAGCGGGCCACGCCGGGGTGCGGCACATGTGGGACCGACGGAGCCGCTGCGGACGCCTTTTCGGGGGGCGCTCGGCTCGCTTTCGCGGCGGCGGGCATGGTCCGCCCTCGGACGAGAGCGCGGCGGCGGGGCTTCCGCCCGGCCCGCTCCGGGGAAGCCCGGCAGCATCCCGCGAGATTCCCGGCGACCACGTGCGCCCGGGGATGCTGCCGGGGGGCCTCTTTGCTTACCGAGATGTTAGCGAACATGCTGAGCAGAGCCCACCGCCGCAGAAAGATTCGTTGCCTCTGACGATCGTGGCTTGGCGGCTCTCGCAGCCGTGGAGAGGCTCATGGGCGCCCGGCGAGAAGTTACCGGGAACGGAGAAGCCCGTTAGCGGTGGGTGCAGGCGGCGGGGTCCCCGTTAGGCTCGCCGCGTCAGCGCCAGCGTCACCCACCCTGGCGACGCTGACGCCATGCCCGCCATTGCCACAGCCGGGCTCCCCGCCGCGAAACCCGCGGGGTTTTGGCCATGTGGCGCGGCGCGGCCGCGGCGCTGCGGCCCGCCGCCGCCGCCGCTGCCATTGCCGTTGCCGCGCTTCGTCGGCAGGCCCTTCGTNCCGTCACTGCCGCCGCCGTCGCTGCCATTGCCGTTGCCGCGCTTCGTCGGCAGGCCCTTCGTGGCGGCTGCGGCCGTCCGAGCCCGGCCGGGGCCCGCCGCCGAAGTCGGCGCGGCGCCGGCAGCGCGGCCCCTCGTCCTGTACCGCGGCCGCTGGATCCGGATCCTGCGCGTCGCCGTCAGGTGCGCCGCCTTTGCGCCACCGCTCCGGCCACTCTGTGCTGCGCAGTCTGCTCCTTGACGGCAGCGCTCTGGACGCGGCTGTCCCCGCCTGCCTTTGCGCGGCGCCGTCAAGTCTGGCTGCCGTCAAGGAGTCGAGCATTGGCGGTGGCTCTGAATTATTATCCCGTACACCTTGCCGTCGCCAGGCTCTCACCTCGTCCCGCGCTCCTCCCGAGCCGGCAGGGTTGACGGCCATGTCGCCGAGATGCCCGCCCTCTCTGACCAAACCCGTCTTCTGCTGCTGGTGTTTACTGTGAAATCTCGTTGCCAGATTCAAAGTCTTGCAGCTGATGGGCGTTGCCGGGCTCGCTCTGCCCATCGCGCATTACACGAGCGGGGTGCGCTACAAACCCACCAGACACGGCTTTCATATCTGGGCCTACCATCTCATCCACAAAACCCCGCTATCAGGGTCTGAGAGCTAGTTTGTCCACGCCTTTGCTTTCTCTGCTTACGTCTCTGTCTGGTGGGGAGGCAATGTTGATGCAACTCTGGCTATGCTGGGAGGGGTGGCTGCCTGTACAGATTGCCAGGATCTTGTCACCTCGTCTTTACATACCTCTTGTCAGCTATGGGTCTGTCGGCTGTGCCCCTTGTGTGTGTCCTGAAAGAGGTCGGAGTATCATAGTAGCATCATGGCCTGCTGCAGCCGTGTGGATCTTCAGCAGTGTTTACTTTGTGCGTGCTGTGGCCCGTTTGGCTGCTCTCGCACGTCGTACAGGGCAGCTTGCCGCTGGCTACGCTTGCTGCTGTCGGCGCCGTCTCAGGCGGAGCGCTGGCTGCCTCAGGTGCTCTTTGGTACTACTCTCGCAGGTTGGCTTAGCTCAAAACCCTCATAGAAGATGTAGTTATGGACGTGATACTATCCAGTAACGAGCTTCTGCTATAAAGCAGGTGGTGGCTATTGATGGTGAGGCTATTGAAAAGCACCACTTACGAAGGAGTGCCTAGTCTTGGCAACACGTCTTCTAGCAGCCGTGCAAAGTGCTGCTCAATTCTTTCTATTTCAAGGGCCTTGTAGCACAGGACATATTGATGTTGTCAATAATGTGGATGCTTCGACATCACAAAATTAGTCAAGTAAGCACTGGGTTGCAGGACTGTACGCAACCACCTGCTCTGCAGAGCTCTTATCTGCAGCCTTTCCCACGCGTACTGCTAAATCCTCCTTTCTCTCAGGTTAGCAGTACTTGCTGGGTAAGCGTTTTGATGCTTCGTTTTGATGCTTACGCTGCGGACTTGCAGGTACATCGGAGAGCTGGCTGTGTTGCCATCCGATCGACCACAAGTACGCATAAGCACTCTCAACTTCTGGGGAAATCGAGAGGTGGAACTCCACCCTCAACGTCAATGTTAAAGCAAGACGCTGCTGTTGGAACAGCTTAGTCCGCAGCTTCATGTAGTTGGCCTCCTTTGTCATGTCTTCCATCAGCACATTATGTATCACACTGTGCCATGTCCTTCTTTCGCCTTCTAGCTACTTGTCACCAACACCATGTAGGTCAATTTGGACGTACCACATGTAGCCTGCCAGTTGGACCTGTGGTCTCACCGACCTGCATTATGCTGCGCATTGACAAACAGAGCTTCACTTGATCTGCAAGCCTGGGCCTGGTACCTGCAGGACTTGGTTGTCGATCTAAGGTATGCTTGCCGGCTCACTCATCTATCTCATCTGTAAGGCTGAGCGTGGTTGGAGCACACAGATGCCACCAGGGTGTCGACAAGCTGAAATACTCCAATGCTTCCTTTGACACCGCTACAGCAATGTAGTTCCACCTCTGAAGGGGCTCAACAACGAGGAGCTCAGGCAGGGTGTGCAGCAACTGCTTCTACCATTGGATGGTCCGTCAATCTGCAAGTGCTGCACCTCATCTAGATCTGTATTTTGTTTCAGACATTGCGGCTGCTTATAGATGTGCTAATGTATGTGTCACGTGGCCTGCGCACCTTCTGCACACTGGCTGACTATCTACCAGTTTACAATATGTTGACATGAGTGTCTGGGATTGGCATTTGCATGCTACTCATGGAGGCATCTGTGTCAGCAAAGTTATTGAGCACTTTCCTTCTGAGGCAGCTATTGTACTTAGCATCAGTTTACTGAACTGTATGTCACACATTTTGTGCAGTTATCAATCACAGGCAGTTCATAATAAGCCTTCGCCATGGGATCCTCGTCGACAAGACCCGCCTTCTTCGTTTGCTAACTGGCGCCTTGCTTGCTGATGAGGTATGCTGACTGAAATTGGCTGCGCATCACTTCACCACTAACACTGACATATCTCTCAATCTCCTCAACAGGTTGTGCAGATTCTGAAGCCATAAGCAATTTACCACCACTGATGACCTGCCTTTAAAAACGACAAGTCAACTACAAACTTGCCATCATCCAAGTCCTTGTTTTTCAGCAAGCCATGCAAGCCTAATGTGGCCATGCTTGCTTCGCTTGCCTTCTCAGGAACCAACCCTCAGATCAGCACAAGCATCCCAAGCAACCATGGGGCTTACAGGTCCTGGCACTCAGTCCAAGTTGGGAACTGTCAGTGGCGATAGAACTGTAAGATAAGGCGGCCGCTCAAAGCCTGCCTTTCAGGCCTTCCTGCTATCTTCATGGTCTTACTCTAAACTCTTTATAGTCTTGGCATGAATCAGAGCTGTCTACTAAATTTGTGTCCACATGGACATGACAAAATTGTACTGCACACTGTACTAGTAATGCTGTGACTAACACAGACCAATGAAATCAGCTGTTAGGGCTTTGATGTCATGGTTTTAGTTGCAAGATGGAGAGCTTTCAAGTCTAGAACATGGCACCTGCTCCTATGGTGTCTTATTTGGCCATTTGCTCTGATATACATGCCCTCGCCCTGGCCACAGCAGCAAGCGTGAGGCGTGGCAAGGCTTTGTCCTCAAGAAGGCGAGCTTTGCAATTGGAGCAGAATGCATGACGCCAGCTCAGATTGAGCGCCCAGTTGGCGCTCGGGTTCAGACAGGATGGGCAGTAGAGTCCTGGAACTGGCAAAGGAGTGCACACGCATGCTACATCAGCTAAGGAGCAAAACCAGCTTAACATGACACTCAGCCAACCGTATCATAAGGACCTTTCTTTGTCAACATAGATCCCTCGACTGATACTACTCAAGAGAACGAGACAAGATGCTGGTCACAATAACATACCTGAGACAGTGATAAGCAGCGAGGGACAGTCTTGCCACACAGAATAGCCATCTCTGCAATAAGACGAGGTTTCAAAGCAACCTCCCCTGACATTAGAGTCTCTCTTTGAGCCTAGCGGAACAAGCACGCGGAACAGGCACATGGGCGTGGTGATTACACATAACGCTAAGGAGCACATCTGCCTGGTGGAACCTCACCCTGCAATAGAGTTCAGGATCTCAGATGCCCATTCACAGTGCTCGTGGTGCTGTTCGTCGAATTCGGCCAGTGCCTCCAGCACAATCTTGGTGAGCAGTGGCGCCTTTCGGGGCTCTGACAGACAATTGTCTGGGCACGAGCAGAAAGCGTAGCAGTGATGCAGGCTCACTTTCACGCCGTTGTTGTCAGCCTTATTGCAGTACTCCGCATCGTCATCCCTGAACTCCCACAGTAAAGGATGAGAACAACTCAGCTAGGTATGAAGGACAATGACAGAGTTCAGCAACGTCTGAAGAACTTGACATTAAACTGAGGTGATCATAATATTGCACTTAAAACACCATCAAGATGACAACAGGACCTTATGCTGACAAGCACGGTGGGGTCCGCCAAGTCGCTTGGAAGCAAGTCGTCCACTGAAAAGTCCTGAAGCAGACAAGGATCACTACTGCGATAAGTCTTGGACATGGAGGGACAATATGGCTGACAGCACTTGGCTTGTGGACGACAGAAGAGATAATCTGGCTCCAAAAGTATGGCATGACTTCAGCTTTCAGGAGCTCTATGGAAATGGAGCTCCTGCACAGTGGCCCCCGTGGCTGCAGCAAATGTTGCGCCATCAACATCGATGCCAAGAAAATCCACCTCCTTGGAGAGGCAGAAGACTTCCTCGTCGGTCAGCGTTGGCAGCGCCTATTAGAAGCATATGAGCACATGGCCACACTTGTTATTGGCATGCAGAAAGTATCAGATTGTGCAATGATGCAGCTCGTGCGTGATATTATGTAAGCTTGCAGTTTCTGTATCAGGGCCCACAGTACTGCCGTTTCCAAGCAGGTGCTAAGGCTCTGCTGGCAAGCAGTAGCGACTGGAGAAAGGGCGTGGAAAGACAGGGCAGACGAGGGCGACAAAGCGTTTGTCAAGTAGGGCGTGGGCCTGCTGGCTAATAAAGCGAGCTTAGCTGGAAGGACGATGAGCAGCAGAGACAGCACGCAATGGCTCAAGAAGCTGCAATGAGCGGGGCCCAGATAATGTGCTATTGCCGTGCGGGCACACGGAGCTGAGAGCCGATGCACCAGCCGTGGCGCGCACCTTGTGGCTGCGGTAGCGGAGCAGCCGGAGGACGTGGTCGAACACCCTCTCGTCGCAGTCCAGCGTCACCTCCCTCGTCGCCGCCAGCGCGGCGCCAGCTCCGCCGCTGCTGGGCCCGTCCTTGCCACCGCCGCCTTCCTCAGCGGCGTCGTTCCATCGCTTGCTGGAGACACGGTCGACCAAGCGGCACTCGCAGGCGCGTCAATATCGGCTCGCCACGGTCTCGCCAGGCCGATTGGTGGCGGGCAGGGCGCAGCCGCCGTGATTACAGGAGACTCAAGATGTGTAGCAACACTTGACTTTAGCTTTCCCTTTAGCATCTCGGCTATAGTTTTGTAGATTTGTATTGAATATTTCATTGGTTCATGTAAAGTGAAACAAAGCAGAAAGTGGAAGGGAATGGGACGTGAACCCATGATTCAGCGAGCCACGCTGAGGCAGGCAGACGGGGCGGCGGCGGACCTGAGCAGCGCGCGGAAGTAGAGCGACGCCTGCAGCAGCTCGGCGCCGACGACGTAGCGCGCGCGCGCCTTGCCGACGCGCACCACCACCTCGCCGCCAACGCCGCGGCCGCTTCTGCCGGTATCGCCTGCAGCCGCCGCCGCCGTGGCCACCGTCGCCGCCGCCGAGCAAAAAAAAAAAAAAAAAAAAAAAAAAAAAAAAAAAAAAAAAAAAAAAAAAAAAAAAAAAAAAAAAAAAAAAAAAAAAAAAAAAAAAAAAAAAAAAAAAAAAAAAAAAAAAAAAAAAAAAAAA
>WELB01000045.1:376230-406718 GCA_009602725.1 Spirogloea muscicola
TCACCGCTCTTAGGCCCCTCTGAACCTTTGTGAATTCTTTTTGGGCTGGCTTTTCGCAGCCCTTGCCCCCATTGGGAGTGCCACTTCTTCTCTGTTTTACCATAGCATCCTCAGGCCCCTTTGTAGCTGCTCACCGCTCTTAGGCCCCTCTGAACCTTTGTGAATTCTTTTTGGGCTGGCTTTTCGCAGCCCTTGCCCCCATTGGGAGTGCCACTTCTTCTCTGTTTTACCATAGCATCCTCAGGCCCCTTTGTAGCTGCTCACCGCTCTTAGGCCCCTCTGAACCTTTGTGAATTCTTTTTGGGCTGGCTTTTCGCAGCCCTTGCCCCCATTGGGAGTGCCACTTCTTCTCTGTTTTACCATAGCATCCTCAGGCCCCTTTGTAGCTGCTCACCGCTCTTAGGCCCCTCTGAACCTTTGTGAATTCTTTTTGGGCTGGCTTTTCGCAGCCCTTGCCCCCATTGAAAAAAGGAGTTGGGAGTGCCACTTCTTCTTCTACTGAGGCGACAGCCGTGATTGACCAATCCTGAAAACAGATTGGACAAAATGTCAAAGGGGCCAGAAAAGCGCTGAAGTTGAGCAGCCGCATGTCAGAGAAAGTAGTCTTCGGGTAGGCCTTTTTTGGAAGAAAGGGCTCGCCCATTGAGGATAATTCTCGTGTTTTTGAAATAAACGAAGGCCAAATGGCCAAGTACAAAGGCAAGATTGAGGATAGGGGCTGGGAAAAGCCTTCGGAAGAGCTGCTTCGTCCTCCTCGTTCTGTACTGGCTTGAATTGGCCTCCCTTTCATTTCATGCGCCCCGCGCGCCTTCTCTCTCTGGCTGCTTCGGGCCTTTCTGTGCCCCGTTTACTGGAACAGCTCATTGGCTCAGCTTGGTCTGCACTACATCTCATTCGCACCGTCTCCCCCTTCACCGCGGACGACGCCGCACGCCGCGCGCGGCTCTCGCGCACTCTGCGGCGGCGTCGACGGGATGCTGTGCGGCTTGGCCACGCCGCCGCCGTCGCCGCCGCCGCGCCTGCTGCTGCAAGCGCCGCTAGGGAAGCCGGAGCCGCCGCGGGCTTCGCCGCTGCGCTCTGAGCCGGATCTGTGCTTGGCCGCATACGCGCCGCCTGGACGCGGCGGGAGAGCCAGGCGGCGGCCGCTACCTTGCTTACCTACTCAACGTCGTCTCTGTACAGGATTACAGGTACCAGCTCTGAGCACCATGCTCGAGCTTCTGTGCGAGCCTCTGCGCTCAATTCCAGGGCAGCACTGCATGCACTCCTGAGCTGTGATTGGCAGTTGCTCAATAGAAGTGCATGTAACGTTGTTAATTATTGAGCGCAGCTGCATTAGTGACGCTTCCCGTTTTTTCTCGTGCAGAGTCTACGTTGTCATAGCCAGACAGGCTGTCTGCAAGCGGTCTGCAGTACTTCTGGAGCATCCAAGGATGACGAGGCTGGAGACTTGGGAAGCTTCAGCTCCTTGGCGAGGCGTGGAGGCGACCTTTTCGCCAAGGAGGTGAGTCCTCTTGTTTATTAGTACGAAGTTGTGAGCTCTATTGAGCAATTCCTGCTGCTTGACAGCTATTGGTGTCCACCACAATTTGTTGAGACTGTGAGTACAGGTGCTATCAGTATGATGTTGTTCAAGAGCTCCGGCGTCGTTCGTTGTTGACGACTAAGCACTGCTGACTACTCGTGCAAGTAGCTAAGCAGGTTGAGTCTCTTTTGAGTATCCTCAGGAAATTGGTGCTGAACATGGAGAAGGCTTCGCGACCTTCAGACCAACAGGGCCTCTGCATGTTGATGTAGTGCGTGCCCCAACATCTCTCGCGATCTTAAAGTTCTATTCAGAGCTTCACCATATCTTACTGTGATGTTTGAAATTGTTGTATCACTTTCACAGCTGTTGTGCAATGCTTGCTCGCTGCTTGCGTTTTGGGCAATACTATGCACTTACTGCATCTTTGAGGTGGCCCCATCTTGCAACTGTTTGCAGGATTACCTCAATGACCGGATGAAAGAACGGGGCCTTGAGAGGATTCGTTATGCCATGAAGCCTGATGAAGCATTCGGCTTGATCTACTCATGGGATAACGTGCTGGTGGGCAGCTCATGCCGATAGCCCTTTCTCCTTGCGGCAGATGTGATGTTGTTTGCCTGTGGAGAAATGTATCCCCTGAGACGAGGTGCTCGTTCGCCTAGCCACCTAGACATGAGGTTGCAGGCTGTCAGCTTGTTTCCTGGTTTCTTGCAGGCTGACACACAAGCTCTGCGAATGGTAGCCTGGAAAAGGCTGGCAAATGAGGAAGGTATGTCACTGCCTGGTCCTGGTTGCCATGAGGATCATAGCGCTCGATGAGCATGTTTTCATGCCCTTCCAGCTTACAAGGCTGTCAGTATTGCAATACTCTCTTATACACAGCGACTCCAGATGGTTTTGTGCACTCTCTTTGAATTGGATCAGGCAGGCCTTTCCCTGAGAAGCAAGAAGTTCTCCGCCAACTCCATAGCATGGGGCCAGAGCGAGCCGTTCAACAGGTAAGCACGAGGATGTGATTGCTGCACCACATTATACTGTATGGGAAGGTGACTGATACTCTCTGTCACAAGTTTCTGTACCTTGGTTCCTTGAAAGTAATCGAAATTTTTCAAAGCTTGCCTTAATGATGTCGAATTTTATGTGTTTTGCCATCCTTTCTGCAGCTATTAGCCTGGACACAGAATAGATCAGAAGCTCAGCGGTTGACAGCTCGTTTAGCAGAGCTCTACTGCGAAGAATTTGCCAAGGTTACTGCAACTCCATCTACAGACAGTGTCTGCATATTTGTCTTTCCACTGTCAGCATTCGGCACGCTTCTCTTGTGCTGGTGCAGGTACTGAACAATCTAGGGGCATCCTTATCTAGGGGCAGCCTGATACTTATGCTTAAGAGCACTATTTGGGGCGGCTCTTTTGCTGCAGGTGCGAGTTCCAATGGAAGGTGTCAAAGAGTGGCTAGAAGCCCTGAGCACTGCAGGAGTTCCGTGTGCAGTTGCGAGCTCCATGGACCGCATCTCTCTCATGGGTGCACTAGATAGAATAGGTCTTCGCAAGCATTTTCGGGTAAGGACGACCTGTCAAGTGACTGGTACACTGGATTCGTTGGCATACTGACATGAGCTTCTTATGCATTGTACAAGCTCAGCATCAATGATGCCTGTGCTATCCAAGGTAGCCCACATGCTCAGGGCACTTTCTACACCTGCCAGAAGGTGATCATGACATGCCCCATTAGTGGTTTTCAGGCTGTGGTTACAGAGGAGGATGGCATGGAGTCCATCGCCCACCGTTTTCTTTCTGCTGCCGTGAAGGTTCTCTGCTTGTTTGCCATCTATGTACTCCTGAAGTATCAGAACTTGGATAATTCTGCTGAATTTGAGGAACTGGCTGGGATCTGAAAGTGATGAATCCAAATTGAATGTCCACCCTCTGTTCACAAATCTGAAGCCCTGCGAGCCTTTTGGTGCCTTACTATGTGTCTGTGTCTACATGGTCCTTCACAGAGTCAGCTGTGCTCGTTCTCCTCTGTTCCACTTGTGAGCAGTTGAGTGTGATCCTGTTCATTACTGAGAAGCAGCGGTGGGTTGCAGTTGGACAGGCCGCCAGCCAAGTGCGTGGTGTTTGAGGATGACCCTCGAGCCATTACTGCTGCACACAACTGCTCAATGAAGGCTGTGGCACTCATAGGCCCGCACCGAGCGTGAGTTTCCTTTAGCTTGCTTGGACGTGTTGGTGGACGGTTGCCTATAGAGTGTCTTTGTGGAAAGGAATCACTGTGCCCTGATCACAGGCATGTGATTGTTGTAGACTTGACAAGCTGCTGTTGCACATTCACAAGATCAGAAGATTTTGTGAGTGAGTCTGATTGCGACCAAGTGTCTGTTGTGTGCTTGTGGCTGCGTGCAGATACGAGCTGACGCAGGCGGACCTGGCGGTGAGCAGCTTCACGGAGCTCTCAGTGATCAACCTTCGGCGGCTATTTGCGAACAGGGGTGCAGAGTTTATGGACCTGCAGAAGCAGCAGGAGCCAAAGAAGCCGCCGAAGCGGCGGGTGCGCAATGATGTCCTCTTTTAGCAATGGGCAAGCATGTGTAACACTGATGGCCTAGGCCGGGCTGTGCCCTCTCATTGGAGGCAGGGCTTATTGGCTTGGGGCTGAAGAATGTTGTCCCAGTGTTCTGGTCAGGCGCTGACATGAGGCCACCAAGTTAGTGAGAAGCGTTATGGGCCGAGCATCGAGTGGTCACCTGTCGCTGTGTGCTTTAGCGCGTTTCTGGTCCCTTCATACTTGCTTCATTCTTTCTCCTGAGCTGGCCGGTTACAGCCATCGCCCTCTAGTGGAAGTGTCTTTCTCTCATTTCATTTTGAATGGCCATTTTCAGGCCAATCCATCACTCATCAAATCCACACTATATTAACCTTAACATCAGCAGCCGACATTCTTCTTAGAAGTCTTTATGTTGCTCACTCGCGGGTACTGAGTTTCCTTAGTGTGTTGCCGTGTTTGGTGAAGTAGTCCTTTTTCGGCACCTCTTTCGTTGGCTTTGGGCATTGTCCATTGTTTTTGGGCTGGCTTCGTCAGCCCCTCTTCTCTATGGGCGAGCACTTTCTGCCAGCCCCTCTTATCTCCGGCAGTCCCAAGGCTCCTCCACTCCTCCCGCATCCTCCGCCGCCGCCGCCGCCGCTGCCGCCGCCGCCGCCGCCGCCGCGAAGCTGCACAAGAAGCTGGCAGCGGCGGCCCAGGACGGCTGTGCCAACGGCTGTGCCAACGGCAGCAGCTCCAATTTGGAGGCCGCCCGGGAGAGGGCCACGAGCGGCGAGGCGGCCTCAACTCCTCGCAGAGCGGCCGAGACTTTCAACTTCATCGACGCATGTCAGGGATATCAGGCACTACAGTACATCTTGACAGCGCCGGCTGCTCTGCCGATCTTTCGGGCATGGCGCCCAGACAGGAGGCCTCGACAAGTCAGCGGAAGAGGAAGGCCGAAACACAGCTGGATCTGCTGGAGGCGCTATTGACTCGACTTGTAGGACTTGTAGAGCAACTGCAAGCGGATTTGCGGTCCCTGCTCAGCAGACGTGATTGAGAAGCTGTAGTAAGGGCCGGCAGCAATTTGATTGCAAGAGGTTGTTGTATAGATACTTCTCAGACCGTCAACCAATCTGCTTCTTTCCAAGATGTTCGCAGGATTTCGAACATTTTGGAAAGAGGCAGATTTGTTCGACAGTCTGAGAAGTATTTGTACAGCAACCTTTTGCATTTAAATTGCTGCCGGCCCGCACTGCTGCTTCTCAATCAACCTCTGCTGAGCAGGGACTTAACGTCCCACATCGCTTGCAATTGCTCTACAAGTCCTACAAGTCGGGTCGATAGCGCCTCCAGCCGATCCAGCTGTGTTTCGGCCTTCCTCTTCCGCTGACTTGTCGAGGCCTCCTGTCTGGGCGCCATGCCCGAAAGGTCGGCAGAGCAGCCGGCGCTGTCAAGATGTGCTGTAGTGCCCTGATATCCCCGATGTGAGTCCATGATGTCGAAGAATTCGGCCGCACTGCCGCGGAGGCTTGATGCTGCCTCGCCGCGAGCGCGCCTCATCCTCTTCTCCTCCTTGTAGATTTCTTCGAGGCTCCTGTACTTGGTTAGGCAGGCTAGAAAGGTCTTGTCAAAGCTCGGATGCTTCTCGACAATGGTTGCGAAAATTTGACCCCACTCAGCAAGCGGTTGGCCTGAAGGAGACAAGAGGAGGTGAGTGGTTCAGTGACACCAGTTGTCGCGGAAGACCGTCCCGCAACGATGACGCAACAGTGCAGACCGGTGTTCACCTCGTTTGATCACGCCGCTCTTCTTGGCCACATCAATGGCTCCTTTAGCGTGTACAAGGGTGACCACCAAGTCATGTCTTCAGATGCCCCCGCCGTCGTCGGCTGGGCTGCTGCCTGCGCCTCCACCACGGTCCAGCACTGGCTGCTCCCGGACGTCCAAGTTAAGGTCGGGAATGCGCGCCATACCCCCGCGCGCCGAAGTGCCCGGCCAGCTGCGCTGTTGGCGCTGCTGGCACTGGCATCGGCGGCGAGGAATCGCTGCCGCTGTCGCAGCCTGCGCCCTGCATGTCAGCTGCTGCCATGGCAGCCAACAGCTGCAGCTGTCCCGCCGACTGCGCGGCATTGGTGATCAGGCTGGAGCTACGACAGCGCTGCAGGCCAGAGCTGCCGGGAGGGGGGCGGGAGGGCGCGCCACCTCGCTCCTGATCAGGAATGGATGCGGCTGCTGAAAATGGACAAGCTACTGATCCGGAGAGAAACGCGTGTGTATTATGAGATGGGGAGGCCATGTGTGGCCAAGAACAATGGCAAGCACATTGACAAATGTACGTCACCTGCTGCTAAGCTGACCCGCTCAGTAACCACGAGTCAGCACATAGAGGTCGATAGCTGATGCTCGAATACCGGAGAGGGGAAAGGCGCGGTGCGCATGGAACGAAAGGGAGGTAATTCAAGCCAATACTTTGTTCAGGCAGGGGGAGGAGGGTAGGCGGGGGCGAACGGGAGGTTGGTCAAGCTTCCCCGGTTCTGCCGACGGGGGGGCGAGGAGTGGAGTTGGGGGGGGGGGGCCGGTGCCAACTGTGCCTTTTCGGAAACTGACCACCCCCGGGGCGACCACTTCTTCCCATGCGCCATGGACATATACGGCGGCTATGGAATTAAGTGGTCTGCCCTCCTCCATCGCCTGGCACTGCATGTTGATGCCCGCCGACGTAGTCGGGCGGGTAGCTTAGGCCATTCTAGCGTCCCGCAAGCCATCATTGCATCATTGTATATTTAGCCTTGTTTAGTCTGCAGTAGCCTTCGCCTCAACAATGTACTGGCTTGAATTGGCCTCCATTTCAATTCATGCGCCCCGTGCACCTTCTCTCTGCATGCTATAGGATGAGGCTATCATTGAGTCTGCAGCGCTCCCAAGCACTCGCGATTCACCAGCGTGCTGGTCGTGCATTAGCCCAGGCTAATGGCTTCCGTGGTGGTTTGGCTCCTCAGTGTAGCTTGTCAGATATGCATGTGCTTACTCGGGGATATTAGTGTCCCCATTAGCCAGCCCAGCTACCAGGACATTTGTAAGGCTAGAATTGGCCTCCCTTTCAATTTCATGCGCACTGCGCGCCTTCTCTCTTTCGAATCAGATTGTCAGTGTCCCTCCAGCGGTCCATGGCCCATGCTCTACATCTGCGTGCTGGCCGTGCTCTCGCTGCGGCCTCCGGCTTTCGTCAGGGAGATAGTTTTCCGGCAGCTAGTCTGTCGGATCTGCGACTCCTCACTCGTACCTACTGAGTGGTCCATCCTTCCCCTGTTCTGACATAGCATCTTCAGGCCCCTGTGTTGCTGCTAATCGCTTGTGGGCCCCTGGGACCCTTTGTCAAATCTTTTTGGGGCTGGCTTTTCGCAGCCCTTGCCCCCATTGGGAGAGCCACTTCTTCTTTTCGGGCGGATCTGAGGCTCCTCACTCGTAACTACTGAGTGATCAATCCTCCCCCTGTTCTGACATAGCATCTTCAGGCCCCTTTGTAGCTGCTAAACGCTTGTAGGCCCTTCCGAACCTTTGTCAATTCCTTTTGGGCTGGCTTTTCGCAGCCCTTGCCCCCATTTGGAGTGCCACTTCAAAGGGAAAGTTCTCCAAAGGGGGGGTGGACGGCGGAGGGGGGGGTGGACCTGTTGCAAGCGAATGCATTCATCCCTGCCTATCAACCCTTGATACTGTCGAACCGTTGCACTAAATCATCTAGGAGGTGTCGCTTATGGTGGCTGCTTGCCCGGGCTCTCGTGGTAGCCACGCCTGGCAGGTCATGTACATTACATTTGTCAATGTGCTTGCCTTACTTGTACTATTCTTTCTTAACTGTACTTGGCCACACAGGCCCTCCATCTCTTAAGACACAATCCATTTCCTGATTACTAAGTGGGGACGGTTAGACAGTATCAAGAGCTTAGGCAGGAAAGAATGCATTCCTTTCAACAACAGTGGGAGGGGAGCCCCCCCTTGTCCCCGTCGGGGAAGGCGAGACGGGGCCGAGACGGCCCAGTCTACTAGGCATCTTTCTTGCCTCTTGAATTTTGTCCATTCTTTTTGGGCTAGCCGTTGCCAGCCCCTCTTCCCTCTGGGCGAGCAATTCGGCCAAGTGGCCTCACGCTGAGGCGCCCTGAGTAAGAAAGCAACAGCGTCTCCAGATTGACTGGTGCCTGTGGGACTTCTTCATATTCACGTTGACCTCGAGTCAGGAAGTGCAAGTCAGAATAACTAGCAGGCGGATAGACGTTGCCCTGATGGAAACCGGAGGCAGCAGCCAAGGTGCGGCCTGCACGCAAGTGGACAGCGAAGGCAAGGGACCTCTGCAAGGAAATGGCCAAGCGCATCCTAAAATACTTGAGCAAGGGACCCGGCGGCATTGAAGCCAGGGTGCTCGCTCTGCTGCCCTTGGCAGCGGGCCACCGCACGCTGCGCAAGGCGCTGAAGCAGGTCAAGCCATCGCGTCCCAAACGCCCCGTGGACGTCGACAGCGAAAGGCCCTTCATGAACCTATGCAAACAGGACTAAAAGCCGTTGATATTTAAGTTCCTAATGGACGAGGTCAACTTGAACTTATTGTTGGAGATAGACAGACTGGGAAAATTGCGATTGCTATTGATACTATTCTAAATCAGATAATGATCAATACTCAAGGAAAATCAGAAAGCCGGAAGTTACATTGTGTATATGTGGCCGTTGTAAGAAACATTCTGTAAAGAAGAGAGAAGGCGCGCGGGGCGCATGAAATGGAAGGGAGGCCAATTCAAGCCAGTACATTGTCAGGCAAAGTCTAGTGCAGACTAAACAAGGCTACATGTACCTAAAGTAAGGTGCCTAAGGTGGCATCAATAACCACGGGTGAGCACAAACAAATCTGACAAGCTAACTTGGGGAGCTGGAGCGCCGCCAAGAAAAGAAGAAAGGAGGCGCGAGGTGCGCATGAAATGAAGGGGAGCCTGATTCAAGCCAGAACATCGTTTCAGGAGAAGCGAACGGAG
This sequence comes from Spirogloea muscicola, assembly GCA_009602725.1. NCBI lineage: Eukaryota > Viridiplantae > Streptophyta > Zygnematophyceae > Spirogloeales > Spirogloeaceae > Spirogloea > Spirogloea muscicola. Next base: position 385,309 of record WELB01000045.1, read on the forward strand.
GCCGCCACCTCCTGCCCCGCTTCCCACGTGGCCGGGACCCGCCATGCACACGGCGCGCCCGGCCGCCATGCGCGCCCCGCCGAGCTCCGCCTCCGCCTCCGCCTCCATGCCCAGCTCCACCTCCAGCTCCAGCTCCAGCTCCAGCTCCGCTCCTCGCCTCCTTCTCCTCGCTCGCCGCCATCGCCGCCGCCGCCGCCGAGAAGGGAGCTCGCCCGCCGCCTGCCGCCATGGGGCTGCTGCCCGCGTCCTCGCCGGACGCCCTCAACGCGCTGCTCAACGTGACGCTGCTGCCGCTGGCGCTGCTGCTGCTCGCCTTCGCCTGGCCCGTCCTCGCCGCCATGCGCGCGCTCTCGTGGGTCGTCCGCCGCAACCGCCAGGTGGCCAACCGCGTCGTCGTTATCACCGGCGCGTCCTCCGGCATCGGAGAGGTGGGCGCTGGCCACTCCCAACTTGCATGTACGCGAGCTCCTGCCACTGCAATCCGAGCTTGCCGTGATCGCCTGCTCATGGCTTCAGATGAGCCCAACAAGGCCGCCATAGCTCAGTCCTCTCTAGAGCTCTCAGATGGCCTGACCCATATCTTAATCAGCTCACCTCAGTGGGGTTGGTGCCTGCAGCACCTGGCATATGCGTACGCCAAGCGCGGCGCGAAGCTCGTCCTCGCCGCGCGCCGAGAGGAGGACCTCAAGAACGTGGCGCAGCAGTGCTGGCTCAAGGGCTCTCCGGAGGCCGTCTCCTTTGCCTCGGACGTGGCCATCGAGGACGACTGCAAGAAGCTGATTGACTTCACGATCGCGCACTTCAAGAGATGTCAGCATTGATCTGCCTTGCCTGTGTAGAGCTGCGCAGCTTGGACAAAGTATGTCGATGTGGAGACAGGGCAAACTGTTAAGCCAGAGTTCAAAAACTTGTGTTTCGCCGATGACAGTAGCTTGTCGTCGATGTCAGTCGAAGGAGCAAAGGGACTGACTTGAGCAATGCTTGCTGGCGGCTGCAGTGGATGTCTTGGTTCTGAATGCTGGCATCTCCAACGCTTTCCTTTTCGAAGATGCAGAAAATTGCGGTGCATTCAAGCCAGTCTGGGTGCGTACTCCAAACCAGTGACAGGTTCTTTTCCTTCTCTCCATGCATGGTAGCACCTGCAGCTTTTATCCTGCTCACGTCCTCCTTCGATGATTTGCTACACAGGACACGATCTACTGGGGAGCTGTGCTTCCAACATTCTATGCGCTTCCACACCTGCGTCGTGTCAAGGGCCAGATCTTGATCACCAACTCCATCGTGTCCTTCGTACCGATTCCAGCTCAGAACATTTACAATGTGAGGCCTTGGTGCAGTTTAATCGGCACGCTTGTGGACAGAATGTTGCAGCCATGCTCCTTGTATTTTTGCTTGCTTGATGCTGGAGAGAAGCACCATGCAAGCTCCTTGCTCAGAGCCCCATTTGAACTGTTGCATGCAGGCATCCAAAGCTGCAGTACTGCAGCACTTTGACACGATGAGGTGTGAGCCAGTTGGAGCAGACATCACCATAACGCAGGCCATGCCTGGGCCGATTGCCACTGAGCTGACAGCCGGGAAATTTGTGGATGAGAAGGGCGAGATGGTGGTCGACACGGGAAGGCGCGATGTAGGCACCATTGAGTTGATCCGGCACTTTGCAAGAACTTTGTTGTGGCACAAAGACATGCACAATAGATTGCCTGTAATGGTTGGCCTCACTGACGGTGGACATTATTTGATGAATTTGCTGATCACAGGCGGTTATTGGACCACTTCCCATGGCGAAGCCAGAGACGTGTGCAGAGGTCATGTTCCAGGCTGCCATCCACAACAAGCACTACGTCATCATCCCGAATTGGTTCAGCACACTCCTGTTGTACCGCATCCTTGCTCCCGAGCTCATGTTCCTGCAGATGCGCTCCATGTTGATGACGAGGCGGTTGGAGGGCAAGCCAGCAAGCCAGCTTGTGAGTTGGCTGTAATCATGCACATGCACGCAACATTTGCCGATGCTACTGCGTATCTTGCTTGATGCAGGAGTGGCCACCTGTATTATATACTGCGCTCAAAGCTGCCTGATTTCGTTTCTCAAATATAAGAGTCCTGACAATCTGACATCCCGCTGTTTGGTTTGTGGCCAGATTATGGAAGCTGTTCCAAAGGAGTTGTTCTACGACACACCGGCGGTCAAGCCAGAAGAACAGATGAAGCCATCTGCCCTTCAGGAAGCGCGCAAGGAGAAGGCCAAGTGAACATAGATAACCACGGGCTGGCCTTCTGTAGTCAGGTCACCCAGATTCATTTGTCCACATGGTGTTTTCAGGTTGCAGAGCTCGACGATCAGGGAACTTCAGCTCAAGCAAATACAAGTCTTCTGCTTCGGGAGCCTTAGCACGATTGTTAGAAACTTGTGCTTGTATTGGTAAAGTGCAAGCGTACCCATGCGAGCTCGCTAGGCAGCAAGCAGCAAATTATTGCTTGGAAGTGATGTTGCTCAGAAGCGAATTTGCTCTGAAGGGTGCATAGCTCAGGACTAGTGTGTTCAAGACCCTTTGGTACATTGACAAACATTGACCATTAATCAACCACGTTCAAAGTTGTAGTAGAAGGGGAGCAAGTAGAACCAATAGGAAATTGTTGGAAGTCAATCTTGCATTCGTCCTACCACATGGAATCAGGACGAGCATCACAAATCCTCATTTTCTGACTGCCATCAACGGGCATTGTGGACAATGGACAAGCTAAATCAGAAAAAAATGATCACCATTTAATGAAGTAGTCTAAGCAGGTCCCCAACAAGGTGTAGAGAGCCGGTCACCAGTACCTGTCAACATGACCAGGAGGGAGAGATGTCCACAATCAATGCCAGGCTGTGGCAAGTGGTTGCACCAGACTGTTATGCAGCTTGCTTGGTCAAGGCATGTAGCCTCCTGCTTTGATGCCACCACTGAAGCAAGCATCCCTTGCACTCTAGTAAGATCACAGACATAAATTTCTATCCGCCAACCTGCAATCTTGTATTGGGGCGGCGTAGCCTGCTACAGCTCCTGAGGTAGTCAAGAGCAGCTGGAAGAGACGGTATTACAGCACTGGTGCAACCTACAAAACTGCTGCAAGCTGGTAAAGTATGCAGTTGGGGACTCGTGGAAGAGCTGTTGCTGAGAGGTGAAGTGCAGGAAAGAAAGTCCAGTGGCATCTGCTTAACGGGCTGAACATCTTGAGAACCTGAAAGCAGCGATGACCACAGTAAGTGGTGGTTGGCAGAATGCACAATGATAGAGAGTGCTTGAAAGTGCAAATGAGAAATGGCCATTGCTGCAGAATTTGGCAATGCTCCCATGCCAATTAGTGCTGGACACTCAGGAGGAAGCCATAAGTTGCTGCGAACCTTCCTTTGCCAGGTGGGGCTTACCGGGACTTTTTGTGGTATTGCAAATTGCAGACTCCCAGACTTGCTGGAGAGACAGCTGCCAGGTGAGATCAGGTGGTGAGGAAGAGGAGGAGGATGACACAGGAGATGTGAAAGAGCCAACTGCACTATAGCTGGAGAAAGTTGGTACAAAGAGCGCCCTATCTAGCCTGGTCCCTGCACACCATTGCCACACCAGAAAGTCCTCGTGACCACTCCATAGCTGAGCTGTTTTACACGCAGCTGAGATCAGGCCAATCGAGAAAATTCAACTTGTCTTGAGCTGCTGACGTACAGAAGGAGGCACAACGGTTGCCTACGACAGTCAAGTGGAAAGGAAGGTGGCGATTTTGTACCGTGGTTTCGTACAGTTTGTAGAAGAGGAGGCAGGAGCTTTGCAGGATCCCGCTCGGGCATGCAGTTGAAAAGCAGAATCTGCCACCGAGAATGTGCAGATGGCGTAGACAATGCACAGGTCAGGAGTAGAGAGAGTAAAAGCAATTACTTTTGTAGCCCATTTACAATTATTACTATTGACTAGCGAGCCGCCTTCTTTGTCAATCGACAATTGCTTGAGCTGTTCAGCATTGTAGAGGCTCACTCTTTCGCATGTTGAGAAAGTCGACTGCTGATCGTAATCAACCGCCGTTGTGGAGCTGTGATTGTCTTTGTACTCTTTCTCCCAACGATCTTGCTCTTTCTTAGTCTCCTGACAAAACCACTTAGCACATACTTCCATGCTCTCAGGAGTATGTGCCCCATCCAAGAAGAAGGTGAAACCTGGTATACCTCTACCATTCGTATCATCAACAACTTGAGCTCGGCCAGGCCAGTGCGCAGTGGTCAGCCCCTTCTTGTAAGATTCTGGCAGATGCCGAGCTCTTATCGCCTGCGACAAGTGCAAGGTCAAGGTAGCTCACGTTAGCTGGGAAGCAGGGTCAAGGCTTCCAGCACATGGTAAAATTTGCTGCACTGGAATGTTACTGCTGTATAACTGGCGTAAATCTGTGGTTTGCATGCAATCTTCAGGTGAGATTGTGAAATTGTTACCTCATCAAAAGCGGCGACATGATCTTGACGCTCTGTCCGAGCAGCCCAAGCCCTGCAAAGCGCAACTGCTAGTGACGCATTTACGCGCTGATGTTCACCGGCAAGGCCAAGGCTTATTTGCTCCAGGATATCAGTTAGTAAGGGAGCTACTTGCAATTCAACCTGCAAAGCAGCGAAAGTTTCTCTCTCAGCAAGTATGCATATTGCAAGTAGTACAGCTCAAAGTCTGTGTTAGGCCCTGACTCTGAACTAAATGGCGACATGATACACCTGCTTTTAACCCGCTTGGCTCTGAAGATGCACGACAATGCTATGTTGCACTAAGCACAAGATAGTCTGCCTTCGTACACAAAGGCACACCAAGAGCTCCTCACACGTCATGAGCTGTGAGAGCAGATCTGCTTACTCCCAGTTCATCCGCTCGCTGACGAAGTGTGGCAAGAGCATCTGCAGGCTGTGGAGAAGTTATGGCAGGAACATTCTCCTGCATATGCCAGTGTATACATAAGTGGCCGGCCACTCAAATATTGTGAACTTACAATATGCTAGTTATGAAAATGCAAACCAGCACCTGACTCTAAGAATGCACCTCATGTCTTAAGTCTTAAGCTCATGCATGCTTGAGGCAAAGAGGAGATGTCGGCATGGGCAGTTGCAAATTTCTGAGGAGCAGTTGGCCAGAACAGGCACTGCTTCATGCACTTCGTGACTGGAGCACGAGGGGTGCAGGAGCTCAACCTTGAATATGCCAGCCTTCTCACGAGCAATAGCAGGCAATGTGTCACCTGCATCCAGGCACTGCTGTGGTCATCATATCAGTCCAGCGAATCAGACCTGGGTCAAGCCTGTCCGCGTAATGACTGTAGTACTTAGTCTCCGTGCTTGTCTGGTGCTTACCTAGGAGTTCTGTGTGGTCAAAACCAAGGGATGTAATGCCACATACTGCAGGCCTTTGAATCTGCACCACAGCAGCTATAGGCATCAGATCAATCTCATCCTGGCTGATTGGTCAGGAAGATGGCTTCATTGACTTTCTGAGTGAAAGTACAAGGTCTAACACATCATTGAAACATCGACGATCTTGAGAAGCCCAAGTAGCACCCTTCTCAGTGAGGATCAGATGTCTCACAACATTGGTTGCGTCAAAGCGACCACCAATCCCCACTTCAAGAAGCAAGACATCTACCTGGCAGATGTCCATGATCATACATAATGAATTAGCTCGATGCTTCTTATGTCATGACATGGAGTAGTCAAGTACAACAAGGATATGCAACAAGGATATGTGATTCATGCAAATGCTGCTGCTTTACATTACAGGTCACATAGGAGAAGGAGAGGATGCAAAAAGATAGGAGATCATTTACCTTCTCCTCTGCAAAAATGCGAAAGGCCAACAGGGTCAAGAAACGAAAATAGGCTGGCATTGGTACACTCTCAACCAGGGTAGACTTCTGCTCATAGACAGCAATGTAAAAACATATTTGAGGTTCGAAGCAGAAGCTCTTCAGACTAGCCGAGTGCAAGCAAGGCCATCGAGTCGAGAGGACAGTGAGAGAGACCTGCAGCTTGTCCCAACACCACCAAAAGTGGCTCAGAAAGACCTCCTTGCCAACCTCAACCCTGTCCATGTCAGGTGATGTCCAGACGGGCAATGAGCTCATTCAGGGATGAAGTTGCAAGACTCGAGCCCGCTCTTGCACATGCCATCTGCCCAAGACTTATCTGCAGCCTATGAGCCTTAGATGCTAGTACCTGTATGCGAGTGCTCCGCACATGCAATACATTCTTTCCCAGGACCAAAGGGATGTCAAGGGGACTCCACGGCCTCCTTAGCATGAATACGATCAAGAGAGTCCAAATTGAGGTAGCAAGGTGGGTGTTCGTAGTAATGTAGGTAAGTGGTGTTTTACCCATCGAAGCGGAAGCGCTCCCGAATATCAATGAGGTGTGGGGAGGTGAACATCCCTGTGCGAAGTCCACAGGCTCTCAATATGCTTTCAGCAAAGGCACATGTGGAACCCTGAAGCAGTACATAACCCGATCACTTCAGCACATAACTCAGTCCTTGTATCTGGACGTATGTTGCGCCCAAGTGACATAGTTGGAGGTGTTCAGGCAGAAGACGACTGCAAAGCTTGCCTCTCTGGGACTTCTGCAGAAACAGTTGGTGGCCAAGAGCGAGCTGCAGGCAAGTATGACGAGAACCTCGGTCGTTCGTTCGGGTGCGGACGCTACATTTTACAGGTGGCAACAGGATACTGTTGCTAAGAAGGGTAGCACGCTGCATGCACCTTCCCCTTTGTTCCGGCGACGTGGATGATGCTCAGTCGAGCCAGAGACTCATCCAGCTCCAACATCTGTACCAAGCAGGCTAAGATTGATCCTCAGCTGTTACAGAAGCGGACAAGGACAACGCTAGGACTGCGCCACATCCATCACGCCTTGAAATTTCTGGTGCAGATTGTTGTATGCTGCTTGCGTCTGGAGGAGCAGGTGCTTGCCGAGCCAGTGCAAGGCAGGCCGGGCTCACTCTGACGTAGTCGAGCATGAGGGAGAAGGCGTCGCCCCAGTTGGACCCGTCGGCGCGCTTCCTCCGAGTGATCAGCGTGGACAGGGCCCTCAGTGCAGCCTCGTAACCCCGGTCGCCGTCGCCGGCGTGCGCCACCCCGGCCATGGCGGGGAAGGCCAGGGCAAGAGAGGACGCTTTCCAGTGAAAGGCGGTGGCTGTGGAAAGGATGAACGAGGCCCAGAAAGGGCAGAAAGGCGCCAAAGCCACACAGCTGACAATAAGGGAGCTCTTCCAGAATTGGGCGGGGGTGCCGAAAGCCAGGACCACAAACAAAACAAGGAAAGAACGATACCATGAACTAGGTCCAAAGGAGCCCGAAAACGTCGAGACCACTGAGGCACAGGCTATGCGTCTAGGTTTCGGGCAAGCCCGAAACCCTACTCCAAAACCCATATCCTAACAAACTACTACTGTACGTCTAGAATAGAGAAGTGGCACTCCGAATGGGGGCGAGGGCTGCGAAAAGCCAGCCCAAAAAGAATTCACAAAGGTGCAGAGGGGCCTAAGCCAGCCCCTCTTTCTTTATGGGCGAGCCTTTCCCCTAAGAGCGGTGAGCAGCTACAAAAAGAGAAGAAGTGGCACTCCCAATGGGGGCAAGGGCTGCGAAAAGCCAGCCCAATAAGAATTCACAAAGGTTCAGAGGGGCCTAAGAGCGGTGAGCAGCTACAAAGGGGCCTGAGGATGCAATGGTAAAACAGGGGGAGGATGGATCACTCAATAAGTACGAGTGAGGAGCCTCAGATCCGACAGACTAGCTGCCGGGAAGCTATCACCCTGACGAAAGCCAGAGCCCGCAGCGAGAGCACGGCCAGCTCGCAGATGCAGAGCGTGGGCCATGGACCGCTGCAGGGATACAGAGAGGCGCATCCGATATAACTGAGCCCACGAGCCCGCGGCGTTGAAGTCGGCTGGCTCGCCGCGTCTGCGGGACACAGCCCGCCGCGCAAGCCTAGCCAATAGGTCAAGCCACTGGGACCCAAGAGCCCCGTGCACGTCCACCGCCAAGGGGACGAACTCGTCGGCAGGTGGGTGATCGGACTGCTTGGCCGCCTTGCAGCGAGCGGCCTTCGAGGCAGCGTGGCCGGCCCGCGAGGCAGAGAGCCCCAGGTTGGAGCGGTCGACCACATCGGTGGTGACTACATCGGCTATGATCCGCGCGCCACCTCCCGGCGTGGACGCCACCAGGTCCACACCACGCGTATGGTGTCCGTCAGCCCTCTCGAGGATGGGCATGACCGAGGCGTTCTCCATCGCTACCGTGTAGCCCGCCTCCTGAAAGATCCCGAACATAGCATCACGCAAGAGGTCGTGCGCAGCTGTTCGTCCGCCTCCAGTGGCGCAGCGGAGGAGATGCGCCGCCAGCTCCGCCGGGTCCGTCGACCGCTCCCCACATTCGCACTGCAGCACGCCCAGCAGGCAGGGCGGGGGGAGGCCCAGCAGGCGATGCGTGGCCGTGCGGAACAGCTCGTCCGGCAGCCTGAGCGCATCATACAGTGGGAGCGCAGAGAGCCAGGCTGCCGCGCCGGGGGAGGCGGCCGACAGCAGCCGAGCACGGCCGCGCACGTCGCCTGCGGGGAGGAGCTGCAGCGTGTCCGTGAACGCCGCTTTGTCCACAGCAGCCATGTATCGCGCCTGCGCCTGCGAGTCGGAGGAAAAAGGAAAGAAAAGCCGTTGACCCGCCAGACGCCGTCGCAGGTGAAGAAGAAGGAACAGCTCTCCCAATGCTCTCGTGCTTATTGAGTGGTTCATTACCCCACATCTGAGACGGCGCTTTTGGCTTGGATTGGCTTCGCCCGAGTGACATAATATTGGCTCGGCCAGGCCGCCTTCTCATGTCAATGCGTACCGCGCGACCCCTTCCCCTTCCAGAGCCGGCCAGCGCTCGCCCCGACGCTCGCCCTCCATGGAGGGCCTGCCGGACGAGTGCCTGGCGGCGATCCTCGCCCGCGCCGCCTCGCCGCCCGCCCACGCCCCGCTCGGCGCCTCCGGCTGGCACCCGCTCGCGCACGTCTGCCGCCGCTGGCGCCGCCTGGTCAAGGCCTCCGTCACCGAGCTCGCACTGCGCGAGCGCAGGCAGCTCCGGGCACGGCAGGTGCCGTCGGTGCTCAAGAAGCGGGAGCTCGGCCCGGCGCTGGCCACAGCCTTCCCGAATCTCGCGCGGCTGCGCCTCACCGTCCACTTTTTCGCGACGTTCTCCGACCTCCGCTCGCTGACGGCCGCCACTGCACTATCAGACCTGCGGGTCACCCTGCGGTCCAAGTGCCAACATCATGAACACATTCACGTACAGGAAGAGCAGCTGATTGAGGGCCTAAACGATCGCGTTGCCCATGCACGGATCGTGCGGGGGCTGGTTCTCCAGCACCCCCCGGCCGTTCTGGTTCCCGTCATTGCCCAGCTCACGGTTCTTGAGAGCCTCTCCATGATTTCGTGCGACTTCTCTGGTAAGCTGCTACACTACTCTGTACTCCATGCTATGACCTAGATGCTTGCATTATGATGTGTTCGATACCTTGTTACTGCAGCGCAAATCCGCCTACCCTTCTTGTAAATAGTGGGCATTTGTTGGGCCGGTCTGATCGATAACGCCTTCTGCAGACGCGGACATCCAAAGTATCGTTGTTTCTTGCAAGCGTCTCACGGAGCTGGAGCTTGATATCTTCACGCGGCCCTCTAGATCTTTCACAGATGCAGGACTTCTATACATCGCCAGCAATTTGCCGCAGCTACAATCGCTCCGCTTGACTGGCTGTGGGAACATCACNAGGCCCTGGCGCTGCTTGTGCTTGGGGCTGGCGGAGCAGACGACGTAGACGCGGCTGCGGCGGCGCACGACGCGGCAGAACTCGCACAGCCGCTTCACGGACGCCCGCACCTTCATCGCCGGCGCCACCAAGGGAGAGAGCTCGGCAGCGCACAGTGCCAACGCGCTTTCACTTCAGCGCCGCGCCTGGCGGCGTCGGCGGCGGCGGCGGCGGCGGCGGCGGCATCGGAGCCCGGCGTGGCGCTCGCTGAGGAAGCCCGCCAAGCCGTCGGCTGTGGCGGGCCTCCTACCCCCGCGCCGGTGCCGCGGGTCTGAGGGCTGTCGGGCCGGCCATGAACGAGGCCGGCGGCCCAGCGATGGTCAAGGAGGAGCTGCTGGACGATGACGAGGCGGCGGCTGGAGCCGCGGAGGACGCCGACATTGACGGCGGCGGCGACGGCGGCGGCGATGAGGAGGACGACGACGACGCTGTGGAGAGCAGCTTCCAGTTCCAGGCAGCCTCTCGCAGCGTTGGTGGCGGTGGCGGCGACGTGGTCAAGGACGAGGCTGAGGAGGGGCTGGGAGAACCCTCTGGGAGGCTGGACGCGGCTACGGAAGCCGAGGATGACGGCAATGCCGAGCAGCCGACGACCGCCGATGGAGCCGACATTGAGGGCGGGGGAGCGCTCCAGGAGGACGACGTGGAGGAGGAGGAGGAGGAGGACGGGGACGAGGGCGACGAGGAGGAGCAGCAGGACGAGGACGACGACGACGACGGCGATGCCGACGGCGACGACGGCCTGGACCTCTACGAGGACGTCCACCTCGGCTTCCCGCGCGTGCCGCCGCCATCGACAGAGGCTGTGAAGCTGGCCGCCAGCCCGGCCGGCGCTCCTCCAGTGGCAGGCGCCGCCGCCGCTGCCACTACCTCTGCATCCCCAGCCATTGGCGAAGGCGGGGGGGCTGCCCCTCCGAGCTCACAGGAGCAGCGGGCTGGGCAGGCGGCCGGCGCACGGGGCGCTGGGGCGTCCGGCGGCGGCACCGTGCTCTTTGTTGGGGAGCTCCATTGGTGGACCACGTAAGTCCTGCCCTGCCTCACGGCTATTGCATGATCAATCGCCACTAATTAGCATTTGATGGCCGACTGCTCATAACCCTGCAGCTGCGCCTCGACTAGTTACTCTGACTGGTGGGCAAGCCGACATTCTCGTGCTACTAGGGCACACCGATATCTTGGAACGATCTAGCACATTGGGTAAGAAATGCTTCCCAATTTGCTCACCCTCCCCCTCCTTCTCCGAGGTGCAGTGACACCGAGCTCGAATCAGCCCTGTCCGAGTATGGACGCGTTAAGAACCTCAAGTTCTTCGAGGAGAAGGCCAGCGGCAAGTGCAAGGGCTTTTGCCAGGTACTGGCTCCTGTTGCAGGTCCTGGTCGCATTCGAGCATCTGCTTGGTCGTTTGCTTTGACTAACATCTTGCAAGCAGAAGTCCTTGGTTTTATATACTTGTGAGATGCAAATGCAGCTTTGAGGCATAAATATGTAAGTCACGCGAGCAGGGTTGTCAACGTGCTTGCTTTTATTCCTCAGGTCGACTTTGAGGATGCAGCTGTAGCGAGGGCGTGCAAGGAGGGCATGCACGGCCGCTCCTTCCAGGGCCGCCCCTGCATCGTGGCCTTTGCCACCCCGCAGTCCATCAAGCAGATGGCGGCGCTGGCCGCGGGTGGGGGCCAGCAGCAAGGGTCGCAGCGTGGCAATGGGCAGGGCGCAAGGGGCAGGGCGGACCAGGGCGGGCGGGCGGGGTATGCCAAGCAAGGAGCTGCCAGCCGCAGCAGCCAGCAGTCGGGTGGCAGACTGGGAGCAGGCGGCGCTGCTGCAGCTGGCCGCGGAGGAAGGCCGCCTGGCGGCGGCGGCGGCGGTGGCGGCGGTAGAGGGCCGCTGCTGGCGGGGCCCTTTGGCCTGGGCAACCCGATGGGCCCTGCTGGCATGATGGCCGGCGGCAACTTTGACCCCGCTGCCACTGGCTTTGGGCCGATGCCGGGCCGCGGCTTCGGCATGGGCCTCGGCATGGGCATGTACAACCCCATGCGTGCGCCGATGTACGGTGGGATGGCCGGCATGGCCGGGCCGCCCGACTTCCCTCCAGGCCTGCCCGGCGTCGCGCCGCACATCAACCCCGCCTTCTTTGGGCGGGCCGGCGGCGTCGGCATCGGCGGCGTCGGCGGCGCTGCCAACGGCGGCGGCATGGAGTCGTGGGAGAGGGAGGAGATGATGGAGCGCATGCGCCGCACCGATGACCCCGGCAGCGAGTACGGAGAGGGGAGGGTCACGCCTGAGAGGGGGTGGGGTGGTGAATGGGCCGAGGAGGCCAACGGCGACGGCGGCGGCATGTGGGACATGCGGCATCGGGGTGGAGGCCCCATGGGACGGCGGCACGACGGGGCTGGGGAGCCCGTCAAGCGCCGCCGCAAGGAGTCCGCACAGCTGCAGTTTTGACCTGCCACGCTGTGCCAGCTTCCTTGCCCAGGCAGTGGTTGTGTACAAATTTCACATTCTCACAGCCCCACAGTGAAGCATTCGTTTGCAGTCAGTGGCAGTATTGCCAAGTTAAAGGTCCTCGAGTCCTTGTGCTCCAACTACTGCAGATCCATTGCAGAAGTCCACAAGCAGCTTCAGGACACCAAGCCGCTATAGGATAACATCATAGCTTGCAGAGGTTCCAGGTCATGAAGAAAGCAGCATCTGTGGTCTTACACAGGTGCTGGCCTGCTGATGTGCACCTCACTTTTACATTCTTGCCCATAAAGACTTGGTAGTCGGGATCTCCTAGTAAAACTAGGACTGCCCGCAACCCGTACCGCTGTACATGAGACTGTGGTCATGTTTTGGGTTGTGTCAACGGCCACCTGAAGCATTGCTGCGACATGCAGCAAGAGCATGGGCAACTGCTGGAGCAAGGGCTGCTCCCAGCATCAACCACACTAGCAGCTGGGGGCTTGCATGCAGCGGTACATTTTCAGCCGACCAACGCAGATTGACAACTTTCTCGTTGGCTTTGTTGCTTGTGAACATGAGTGCTACGCACAGAAACTTGTACAGTCCATTCACATACATGAGAGAAGGCGCGCGGTTCGCATGATATTGAAAGGGAGGCCAATTCTAGCCTTACAGATGTCCTGGTAACGGAGTAACGAGTTGGCTAAGGGAAGCACTAATATCCTCGAGTGAGCACATACATATCTGACAAGCTAAGCTGAGGAGCCAGACCACCACCATGGAATCCATTAGCCTGGCCTAATGCACGCCCGCCCAGCACGCTGGTGTATCACGAGTGCCAGGGAGCGCTGTAGTCTCAATGATAGCCGCATTCTATAGCAGGCAACGATAGTGTGCGGGACGCTAGAATGCCCTAAGCAGCCCGCCCGACTTTGTCGGCCGGTATCGACATGCTGTGCCAGGCGACTAGGACTTGAACAACAAGTCGGACCCTGACATTGGTACCAGTAATTGGAACACTGAGAAGAAGTTAGGCGAATTCCCAGAATAACCCAGGACCTGAAGAAGACTTGCGAAACTAAAGTGAGCAAGAAAACGTTTGCTTGTATGGTCAACAGTAAGATGTAATTTTTTAAGGGAACGTGGGCGGGACTTTTAGTCCCACACAATCTTATGTGGTTTAAGCGGGGAGGGCATGGCTGTTCACGGACTGCGCCAAATTGGCCACAGCCAGCCTCAGGAACCGAAGTACCATATGAGGTCCTCGTCCAGAAAGGTGTCGAGGCCACCACCAGGAATGAGGGCCCCCAAGCTGTCCATGCCAGCATTGACGACCATGGCTCCTGCCGGCCCACCGCTGCCGTCAAGCGCACCAAGGGGGGACGCCAGCTGGTTGGACTCTGGCGAGTGGAAATGCGGCTCATCAGCCAGCGGCTGCCGGGCATCTGGTGAACTCTCCCACGCCAACTCCATAAGGGCGGCCTCCGGATGCTGCTGCTGCTGCTGCTGCTGCTGCTGCTGTTGCTGCAGCTGGCGCTCAGTGCTGACGCAGCCGTCTCCGCTGCCGCCACCGCCGCCCTCCTCCGCAGCCAGTGCCGGCACTCCCCTGTACAGTGGCTGCTTCAGCCTGAAGCTATCCAGGCCAGCTTCATAGCTTGGTTGCAGCTGCAACCCAGTGCCAGTGGCAGCACCATGTGGAGTGTGGTATGGCGCGCCAGCAACCTCGTGAGAAGCTTCCCCAAGCTGCAGCTGCTTGGGTGGCAGCAGCACCGCCAGGTCCACGCTGGCGCCAGGAAAGCCCGACTCACCAGCCGCCGATGCCCTCGCTTGCCACGGCTGGTGCGGTGCAGCTGGCGAAGGAGCCACGGGGTACGGCGCATACGTTTGCTGGTGGCCGAAGAAGCCCGGGCTGGTGGCATCGTGCAAGCTGCCACTGTACACGGCCAGAGGGTGCACGACAACGCCGCCGCCGCGGCCGCTAGCGCCGGCACCGTGGTTGTATGCTGGGTGCGGCGAGTGCAGCTGCTGCTGGAAGCTGCTGGCACCATTGCCGGCCCGGTGCTCGGGGGCGTAAGGGCACGCGCTCTGGTGCGCTGCGCACGACGGCTGGTCTTGGAAGCTGCGGTGCCAGCTGTGGTGGGGGCAGCCCTCATGCGGGCACACAAACAGCAGCTGCTGATGGACCGTAGTCGCCACCGCTGGCCGGCTGGATGGAACCGCGCCCGTGAGAGCCGCCGCTGGACGAGCTCCTGGGACCCCCTGCGCCTGTGCTTGCACAGTGGCGCCGCCATCTGCGTGGGCTGTGGGTTGCCGCCGCTGCTCGCCGACCTGCATGACCCTCCCCAGCAGGACCTCTCGGCGCCGCTTCCCTGCCCTCTGTGCCTCTACGACCTCGGGTGCGGCAGACATTGGAGATGTTCCCCAGCCGTCCACCTGCTCCGCTGCCCCGCTGCTGGAGTTGCTGCTGCTGGCGGCAAGGTCCGCACTGCCGCTGCCAAGGGCCGCCGCACCGCCAACGTCATACTCATTGGGACTGTTGTCAGCCGTGCTGCTCTCGCCCTTGGGTGCTAAGATGACCGTCGACGCCGAGGGCTGCGGCCGGCGCCGTGCCGCGCTCGCCTCTTCCTGCTGCAGCACGGCCAGCCACGTGGCGCTCTCGCGTGCTGTCATCTTGTCCTGCGCAAACGAGCCATGGCCATCCTCTTTTGGCAACGGACCTGGCGAGCCACTCCAGAATGATATAAGTGCAATGGTTCTGCATTGCCTTTATTAGTAGGATAGCTGACACTCACCTGGAGGCACTTCGACTGGCGAACAAGGCGTCGGATGTTGGCTACGTCGGGCGACATGTGCTTGATGACGGCGGTGAGGACGCAAACCTTCCACGCCTTCT
This sequence comes from Spirogloea muscicola, assembly GCA_009602725.1. Classification (NCBI taxonomy): domain Eukaryota; kingdom Viridiplantae; phylum Streptophyta; class Zygnematophyceae; order Spirogloeales; family Spirogloeaceae; genus Spirogloea; species Spirogloea muscicola. The sequence goes on from WELB01000045.1 coordinate 400,476, forward strand.
TCAGGTCGTGCGGTTTGCGATATGGTGGCACCTCTTCTCCGGGCGCAAGACCGAGCTGTGCCCACCATGCAACGAGCCTCGGACGAATGTCAGCAGCCACTTGCATTCAAGCAATCAGATTTTGTGCCTGCCAAAGCAGACGCCACCGTTGGCTCAAAAGCCAATTGAGATGCTCGATTAGAGAAAAGCACCTCGCTCCACCAGCTCTCCCTGCCGGTGGGCCACCACGGTGGTGCCTGGCCCTTCTCCAGCGGGTAACGCCGTTGTGGCGGCTGGCAGTGCTGCATTAGTGCTGAGAGCAGAGATCCCAGAGTCGTGTCCTGCAGAGGCCAGCCAACATTTCCACTACATCAAGGGAGCACCGGAAGGTGCGGCTCAGCAGATTTCCTGTGTCTCTCTCTGTGTCAGTCCCTCCCTCCCTCCCTCCCTCCCTCCTGTCTCTGCTTCCCGTCCTGGCTCCCTCCTCTCCTCTCGTGTCTCTTTCACAAAGGTTTCACCTTACCCTTCTTCAGATTGTACCCACACGACTTGAGGAAGGGCGTCATGCCGCCAACAATCTCGTCGAATCTGCAAAACCCACCGATGGGTCTCAGATCCCATATCTCCAAGTAGAAGTGTGTAGGGGTGATGAGGTGGCCCACAAATTGGATGCATGGAACAGTTAGAGCCCTACCTCTCCTTGCTCCACTCCACAGACGCATCGTCCATCTTGTTCACAACGACGACGAGCTTGGAGACGCCGAGCGTCTTGGCGAGCTGCGCGTGCTCGCGCGTCTGCCCGCCGCGCTCGAACCCAGTCTCGAATTCTCCCCGCCGTGCCGCGATCACCTGAGTCGTCCCTCCGCCCATCCGTTGGCAGTTGTCAGCTCACAATGCCAGCTCTTTGTCAAAGATGGTGATAGTCCAATGCAACCGAAGGACAAGCAGCTGGTGGAGGCCCTTGGCCAAGTGTCTGAGAGCCTGACCAGGACGCCGACGTCGGCCTGCGACGCGCCGCTGATCATGTTCGGCACATAGTTCTTGTGTCCCTGCCAGCGCCGCAATGCAGCAAAAGGGAGGGAGTAAAGAAACGGGAGCATGAGAGTGGAGCAAGGAGAGTGGAGGGGGGTCATGGGAGGGAGGAGGAAGGAGGACGGAGGGAGGTGTGAGCCAGTAAGAGAGGTCAGCTTACGGTCAGAGCCACAGACAGACAGAGAGAGAGACAAAGAGGGAGGGAGGGAGGGAGGGAGGGAGGGAGGGGGAGAGAGAGAGAGACCACGCCACATAACCGAAGGTGGCTGCAGCGGCTGTGGCCAAAAGATACACCGCTGGCAGGGAGGGCTGGCGCGCTACTCACGGGGCAGTCAAGGATGGTGTAGCGCCGGGCGGCGGTGCGGAAGTGCGCGCGCCCGACCTCCACGGTGATGCCCTTAGACCGCTCCTCCTCATTGGTGTCCATGATATATGCCATGTACCTATCGTAGCAGGGCAAGAAGAGGAGGGAGCAGAAGGAAGAGGAAGCACGGAGAGAGAAGAGGGGGGGGAGTGAGGAGAGGGGACACAGGAGACGTATGGCCGCTGCAGCAGTTGCTTGGGAAACACTGCACCGCCGCACATGAGTCGGCAGTGTCTTTGTCCTGGAGGCATGCCGGTGACGCTGGCTCACCAACTCTCGCGGTTCTTGTCCTTGGCCTCGCGCTCATACTTCTGGATTGTGCGCTCGTCCACCATGTCACTGAGGTACAGAATTTGCCCGCCAATGGTCGACTTGCCGGCGTCTGTGCCACCGCCACAGCAGACGCCAGACAGCGGCAGCACGACTTGGAGTGAGGTTGTAACAAAGGCAAAAGCGACCTCGCCAAGAAGACCAAGTGCAGGAGGAAAGCTGCAAAACAGGAGAACAAGAAGAAGGGGAGGGCAGAGAGAGAGGGAGGNCGGCGGCGGCGGCGGCAGCGGCGGTCCCGCGGCGGGGCGGGGGGGCCGTGGGGGGTCCCGCGGTGCTCTGCACCTGGCCTCCTTCCCGGGGGGGGCCGAACCTGGCCTGTGAGAGCAAGCAGCCCACCGAACGGCCGCGCCGGGACGTGCTCGGGACGTCCCGTCCCGTTCGCTCGCCCCGTTTGGCACCCCTTGGGACGCACAACTCCAAACGGGTAACGAAAGCTCTTCCAAGCTCTACCATTGGCCTCCCATTCAATTTTATGCGCAACGCGCGCCTTCTCTCTCTTCTAATCCAAGGCAATGGCTCCCAGCCACCAGTCAATTCGGCCGCGCTTCTCTCTTAAATGGCTGTAAGAAGGGAAAGAGCTCTATGAAAGCAAGGCAATGGTTGTGCGAGGCGAGCCCAAAGGAATGTACAAGGTCCAATGGGCCGAAAGGCGCCAAGATCACATTGCTATGCAAGAAACTACGCCGATGGGAGCTTAGTAAGCCCAAGTCAGCAGCCGCAAGTTGGAGACATGCAGCTGGAAAAGAGGCACCCCGACGAGACCGGGAAGCAGCAGCCATGGCACGGCCTGCACGCAAGTGCACTGCGTGAGCCTGGGACCGCTGGAAAAGAGGCCGAGGCTGTGAGGGCGCACAGTGCGCATGGAATGAAAGAGAGGTTTGATTTAGCAATCCAGTCTCAATGCTGTTAAGGCAAAAGCTAGTGCAAAAAATTAAGAAACAGCTCTTCAAGGCAATGGCTGTGAGAGGCCGGCCCAAAGGCAAGGTCTGAAAGTGCTGGAAGGCGCAAAAAGGACAACAAAGTTACGCTTTGTGAATCGTAAACTTTAGCCCACCCCACGTGCTGGTGCTGACCAGTGGCGGGTCATTTAAGATTTATATCTGTACAGGTGCTCGTCTTGAACTTTGCCACTCAGGTCCTCCATCACTCAACAAAGATCTTCATCGCCCCCCCCCACCCAGCCCAATGCCACCACCTTTACCCTCCCCTTCCCATCGTCCTCCAAAGCATAGCCCACATCAGAGGCAAATTGCTAGGCTTCCTTGTCCTTTGCATCAGCACCATTCAGACAGCCTCCTAAGAAGCCCTGGAAGTAATCCTGCGGCTCAGACACAAAGCAAGATATGATGTCTCGAAGAGTGACAACGCCTATCAGGCTGTTGTCGTCCCTCACTACGTGCACGCGGTGAATGTTTTTGGTCACCAGCCTTTCAATAACGTCAGCCAGTGTATCCGTCTGCAAGCACGTAATGGGTGGTAATAGAAGTGGTGGCATGGCATCCTTTGATGGGTCAACAGGTAAACTTGAAACGATCTTTACAAAGTCCATCACAGTCAACTCTCTGCACCCTCATCAGCCAAGAGAAGTGAAGGTCAGTGCTCAATCAGATGGCACTGCTTAACAACCTATCAACAGTTGATACAACTTTCCAAGAGCTGCCAGCTTCTTGTAGGGGAGAACAGATAGAAAGCGAAGAGCAGAAGTTGGATGGAAAAGTGAATAACAAGAGCTGGATGCAGATCTCAAATTTCAGAACTATTACTTTGATTGCAGACATGTCAAAGGCAGACTCCACAGAAGACAGACTGCAATGATGGGCTTCTCCATAAGCCCATCTGCTGGATGTGTTGAGGCCATCTCTTTCTCCAGCAATACTCACTTGCGACGAGCAAAGAGGTCTGGTTGGAGTAAAAGATAGCGCGAATCTCTGGTACTGATGTTCCCAATGAGCTTCTGGTGAGTATCGACCACTGGGATACCCCCAATCTCTTTCTCGCGCATCAATATGAATGCCTCCAGGACCAATTTGTCCCCCTCAACAGCAACAACCTGCGCAACACAGTGACCAGTATCAGTGATGCTCAATTGTCATCTCCACTTGACGTTGCTTTAAGCTTTTGACATTTTCGTGACTTCACAGTGACCCTTCCATTTGCAACCAGCATGTAACGCTGCCCATCACAAGTCCTCCTTAACAGGAAACAGTATGGACACTGTTATCAAAGGACCACCTTCAGATCACAACCTACAACCTTGAGCCGTTTGAAGCTCACCACTTACTGGCGACTGCTTGGCGCTAAAGCTGTAAACCTTACACCATGCAGTGGTTGTGGCATGTGCACTGTTGAGGAGAGGTAGATGCCTACCTGAGCTGGTGCCATAACTGGAAGTCCTAGGTCTTCAACAGCCCTGCTGGCTATGGAGTCAAACCACGCAAATCCCTTGCATTGTGCAAGGCCCCTGATTACTGATGATTGTGTCACCAGATTGTTTACCTGAAGATCATAGGCAGAGACTTCATCAAGTCAAGCAAAGCGGTACATTCACAGCCTTCAGCCAGATTGTACCACTGCACATTGCAGTGGTCCATGCAATTGTCAGTTGCTGCCATTGTTGCGCAGCCTGAGTATGATGCCGTGTAGCATGGAGTATCATCAGAATATGGGCAAGCCATTTTCTGAACTGGACCCTCAGCTCATGGCAGTTCAGGATCAGGCCATGATACTGTCCCAGTAGAGGTACAACTTTTGGGAGGTCTTGCCTGCGTGCTGTTGGAATCAATGACTGGAATGCTTCGAAGTCGATATTTGGAAAGCAGAAGCAAGGCTGTCAACATTGAATCATCTGCTTGCATTGGCAGGAAAGGGGCCCATCTGTAGCTTTTAGTGATATCTGAAACCTGACGGGACAACAGAAATCCATTCCCTTAGATTGCATGAAGAGGATGCATGCCTAAGCAAAGAGCATATGTTATCCAACACAACATGCACTGACGATCATACACCATGTAAATGCTGCACATCTGCAGGCTTCCCTGCAGCTGCACACCTTAAATACAACTTGAGAGAACAGCTGACCAAGGGCGCCACTTTGTGCACCTTGGTTGACTTGAAGGGCTCTTCTCGAAGGATGACCTTGTAGAAGTCATTGCCCAATGCATCTGCCGCATGCTGAGGGTCTTGACCAACCCCACGTTCTGCTGCCACGCCCCCCGCTACGGCTGCCCCTACTGCAGCCACAGTGAGGCCTGCTACAGCAATAGGGCCAGTCATGCCCAGCGTCACAGCACCCAAAGCTCCCAGTGCTCCAGCTCCAACACCAGCCGCAGCTGCGGTGCCTGTGCAAAGTAAAGAGCAATCTTACTGAGCACTCATTTGCATCACCATAATCTCTCTGCTCAATGGCTGCAGAATGTAGCCAAGGTGTTCAGAGCGACTCTTGTTTAGGCCCAAGCAGCGGCAAAACCTTTCAACAAGTGCCTCTGGACGATCCTATATAAGAAAAGTGCCATACAAGACATCCCTATTGTACTTTCCATTGGATGCCATCTATGGATTGCAAAGCCAAAGCTCTACACAACTTTATCATGAAATTGAGAGGCCACAGTATAGTCTGTAGGGTCAACGACCTGCGGCAAGAGCAGCAGCTGCCAGCTCAGCTTGTTCTAGAACCCACACCACAACAGCAGGGAAGTCAACCATTCCTGCAGAGAGGACACTACCGCTTAGACCAGCATCCCTGCAACAAAAGCCGTCCAGCATTCTCGGCCACAAACGAGGGAGAGCTTGACGATTACGAAGCACTGGTGTTTGTGTAGAACAGGCTAGTCGCCGTATGTATATGAATCGTCTCCCAACTCGTGCCCACCATTGGGACAGCTTGTGTGCTCAACAACATTCATGCATTTGTTCTTCTACATGTATAACTGTGATAATCATTCTGCTCACCGAGGTATCGCTCCGTCCAGCTGGCACTTTCTGAAGCCGTCACGTCTCTCACAGGAGCAGACAAGACGTTGTTCTCGGAGAGAAGAACCACTGCCTCAGAGATTGTCGCATCCGATGGGACCTCTACGACTACAGGAACAAGAGTCCACAAGTCATGCCTCTGAAACTCGTCCGAGAGCTACTACATGGACTCAAGCAGACTTGAACGACGACATGATTAGTATCAGCAAGGGAGCGCCTGACGCAAGCAGTCTCCACTTTATCGCTCTTTGCATGCAAATCTGTAGGTATCTGAAGCTCCGGGAGCGAGCCATGATGGGCGACGGGGTGCCAACAGTCGGGAGATAGCGCGGGATTGGCTCAGCAGAAGGCTCGAGGCCGGGCTTCACCCTTGCCGAGGTGCACGCTGGGGAAGGTGGAGACGGGGATCTTGGTGAAGGCGGAGTTGAGGAGCTGGTGCACCGCCGGCGGCACGCCGCGGCCGCCCTCGGCCCGGTGCTGGCTCCACAGCTCCTCGATGCGCTCCCGCACGCCCGCGCCGCCGTCGTCATCGCCGCCGCCGCCGCCGCCGCCGCCGCCGCCGGCGCCGC
>WELB01000045.1:418801-459075 GCA_009602725.1 Spirogloea muscicola
CGCGCCGCCGGCGGCGCGATCGGCGGCGGGCGTGCCGTGCGGCGCGTGCGGCGGCCGGGGCTGGCTGCTGTGCGACTTCTGCGGCGGGCAGCGGGTGAACTTGCAGGTCCGCGCCAACAAGCTGTACCGCCGCTGCCCGTCCTGCCGCGCAGTGAGTGCTTCCTTGCCCTTATTCCTAACCCCAAACCGCAGGACCCAGTCGACAAGGCTTCCCTGAGACGATAGCCAGCGCCAGAGCCGGGCTCGAGTCGCAAGGCTTGGCGAGGAGCCACTCGCTGGCCGGCCCTCAAGCATCAGTCAACTTGTTCGATTGCCTTGTTGAGGGTGCCGCCCTCCGCTGGCAGCAAAGGGCCGTGCTTCTGAGCGCGACTGGACGGGCAGTCCCTCGTCAAATGCTCCTGAAGCCTTGTTTACGTCCTGAGGTGGCTGGCCACAGCTGCGGTCCAGGAAGTCATTTACCAGTCAGAAAATCGATGTCGATTTGGGGCCAACTACAATTGCACCACCGCCTCCTGTTCTGCTTGACAGGCGCCCTATATCGATTTGCCTCTGGGTGCTGAACTGTAGCAAGTGTGTCTTGCTGCGCAGGCTGGCGTGCTCATCTGTCAGCAGTGCAAGGTGTACAAATGCCTCACGCTGCCTGATGGCACTGACAGTGGCCTTTCTGACTCCCGGCAATAAGCCTTAATGGCTGGGAGAGAATTGCTTCCGCCCCGCAGGCAAGATCAACCGGCAGCAGTTGACCTTATCGTTCTCGTTCTGTTGCTTTCCTTTGGGCCTGCTCATAAATGCAAGCCATGAAAGATGGAGGCACCTCTTCCACATTAGGTTCAGTGCTTGTCCAGTCAGCTCGACGCTGTTTATTACAGCATCAAAAAGTTTAGGGCTCAATGTGTAAGGTAATGTTGTAGGCCGCTAAACTCACCGTGAATACATGGAAACAGATTAAAGATACACCTTGAGGTATTCTTTTCCCCTTGCTACGGGTAGTGCACAGTCTCACCTTTTTGGGTGGAGAGTAGTGCCGTGCAAACGCACAGACCAGCAGCTAGCAGTTGCTACAGCTGCATGACTTGGCAAGCCCAGTCCAAGGTTGTCGTGTAGAGGATGTGTGAATGTCTGAGTCCCAGATACACTGCACCTTCTTCGCTTGCACTGCTTGGTCTAGAATTCTAGACCAAGCAGACTTGCAAGTTGGATTCAGGATTGCATAGCCACTTATACGACTTCATGCTAGCCTGATACCTGGGCTGCCGTACCGTTCTCTCCTGGCTGACAACCTATCTTGCAGGCAGGCCAGCGCTTCATCCAGAGCCTTTGCTGACTTGCCCAGGCCGAAGGAGCTGAGTCCTGGAAGAGCATCAAGCTCCTCTAGAAGCTTAACAGCAGACGCCGCAGTGCACAGTTGATCTTTGGTTGGCTGTGGTCTGCATCAGAGACACAAGGCTTTTGTTTGTTTGTTGTCATACACATGCTTCGCACTGTCTTGCATAAGTGGCAGCAACTGGACTTTTTGAAGTGAGTATCAGTTTGATGATGTGTCATAACTCTTACCTCAGATTGTGCATCACAGAGTGGACCTTGGGTTTGACTGAGAGGCACTCGAGCTCACAACCCAAAGCCTGCCTTGCTTGCTCCTACCAAACAATGGCAACAACATGACAAGGTTACTTACAGTGTATGCTGATGGTGACTTGCTCAGAGCATTGGCAGACAGCTAAGGCAAGGGGCTTGACCAGCCAAGTCGCATGATGCTCATCAAGCAATTAACTGCAAGCAAATAGAGTGGGTAGAATGGCAGCAGTGGTGACCCACTTGTAGTCGATTCATCATTGCATTTGAGTTGTTCCAGGTCCCATCCACCAGGACGAAGTGCGCCAACAGCTTACACTCTGGCACTTGTGTCTTGTCAACGTCCTGAGCGCATGCATGACAGGCTCAGTGGCTGATAACGGGCCACTAAATACAATCACACATTGCTCTGCAAGCTGTGCAATTGCGAGAGCAATAACATGCTACTGTTGAGAACCTGCAATAGGCCGTGCTGGGGAATATGTCCTTGCAACAGAGCCTCTGATGTCAAGTTCTGAAAGCCCCGGAAAGGATACAAGCACCACACCGACTTTCTGCCTGCAGATTTCAATAACAATTTGATCAGCTGATGCAGTGCTGGCAGTAATTGTGGTCGAAGCCTTTGACTATCCTCCCAGCCACAAAGTTCACAAAGCCTACTGTTTAAAAAGGAGTCAACTTCATGGAACTGTGAATGTGCACTGGACAGCAACACTGTGAAGCATTGTGAAGAAGACCGACCAGCGGCAGCTAGCTGAGCCCACATAGCATCCTCGTGCTCCTGCACTCCAAATATGCAGAGCTTGGCGGCGTGCTCTCCCAGCACTTGCCGTAGGAGCTTCCCAGTGTTGTTTGACCGCAGGAAGTCCTGTACACCTCAGATGATCTGAATGACTGCACGCCAGTCTGGTTGCCACTTTCAACAGCGAAAGCACAGAAGCCCACTACTTTTTTGCTGGGCAAGATATGCAGTCTGTGAATACCTATCATCTACGGCTACTTGAGCAGCAGCAAGCCTGTTCAAGTCGTCCTAACACCCCTTCCAGTAAGTGGGCAGACCTTCGGGTGCATGTAGAGCCAGAACGTTATGCCTTGCCTCAGCTCCGCCCTTGGCAGCATGGAACAGAGGCAGTCTTCAATGGGCAGCCAGCACTGTGCTGGTGAGAAGTATGAAGGGCGCAACATTGTCAGTAAGGCACAGCCTCCTGTGATATTGGTGTCTCAACCAAATAAACCCAGTGAGCTGCAGCGGCCCCCTCAGACGGGGGTGAAACTTCCACACGAACATGCCAAATACAGACTGAGAACATCTCACTGAGCTACTAAGCTACTGACCTTGCTAGATACTTCAGAACATCCTCCGTCGACCAAGACCTGGCAGATCGCCGATTGCAGTACCCATGTACGAGAGCTGGGGATTGAAGGCCTGGATGTACCTCGCAACAAAGACGTGGTGAGGCATGGAGAAGGCGGACGGCGACCTGGAGCGCCACCGACGCCTTAAACCTCTCCTCAGGACTAGCGTGCGTGAACTCCGCCCAGAACTGCTCCTCGGGCCTCCTTTCCTGCAAGTGAGCCTGGCATTGGCACGACTCCAGGTGAGGGCATGCTCAAACCTCCACAAAGTTGGGGCCCCCAACTCTTTGCCCCTAACTAGTGTGTCGATGTGTGTCCAGTTCCTCCTACTTCCTCTCAATATTCGCTTATCGTCATCAAGATAACCGGCCTCTGGACGTCCTGCACTCTTGGTTGCTTTCGGCTCACTGCTTTTGTGCAGCCCAAGAAGGAAACTTGCGAGCTGCGGTTACACGAGATTCGCGAAAACTCGTCTATCATTGACCCCAAGACCAAGATTATCAGAGCCAACTGTGATAAGCTCGCAATAGCTGGAGCATCAGTCCAAGGTACTGGCTTCCTTGGAGTCTTCAGGCCTTCAGGATATGGTGTGTACTGCACTCTTCTAGGGTTTCAGCTTTGCAGCTCTATGTAGGCTTGGCGTGTGCTTTGTCGAGGGTCGATTGTCTATCTACGATAGAAAAATCCCATGATTACCACAACTGCAACATGACAATTGCGTTGTGATAAGCTGAACCACTTTGTATGAACTCGAAGTGGAGCAAGAGGAGAGGCCTCCGCCCTGCATCACCTGCTTGCGACTGGATCCCGGCGGAGCCGATGCGGCGCCACCCGATGTCGCCGCAATGAGCCGCATGACCTCCGCGACGAGCGCCGGCGTGCGCGCCAGCCACGGCACGGTCCCGCCGCCGCCGCGCGGCTCGGCAGCGCCGGCGTCGGCANCGGCCGCGGAGGCCGCAGCGGGCAGCGACGGACGCTGCCACCACCGCCGCGTGCGCTTGTGGCGGCGCTGCCAATGGCGGGCTCGGCGTCATGGCCGTCAGGCCGCCTTCCCAGCGCCGCCTTCCCAGTCGCCGTGAGCACTCCAGCTGGGGCCAGCCTGCGGCGCCCGCCGCACTCGCAGCACAGTGCCGGCGCCGTCGCAGTGGCCGCCTAGCCTGAAAGCCTCTCCTAGCCTCCCCATCTCTTAATATACACGCATTTTCTCCTAGCCTTGTCCGCCACACGAACATCGAAGGATGGCCGTTTCGTCTCGCAAGCCATCAATTGCATGCTATAGAATGCCGCTATCATTGAGTCTACAGCGCTCCCAGGCACTCGCGATACACCAGCGTGCTGGTCGTGCATCAGCCCAGGCTAATGGCTTCCGTGTTGGTGGTTTAAGCTCCTCAGTATAGCTTGTCAGAATGCATGTGCTCACTCGGGGATAATTTAGTGTCTCCCTTAGCCAGCTCATTACCCAGATAGAAGGACATTCGTAAGGCCAGGATTGGCCTCCCTTTCAATTTCATGTGCACCGCGCGCCTTCTCTCTTCTTTGCTGCAAGCGGTGTCAAGGCACTCCGTGGTAAAAGAGTTACAATGATTGGTAACATCCTGGTACGGTTCTAGCAGGACCTTTACGTTGGTACAACCCTAAACCTCCTTGAAAATCACACTGCGCATCCGACTCTGAGACCCGACACCTTTCTTCTTGCCGCTTGCCCAGGTGTTCCGCATGCGGCTATCCATATCCTTCCAGCGGTCCCAGGCTCACGCAGTGCACTTGCGGGCAGGCCACGCAATGGCTGCGCCGTCTGGGTCTCAGTGGGGTGCCTCTATTCGGTGCGACTCGACTGATGAGCTGCCCGAAGTGTCTGCTGTTGCAGGCTGGCTTTTCAAAGAGAGTGATGGTCTAGTACTAGGCAAGCGCAGTGCATGAGCACTGCCAGAGAAACAGTCGAGGCTGGAGCATGCATGTATTGTTAGCAAAGTCTGGCCTCTGGACCCTGGCAAATGGGGAGGTCTTGCACTCAGTAAAGCCACAATCTTAAGCTAACAATTACAACTACTGTCTGCAGGAAGAGTCGTCAGATGCAGCTGCGATTCCAGAAGACAGAGGGTTGATGTACAATCCTCTGTGCTCGGGACGGTGTGAGACCTCAAAGTCCAGGTGCACAAATGCACGCTCAATCTCAGGAAGGCTCTCGATCTTGTACTGCAGGGTCTCTCCAATGTCGTGGGCATCCTTCAGTGGCATGTCGGGTGGCAGCACAATGTCCACCTCGGAAAAGTAGTGGTTGCCAAATGTGTATGCTCGTACTGTGTCGATGAATTGAATGGCCTCATGATGGTTCCAGCACAAGTAGGTCAACTTCTGGAGGAACTCGGGTGGAGCAGTTCGGCCAGTGAGGGAGTTGACGTTCTCCAGAACCGTTCCAAACCAGTTGACCATAGTGTACAATGCCAGCTGTTGCAGTGTGCTCTGAGTCAGTTTCTGTGAAAATTCTGTGAACCCAATACGAAACAGTAATCGCCTTAGCCTGCAAAGATTGTAATGCTCTTGGTGATTGCGTGCTGGTACAACTTTATGGGAATGCTACTTACCAATATAGCTCCAGCTGGGTCTATCCACCATGCAAATGCTCCAGCAAAGAGAGCAGCAGCCAGTGACACCACGTTTGTGACCACGTCGAAGAAGTGGTCTTTGGCATAAGCGAGTACAATGTCGTTGCTGAATGTGGCGCAATACAACCACAGCATGAGTTTGGTAAACGTCACTGGCACCATGACACCCACTTCCCACTGCCACTTGCTCAAATCTTCAGTGTGATTCTGCCAAACGAGAGTAAGCTGAGAGTGAGCATAGCAGTCAGAAGTGCAAGGTGGCACATATGCATAAGGATATCACGCATTACTGTAACAAGTCTTTACTGCCACTGCCAAGGAGGAGCAAGTTGAAAGTGAAAGTGAAAAGAGCAGACTGAATTGCAGACAAAACTTCCATAACCAAGAAGGAGTTCAGCACTTCATGCGTCCTTCAACATGTAAGCATGCTCCGTGATGAGACTAGCGAACAGCAGCCCGAAGAGCAGCCCTGAAGGCCATACCTTGCCTAAAAGTCGACGAACACCCTCAATGAAAATCTGGAACCCAAGGGTTGCCATAATTGATGCAAACACAATGATGCCCTACAACGTCAAAAAACGGGTGTCAAACGAGACAAACAGACTACCTCTGATTGTTAAGTAGGGGGCAGCTATGCCCACTTTTTGGGGCATACGCGGCAAGGATACTCTTCAAGATCTGCTGTGATGAGAATGGTGATGAGATATGACATTGGATGCGTCAATCCACCCTGCTTACCAGGGGTTGCATGCGCTTCTTCCCAATTGGATAGAGGTATGGATTGTCCTTCCTCATGGAGCGTGCCGTGAAGTACAGGATGAATCCAGACAACAAGTCCAGGAGGCTGTCCAAGGCACTTGCTATGATCGCCAGACTGCCCGACTCGACAGACACATAGACTTTTGCGATAAGAAGAAACACGTTAGCAAGGTTGGAGATGTTGATGGCAAAGCGGACCCTCCTTTCCAGCCGAGCTTCTGCCACCCTTTCCTGCAGGACGATTGCCCCTTTGTCAACATGTAGCTTGGCTCCTGAGGTCAACTTTGCTTGGCCTTGAGAGCATACAGACAGTCAAATAGCTTCTGTCTGCTGGCTATTTGAAGCTCTAGCACCATTTGGCGAGTCCTCTAACAGTTCTCTTACCAGAGCAGTCGGTGCCAGAAGGCGCTCTTCTAGTGTGTCCATCTGGCTGAAGCCCTCTATCGTCTGGGTTTGCCGCTGGTAGTAGCCATCTATGGCACTCTGGGTGCCTGAGGAGGACAGCTAACCCTGTCAATCGTCAAATTTGGAAGAATAATTATTTAGAGAAGATTACCATGTGTGTACTACGAATCAGCACTATTTGTGCTACCAAGGAGCTCGCAGCTTTGCACTCACCCAAGAAACGACCGGAGCGCGAACGCGTCACCACTGGCTCGGCGGACGCGTTCCTCAGCGCCTCATCAAAGGTGCTGGAGCTCAGCTTCCACTCTTCTCCTGGCTGGCGTGGCGTCTCCGCTCTTTCCTGGTCTATTCCAGCAGTGGTACTAACGCCAGGCATTGCCTCGTCAGGCAGCCGCTCTGGCGGAGATGACGGCCTGTCCCTGGAGCCATCGTAGGCGCACATGCTGTCCTCCAAGAGATGGCCAACCGGCTGGCAAATCCGGGCTGACGGCTGTGGCAGATGGACCTCCCACAGCCAGCGCCAGCTGCCGTTTCGCACGGGCCTACTCCAGCGACCACCACGTCCCTCAACGTTCGCACAAGTGCGACGGCGGCGGCGTTGGCGGCTGCAGCGGCGGAGGCGATGAGCGACGGCCGCACAGCCTTGCGGCGCAGCGACAAGGCCGGCCTTGGGTTGGAGGCGGCACTCGGAGGTCGGAGGGGGGAACGCGTGTGATGCGCATGAAATAAAAGGGCAGCCTATTTGCAGCCAATACGCTGAACAAGCCAAAGCTATGGGGCTACATAAAATAAAGGCCTATGCGAAGGCCTATGCCATCCACAACGCCTTCAAGATCAGCCCCGAGGCCTATCGGGCGCTCCTCCACCTGTTCCTTGGCCTGCCCCCCCACCTGCTTAACTTAAGTGAGCTTTTCCAAAGGGGGCGAGGGCTGTGGATGGCCAGCCTAGACAGAATGGACAAGGTCCAACGAGCCAAAGCCACACTGACATGCAAGAGACCACAGCGTATGGGAGCTTAGCAACCCCGAGTCAGCAGCAGCCGCATCGAAGTCTGTTAGTGTGAGTGCGGCTTTCGCGGAGGGCGGACACTGCGCTACACATATGCTGCGATGTCCTACAGGCGCTGAAGTGTTGGGCTTTCAGAATCTACTACGGATGGCCCTAGCGGACTTAATGCGGGATGCCGGCGATCGCGCCATTGTGGAGGTGAACACTTCCTTGCCCATCACCACGGACGCTCAGGGACACCACACTGTCGCACCCTAGACATTGTGGGCGTACAACCTGGCGAAGGTCCACGAGCCTTGGTCGATGTGGTTGTGATGGAGGCGTACGAGAGTCCAGCATCGACCCACATTGCCGGCCATGCAGTGGGAACTGCAGAGCAGATAAAGCTGCAGCACCTCCTACCAGCTGCAATTGACACCTTTGGGTGCATGGGTCCTCGTTTACATACCCTACTTGAGAACATCGCATGTCTAGGATATGCACAACGTGAGGATTGCTCCCAGCCGAGATGGGCACGCCGGCAGCCTATTTGTCATTTTCGAGACATCGTGTGTTAGCCTGTTTGTAGGGACCTCTGGCTCATGCTTTGAACCGGAAAGCTGGTCGAGCCTTAGCTGGTGGCACGAGAAGTGTTAGAATATAGGCATTAGCTCCTTTCGTAATTCTTTATATTATCTATAGTGTCCCACTTATGGAAGCGTCTGTCGCTTCCGGGGGCGGCTTGCCTGGACTGTCAGGGTTGACACGTAGGCAGATCACACGTGTGAGTGTGAGCCTCACACGTGTGGACCCATTAGCTTAACGGACACCTAGGGCCGGCTCTGCAGCTGGCCCCTGCCCGACTAGCTTAACGGACACCTCGGGCTGGCTCTGCAGCCAGCCCTCCTTGGGCCCCCGGCGGGCTGACCCGCTGGGATCCACTGTGCCCATGTGATTTGCATTCTTTCTATGTAGGCATAAGGGGGTCGAGTGAGCTCAAGCTCTCTCACTCTAACAGGAGCCACCGTTCTCCTTTTGCCCACCGCGCCTCCTTGCTTGCCATCGCCCACGCCACCTGCCTTGAGCTGCTGCTGGCCTGCTTCCTGCCGGACCCTGCCGCTATCACCGCCATGGGCAAGAAGGCTGTCTTTGCCGTGGGCAAGAAGGCGAGGAAGGAGCGCGGCTCTCCCTTCAAGAGCACCGCGTCCTCATCGCCTGAGCCTCAAGCTTCTTCATCGCCTGAGCCCCAACCGAGTGATGGTGAGACTCTGGGTCTTGGGCATTCGATTAGCCCTAACACGGCACTAACGAATAGCCCAGTTTTACAAGAAGCACTACGGAGAAGGAGCGGACTACAAGGACCACCTCCACATAGATCACTTTTGTCCGTGCGATATGGACATCTATGGCGGCTACAGTATCATGTGGTCCTCCCTCCATCGCCTGGACCACCTGGCTGATGCGCGCCGTCATCATCGGGCCGGTAGCTTAGGCATACTAGCGTCCCGCAGGATTGGTTGCTCATGAGAACATGCTCTCTCGCTTGATTTGCAGCGTGCCCAGGCTCTAGCCATCGTTAGCGTGCTGTAGCGCACCAAGACAGGCCACTGGCTTGCGGGGTGGTGCTCCTGCGCTCCGGCGCCCCAATTAAGTCTGGCAAATGTGTATGTGCTCACTAGGTACTAGACTCCCCTGCACTTGTGTTTGTCGTTTAAATACCTTAGCTCGTTTTTCTTATTAGAGAGACTACTGGCTTGCATTGGCCTCCCTCTCATTTCATGCGTACTGCGCAACATCGCCTCCCCCGTAAGAAGAGCCACGGATCTCGCGCTCAACAAGTCCCCATTAAAAGAGCCTACGTGCATTATGGACACTTACGGCGGCTGGCGGTGCATTGAGCGTGTATTGGTTGCGCTTCTTACGGGGAAGAGGACAATAAGAGAAGGGCGTAGTGCACATGAAATGAGAGGGAGGCCAAAGCAAGGCAGTACATTGTGTGAGAGAGAAACAAAGAAAAGCTACGAGGAGCTAAGGTAACAGAGCAAAGTACACGAGTGACGGTGGAATGCAGTACCAAGGAGTTAGCACGTAAATGTCTGCCAGACTGATAAGTTGGGGCAATCGAGCTGTTGCCAGATGGGACTGGACGTGCCGGCAGGGCTCGACGGGCGGGCGGCGACGTAGAAACAGCTCGTTACGTAACAAGCGTAGAAGCCCCGAGCAAAGCTGCCTCGGAAACTCGCGACAGCGCGGACAGGCGGCTGCCAGTGCCGCAACAGCACTCCCCGCCGGCCCCCGGCCCCGCCATGGCTGCCGCGCCGCACCAGATCGGAGAGCCTCGCGGCCTGCTTGCCGCCTCCGCGCCGACGCTGTGGGACCCGGTCACGCTGGCTCTGCTGCTACTCGCCATCAGCCTCTACCGCTGGCTCGACCTCCGCCTCCTTCGCCAGCTCTTCGTCGGTGACTCAGTCAGCCTCGTCTACCACCCGGACTCTCACGTCGCCAAAGCGGTCCTACCACACTGCTCTGAGCTCTATAAGAAGTAAGTCAGCGGCGAGAAACTCCACATTTACAAGCTCAACTTGCCGCGTAAGGCCTCTTGTGCATCTCACGTAGGATCGACACACTTCGTTGCGTCTTGCCGCAGAGAAAGTAAGTAGATAATTAGTCTACCTCAGGTACCTAGTCTTGAAACAGAATCAAGCAAGTCCAACTTGTTCTGCAAGAACGCCACCTACGATTTGTCATGGTCTGCAGATACTTGCGCATTCTAAAGCAGTCAGTCTCAAGAGTTGGTGAGATGTACAGTACATCCATTATAAAGTCTGTGTCCCTAATGTCGTGCTGATCCTTCACCTGCTCTTCAGGATCTGGTTGACGCCTTGGCTCTGCAGCCCACACTTCCAAACCGCCTTCTTACACTTTGCAGTTCACGCACCTAGTATTGACTATCGGAGGTGAGGAGCTCCACTTTCTCGTGTAAAGAGTCCACTTGGGCAGAGGCTCTCATATATTCCAATTGACATGCTGCTTGGTGTATGACATCAGGGAGTTGCTTAAAACACCTGATGGTGGCACGCTTGCTCTTGATTGGGCTGACCCTCCAGGTACTGTCAGCAGTCTCCCAACCCTTGCAAGGCCCAGCTGGGCAGGCAGCTGATGATGCCAACATTGGATTACCATTAGCTGCTATGCTGATTAGATCAAAGTTGATGCACCAGCAGGTGGTAAGGAAGGACTTCATGCAGGCTCCGATAGAACACCTGTGGTTGTTCTTGTTCCTGGCCTGACAAGTGACTCCCAGAGTGGGGTGAGTTATGACCCACAGTAAATCTGACTGAACCAAGCGACACAACACACAACTTGATTGTGTCAGCTGTCAATGACTGTGAGGTGCAATAGTACAGTGAGCTAATGACTCTAGTATATCCCCATGCTTGCAAGGTGCTCTATGCTTGCGCGCTTTTTTTGGCTGTTAAGCTACAGACGGTTGCCTCTCTACTTATGCTGAGCTGAGAGAGACCACTTTCCCTGGCATGGCGTGATGCAACTTACTTCGCAGTATATCCTGCAAACTGTGAAAGGTCTTCTTCAACTCGGCTGGCTAGTCCTGGTCACTAATCACAGAGGCCTTGGTGGCGTGTCTCTCACGGTATGTGTCATATACGTGCTGGACTTTGGTCCAGCTAAGGTCCTATACAGACTTGAGGCTGTCTGGAAGCAACATCTATGCATGGATGATCTGTCTCCCTCTTGGCATTTGTTCAACACCTAAGCTTTGCTGTGCTGCAATGAAGTACTTGCGGAGATGCACCAACAATCAGCCTTTGCTTGACTGCAGTCAGACACCTTCTACAATGCTGGTTGGACGGAGGATCTGCGGTGTATTGTCAATCACGTCAGAGAGCTGAAGCCTAATGGTGCTCTTGTGGCCATCGGTACTAGCCTGGGTGCTAACATTCTGGTATTTTGGCACACAAACTTGTCCAGGATCTACTTGGTACCCTTATCCTGCTAATGAGAGCGTGTGCAAGGTTTCGTAGGGGGAAGCATATAGTGACCACTAGTTCTACTAGTGATATGATAATTGGTTGGAAGAGAGCCTGCAAGACTGCTCCATTATTGACTGCCTTGGATTGGCATATAGGTGAAATACTTGGGAGAGGAAGGCTCTAACACTCCACTATTGGCAGCAGCCACAGTGGGTAATCCTTGGGATTTACTGGTACGCCGGTCTTAGGTGATCGATCATGCATTCAAAACTTTCAGTATGTGCACGCAGAAGTCACAGTGGCACTGCATATGGCGATCTCTGACAAGATTTGAATATTAGCATTTCTGTATGACTTAGGAGGTGAACAAATATTTGGATAGGTTGCAATCTGCTCAGGTGATGGATAGGGCTCTGCTTAGGAGGAGTAAGCAGATTATGTATAGCAGAGCACTGACATGGGGTGTAAAGCAGTATTCAGAAAAGTGAGTGTAAGTAGTGCACCAGCATTCTGTTGTAAGTTTGACACCACCATATCTCGAGTCAACAAAGGACCAGTCCTGGCTCATACCTCTTCATACCTCTTTTTGTCTTTCTTATTTTCCCACCTTTTTCAGGTCTGTGATCGCTGGATGCACCGTAAGCATCTGCAGAAGTTCTACAATGCCGCTTTAGCAATAGGGCTCAAGGGATTTGCAAATTTGTAAGGGTCTCAGGTCAACTCTCTCTTTCTGAAATAGAACACACATACTTGCCAACACCCTTCTCTGTCGTGTGTCTTCCTTCTTTTCTTTCACTTCTTTCTTTGGTCACACTAGCCAACAGTGAAAAAGCAGAGTGCAAGAGCATGGACATGAGAAGAAGCAATCAGAGTCTCAAAGTCACTTGACGGCGCAGTCTATGGGGTCGCCTTCTGAGCTGCCTGCTTTTTTCTGCCTAGAGATTGGCAAGTTCCAGGACTGACATCACTGATTGATGTGCAGGCATAAAGACATCTTCTCCAGAATCGCAAACTGGGACTACCTCTTCCAAGTACTCAAGAGCTCTCCATCTTTCTAGTTGATGACTGGTTGATGACTTCCCTGTGATGTCTGCAGCTGTACATCTCTGCTCGATTCACAAAGTGACATAGCCAGTCTATCCTTACAGCTACATGAAGATTGGAAGTACTTTCTGTTGTGACACACACCAATCCTGTCAATTGCAGTCTCGGACGATTCGTGAATTTGATGATCGAATCACAAGGATATGTGGCAAATTTGAGGTAGTTCAGCAGTCTTTCAAAGTATATGTAGCTAACATGCTGTTGTTTCTTGAGCAGCCTTTGGCTGGATAAAGCAACTCGTACGTGTTCAGTGAGATATATCTGAATATACTTGGGCAATCGTGTCTTTGCCTTCCGCTTATGAAATTTCTCTTAGTAGCTCAAAGCAAAGGGAGTAGGCTTCATCATGTGCACCCTGTTTGAGTCTGCATCATCTGGTGGAGGTGAAGACTGATTATTGCTTAGTCTCTGACTGGTGGCAGACAGTGGACACTTACTATAGGAAGTCAAGCTGTGCCCCTTATGTATCTGGAGTAGGCATCCCGCTTTTGTGCATCAGCGCTCTTGACGATCCAATCTGCACAAAGGAAGCTATACCCTGGGATGAGTGCAGGTAATGGACAGGTGCCCTGTACAAGTTGTCTTATCTCCATTGATGAGATGTCATTGTCTACTTTGCTGACTAACACATGCCAGAGTAACACATGCCAAACACTGTCATTGAGTCAAGCTGGACACAGAACTATCTGACCTTGACATTGTGCAACAGAGGAGCGTATATTTGCACCCTTACTCGCACGTCCTGACAATGCCTTCTGCATGTGCAGGGCAAACCCAAATGTGATCCTTGTAACAACTCAAGGTGGGGGTCATCTGGCGTACTTGGAGGGCATCACTGCTCACACTATGTGGTGAATATGTGCACAACCATGTGGAGGGTCCTTTACTGGAAGCTGCTTGTTGTGTGTAAATCTTCACCATTGCTAACAGTCATGCAAAGTTTAGGATAAGATAGGCCCATCGCAACAATCTACAGCATCACCTCAGCACACATCATTTTCTTCGAAGCATCTCATTCTGGCATCATGTTGTACTTTTCTGCTGTGGTTAAATCTCGTGTAAGATCCTGGCTGTGAGCAGGTGGATGAGTCCAATGTTCAAATTTCTAGCAGCTACCTTGGCTGCATCGCCGCCACTCAAAAGCCAGCAGGTACCACTGGATGTGTTTATTCAAGATGGCCAATTGTGACACACAGACAAGGTGCTGACATGCTAGAAGTTGTGCTGTACTCCAACGATACCTCATCTACTGCAAGGCTGTCATTACTAAAGTCACTCACATCTTGATGAACTTGACTTGCTTGGCAGGCCTCGCAACACGAGGGCAAGTCTATGCACTCCAGCTTTGATAAAGCACCCTTCATGGTTCTCTCTTCCTCTGCCATGGCTGCAGCTCCCGTTGCAGACAGTGATAACATGGATAGCAAAGAAAGGCTGGGAAACCCATTGCAAATACCTAATGGTAATGGTACGCGTCAATGTGAATGTTATATAGAAGAGCAGCATCCAATAAAACTTCAGTTTGTGTACTTCTCCACCTATGCAATCAGGATTGCTGGGCTGAATTTCTTGGTCGTTAAGGTTGACAGAAGACCTCCTGCACATCTCTGTGTACCTTCTAGCAACACACGTATTGGAACAGCCCACTAATCTATTTCTGGTCATGGGCCCTCTCTTCTCTCCATTGAATTCCTGTCAAGTCATCCAATGCAATCATGAGCAACAAAGGCCACTAATTGATACTCTCTGTTGTGCAGGCAATATGATGGGTTCACCAACTGAACAAATTCAAGACGACGAGGAGCAAAAAAGGCTGGTAGCAAAGGTGCATGAGATATGCATGACCCTACGTTTCAAGTCTGCAAATGACCTTTGGTTGTTGAAGCAGATCTTCACACACCTTCTTGAACAGGTGAAGACACCTGTCTGCACATCATGTGCGACCATTTTTCTATGATGCTTTGCCATGCCGGATTGCAACATCTGGACCTGTCAAAAGCCTCATGACATGCCAACACAGCCGTGGTGGGCAGCGTGAGTACCAATTGCTTGCACTGCTTGCTGAAGGCTTGTGTATGGCGTGCCTGCTTCTCCTCTCTATATTCTCCAGATGCAGAAGGCAATGCCAGATGATGCAGCTGCAAATACAAAGATGTTGGCAATTAGTGGGGCATCCAGTGATGACACGTCTGCGGTGGTGACGTCCACATCCGCAATAGCTGCAGCAGCAGCCTCAGTTGCAACAAGTGCAGCGACGATTCTATCAATGCTTCACAATGAAAGTGACTATGGCAATGCTCCTGGCAGAGGTCAGTTTTTTGGCATTGGTTCTAAGATTCTCTACAAGCTGATTCTCCCCCATCAACATTCTTCTAAGCCCTGCTGTTTAAATGCTTGCACACTCTTATGTTGTCGTCCTTGACCAGCAGAGAAACTTGAGGAGACTTTGCAGCAGCAGGTTTCTGTGGCTGAAGGCACAAGGTTAGAGCTTGTGTTGACAGAAAACATCATGCATGCAACATTTCCTACGTTGATGGGCTGGCACTGCCTTGAGTTTGTTTGCTGTTAGCTTGTCACAGATGTGGTGTTAAGACTGCAAGATCCTTAAGTCAGTCAAAGCGAGTATTGCTCAAGTCGCACACCTTGAGGAATTCTTGACACTAATACTTGTATATCGAGCGCTTTCTAAACCTTGGATTTGTGTCCATTGACAGGTCAGAGATGCTAAACGCGTCTGTCTGGGGAGGCTTGTGGGGTACTACCAGCAGCCGGCACCGGTGGCTCTTGGCATATGGTGCACTGGCAGTTACCTTTCCTGTTGTGGGCATCGCATTATTGTTTCACAGGCGCAAGCGGGTGCTAGGTGGCATTTGATGCTCTTGCACCTTAAGCTGGTCTTATGCTTGAAACTCTCTGTCTGTCTGGTAGCTTGTCCCTTACTACAATGAATTATATGTGATATCTTACTGCTGCACTTGGAACGACTGAATATGTATGCGCATGCAGCTGGGCTGTCAAAATGCAAATGTGGAAAGTTATACTTGATACCAGTCTCAAGTGCCCTGCTTGTCTTTGTGATCCTTGACAAAAGTATCAGCGTCAAAGGAGGCCGCAGAAGTGCACGACGAGTGTCCAACGATTGGTAGTGCATCTGTGTATCGGTGGTCGGTGTAGCACATTGCTGCTTGGTAGCAGGCCCCAGAGTGCTAACATGGGCTCCATGATGTACAAGGTGATCTAATCGTCTTGATCACTGCAGCTAATCAGCTCGGGATTTCTGCCAGGTTAGTTGCAAGACTTTCCCCTTCATACTTGGTCAAGCGAGGTCTCCCAAGCGTGCACACATAGTTGCAAAGTGAGCTGGACAGTCATCTATGACGAGTTTTTCAAGTTTGCCACAGAGGTGGGAATGTAGTACTGTTGGATTTGGAGTGCATGTATGAAGATACAAGTCAAATGCACGTTGATCCCTTTACGGAGGCAGGGCCAAAGTCCTGTCACGCAACATCACTAGTTGGCACATTGCAGGCGCATTCATTAGGCCAGGTGGTACTCTAGCCAATTTAGACAGAGCATTGACAGGGTATTTGCTAAACAGCCTGAAGCATGTGCCCAAAGTGAATCTAGCAGCACATGGGTAACAGTGCGTGAACCAATCAACTTGTTTCACTGCATCATGACAACGATGGCGTGATGCTTTCGACCTGAACGACTGGCTTGCATCACGGAGCTCATCAATCGGCTCACACTGTCCAAGTCTGTGTCCAAGATTCAAGTCTATTGTGACCAAGGAGGAGGGCCTGGAGTATGTGGTCATAGTGCAGCTACCTTCCCTATCTAGTGAGTGGTGTCAGCGAAAGAGTGCCCAGCCAGTATGGGCAGGTATGAGCACTGATGCCACAGCTCCAATCATCATCTGATGGACATCGTCCTGTAGTAACACGTGGCTGCCGACCTAGTCCACATCATAACTCCCAAACGAGCAACTATGAGAAATCACTCACCAGGAGCTTTAAGTGGGGTTCCGGTGTCGAAGGAATGCATCTCAGTGCTGAACCCGGGGTGACACCAGAACGTAGTAAGGCGGCTCTGCTGCACTCATCACATGCCAAGCAACATCTAAGTGATTTCACCAGGAAGGACAAGAAGGCACCGCGTGATGTTTAGACAGCCTGTGGCTTCAGTGGAGCCGTGAACTCATCATGTGGCAGGCCATGGTCAGGGAATTGTAGTCTATTAGGATCAGCACACTGATGGCTCTGAACAAAAGGGTAATCTTGTCATCATCCCACAGCCTTTCACACTCGCCAGGCGGGCACTGCAGACGGCAACCACTTGCACTACCATAACACACTACTTGAATGATTCACAATGGCAGCCACTAGGGCTGCCATAGAGTCAGAGGGGTAGAGCTCAGAAGGATCCATTGGTATTGTAGAGCGGATCAGCGGACGCACAGTTGCACCCTCTCGCATCTTCGCTCCCATGAGCGTGGGTTCGTCACAGCCCAGCCCCGCCGCACAGGCAGCTCATCAACAAGGGGACTGCATATTGAAGCTACTTGGCAATCTCAACAGCTGGGGTTCTGAGCGCTTGGGCTTAAGCAAGCCCGCTGACCAGCGGGCCCAGAATCCGAGCACGACTAGAGCCGAGAGCATGACCAGGACTGGACCGGCCCAGGGCCGCCGCCGCCGCCGGGTCAATCGGCCTCAGCTCAGGTCTCGGTGTTGATCTTCAGGGGTCAGAAAATGTAGATAAGGTGTGTCGTGTCATCACAGGCCGGCGGCCGCGGCGGCGACGGCGGCAGCAGTCGGACCCAACAGGACGACCAGTGAGGGCCGCCGAGAACCCACGTGGTGTGAGTGAAACGGTCATGGGGGCTGACGGCGGCGGCGGCGGTGGCGACGGCGTGAGCCCTCAGGCCTATCGATCAGTCCCCAGCGCCGCGAGGGAAGGCCCCCCGGCCGGTCTCGGCAGTTTATTTGTTGTAAGACATCACCGGGCTCGCCCCGCCACCGCCGCCGCCGCCTCGTTCAGAAGCGGTCATCCCGACGACGACCGCGACGGAGACGGGGGGACAAGGGCGCCATCGCCGCAGCGGGGGGGCGTGTTGGGGCGAGACGGGGCTCACGGCGACGGTAGTGCCATTTCCTCAGTCAATCCACTTACCACTTTGTGGCGCAGACGCCGACGGCGGGCTGGGCGTGGCCGGCCTCACCGGGGGCCCCAGCTGGCGGCCCCCGCCGAGGTGGCGGCGTCGCCTGCCCACCGCCGCGAAGGCCGCCCTGCGCCGCGAGGACCTCCGCCCGCCGCCGNGGTTTGGGGTTCAAGCGCTCACGACGTTAGAACGCAAGTGGCTGGAAGGCATACAGCGCCCAGCACACCCCCGGCCCTTACAGACCTTGTTCGTTCTTCCTTCTTCTTCCTGGGCTTGCCGATGACAGCCATCGCCATCTACTGAAAATGTCTCTCTCTTATTCATCTCGTCTGGGCGGGCCTCTCACAGCCATTAGCCTAACATCCTTTTGTCCGGGCTGGCCAATCATAGCCATCGCCCTTTAATGGAAGAGTCCTCCGCTCTTTCCATTGGAAGCACTGTTTCTCATCGGGTACTAGGGAAGGAAACAGCTTCTCCAAACTAACAGCAATGGCTGTGAGAGGCCAGCCCAAAAAAATGGACAAGGTCTGACTGGTGTCCCACTTCAGTTGTGAAGTCCGTTTTGTCCTTTTACCTTGTTACCTGTCAGATGTTCTTCTTACTCACGGTCTTACACACGGTGTATTTGCATGCTTTGGCTTTAATGTAGAAGAAAGACGCTTCCAGGAGAGGGCCTCAATATAGCTCTTCCAATGCAACCTATAGGAATATACAGAAAAAGAATTGAGCTAATTCAGAGGGGTTGAGAGCTGTGAAAGAGCCCGAAAAGTATGACAAGGTCCGAAAGGGCTGAAAGGCGCTGTATTGGCAACCCGCCCTCAAGCTTGACAATTGTCGAGGCTGATGCTAGTAGATACGCATGAGTGCATGCTTCTGAAGTGCCCTAGAAGCTTGGAAATAATGTAATTCTGCTAGTCCTCAATCTAATTTGAGGACCTTGCCAGTCCTCAATACAATTTGAGGACCATGTCCTACATTGTGTTGTTACGAAAGCCTCTTCAAGCTGCTGGGAAAAGCCCAGGTAGCTGTAAGCACAGGAGTACCATGCACAGACTGTTAGCTTGTATGAGGACCGACATTCATCATGACAAATTTGAGGAGCGTGTAGTCTGCGACATGAAGCGGAAGCTGGTAAGGCGTTGTGAACGTTGTTCCCAGAAACTGGTGGAAGGTGGCCCCATTGAGGAGTAGATCACCAAAGGAAAGAATGGTCGCGGTGCGGTCAAACCCAGACGTGGTGAGGGCTTTACTGAACCACGGCGTCACTTCCTTAGTTACGGGCCCTGCGCAGTAGCCGACAGGCAACAGAAATTCTTAAGTTAGTCACTACCTGAAAGATTCACGAGGGCGTTGGGGGTGGGTTGCATTCATATAGGCTTGAAGAGCTCCAATCTAACACAAAGAGCTGCCCATGCATAAGGCAACTCTGGATGATTGGCTCACCAGCAAAGAAAATGTTGCCTTGGGACTTCATATTTGCAAACACGCGGCCACCAAGGCAATAATAAGCCCAATTGGTGTACACGTTATTGGCAACATGGCACCTGCCCCGCCGGCAGTGGGGCTGCCGCTGGTTGTTGTTGGCATACCAATTTCTGTAGACGGTTACTCTGAGATTGTTGTCAATGCGGTCCTGCACCACAATAACACAGCTCTCTTGATTATGTCTGAGTCAATAATAGCTGAAGATGATGACAGCACCTCTTCCTTCTGCATAGGTGTGGTACGATGCAAGACCTATTATAGGACAGTCTCCCTCCAGAATAAAAGTCATCCATCCATATGTGCGTCAAACCATCTCATACCGTGTCCGAGGCTCCTAGAAGGGTTGCATACGGGGAGACGCCATTGTGGATGAAATTATTTGAGATAGTCACGTCTGTGCTGCCGATGACAACGTCAACGGTACCTCGGGATGCATTGTAGATGCGACAGTGGTCCACCCAGACCATCCTGAAGTTGCATAATGATTGAGGAACATCATCCTGATATTAATGTCCAGCTTGAGGTGCTCTCAAGGCAACTTGGACAGAATAAGTGTCGGTGAGTTTTCCTGCACAAGAAAACATTGCTTTCTTTGCAACTTGACAAAGACAGTACTACTTGCCTGGAGCTTCTGATTGGTAGTACATCAGTGTCACCGAGCACGTCTCCGACCTCTATGTTGTGAATGATAACATGCTGGATGTTCTCCACCACAAGACCATTCTTCAGTAGCACCACCTTAGCCCCCCTTCCGTCAATGGTGGTATACGAGCTGAGGAACAGCCTTGCCTGGAGGGTGATGGTCATGGACCTGGCGAACATAATATACACTCCCTTATCCAGATTCGCTATGCCCCAGCGCAGCGTCCCTTCTTTGACTGTTTGAGCATTGTCGGAGGGGTCCGTGACCACGTATCTCGTCTTTTGGTAGCCACCACGAGTGCCAGTGGCATAACCCATGGCGCATTTGACCAAGTTCTGCCCTGCCCCCAGAGCTCGGAAAGGGCAATCTGGTGGGGGCGGAGGTGTGGCAGGGAGGATCGGGAATAGTGGCGGAGGGCTCGGGGGCGGCGGTGGAGACAGAGGAGGAGGCCTTGGAGGCGGCCTGGGAGGAGGTGGCGGCGACGGTGGTGGGAGCGGCTTATGGTGGCCCGTGGGCCTTGGGGATGAGGGCGGCAGGGGAACTCCTGGTGGAGGCGACACAAGCAGCGGCGGCGGCGGAGGCGGAGGCTGCGGAGGCGGCGGAGGCAGCAGAAGCGGCGGAGGCGGCGGAGATGGAGGAGGCAGGAGTGTTCCAGTGGGGGGAGGAGGCATTGGCGGTAGTGGTGGAGGAAAGGGCGGCGGCGGTGGGTTGGGGGCCAGCACAACGCTCCCGAGCTGGGGCAGGAGGCTGGCCACGGCGGCAATGTCCACAGCCGCCGTGTTGATGAAGTACCTGGCGTATGCAGCAGTGGGGCCCTGAAAGCCGGCGAGCGCGCTTGCACACAGCTGGGTCTGCGAAGCAGTGAGCGCCCTTGTTGTCTCCTTAGCTTGCCTCCTCCTTTGCATTTGAGGTCCAGCTTTTGCTTCTTAGCGCACATCAGATGCTCTCCACAGCTCTGACAAAGTGGTAGTCAGTGATGTAAAGTGAAGCCATCGAGGATCTCACCTCCGTTTGCGCAGCCAGCAGGCTTTGATAAGCATGGCCGATACTCTTGATGTTCAGGAAAGAGATTGTCTGATCAAGATCCCCTAAGGTGGCAGGCACAGCTTCCTGCATGCAGACCACAGAGGGGTCAACTTCTGTACAAACATGCAGCCAGCATCAACAGCCGTGTGTGATCAACAATGTAGATAAGAGTGCAGAGCTGGCGTGAGGCTACCCAGTACGCAGCAACTCGGGCACACCTGGCAATCTGCCACAGGTATGGAGAGGCTGACAAAGCTTGTGAGAGCTGATTCAGCAGCACCAATCTGACTAAGTATTTGGGATGTGATGTCCACAGGTGATTGTGCTCCTGCAAGCCATGAAGTACGTGCAGCTGACACAGTAAGGACCATAAGGTGCATGAAGCATAAATACTAGAAGTGTACTGCTGGAGCTAAGGTCTTCAGCTTCAGTATGTTGGGCTGTCGCTGACAGCGAATGGCTGCATTGCAGCTGCTTTGACATCAACCACATGCCTCAGCCTGAGCCTGATCTCTACACTTGGCAATTATAAATCTTGACTGCAGGAGGCATACTAGTCGGCATACATTGGCCAAGTGTTTGATGTCTTGCATTCTGAAGTGTACCTATGGTTGTCATGAAGATGCTGACAGCAAGAGCGACAAGAAGAATGTGTGCCATCTTGCTGTGCAAGGTACTCTGCAACATGCACAAGGGGTATTTGTGACTCAAATCTCAAGTTGTCACTGTTCCCATATTCGGCTATTGTAGATGATCAGGTGAAGTTGGGGCCAGACGCGTGAAAGAAAGCTACTGCTGCCAAAATGTGCATAACGATCAAAAGTTACTGCCTCTAGACCTGATTCGTGAGCTCTAGTTTGCCTCCCATGTCAGGAACTCGGGGTCAGAAGAAAATCCCATGCCTGCAATACACAAGCTACAAGCAGAGAGTGCATTTGTTAAAAACACATCTTTGCAACATGATTACAAATGCAGGGAGACACAGCGGATGGACTCAAGATACAGTCTGCATTTACAGCCCTGCAGCTGCAGGAGGTAGCGGCTAGTATTTGCTGGCGAGGCTGCTCTATACAGAGCATCTCTTGCTTATGGACATGGAGCTATGCCACAGGCGGAGCCGCAGCAGGCAAGCTTGCCGCTGCTGCACGCGTTGACGCGACACACTCTAAGCTCAGAGAGATGCGTCTGACGAAAATGCAGGGTCCGTAGGTGGCCGATCGAGCCGCCACGCAGGGCATCTGAAAGGCAGTGGCCGCCGCTCGGCTTCTGCTCTCCGCAGCCTCGGGCCAAATGCTGGGCGTGGAGAAGGGGCCTCGCACCTGAGCGGAGCATGGAGCGCCGACGCTGGCGCAAGGCCGTCGCCGCCGTCTCTGGCGACGGTGGCGGCGGCGGCGGTGGCCGCGGGGGAGCCGGCTGGCCAGCGGCCACGCCGGGGTGGGGAGCGATCGCCGCCTCCGCTTGGGCAGCTCACAGCTGAGACGGCCCGCTCCCCAACGAGCTGCTCCTTCAAAACGAGACGGCCGCTCCCACTCATGGGCCGGACTGGCTGACGCCAGGTTCCCCTCTTACGCTCAATCCAGACCTTGTACGTTCCCTTGGGCTGGCCTCTCACATGGGCGAGCCCTTTCTTTCACCTTAGTGCTTCAATTAGCCCCCTTCTTGAACTGTGTTCATTCTTTTTCTTGGGCTGGCTGTTCCAGCCCATATCCTCAATGGGCGAGCCCTTTCTTCTTTTCCTTTCTCACAGCCATTGTCGTGAATTGACAGAGCTGCTCCATTCATCGCCACGCAATCGCCCGTCGCTTCCATGGTGAACCGGTAGACTTTCCTGCAGCCGGGTCGCTGGCGCAAGTGTATCGCATGCGCTTGGCCGTCTCGCTGCAGAGGTCCATGGCCCGTGCGCTGCACCTTCGTGCCGGGAGAGCCCTCGCTGCTGCCTCTGGCTCTGTCCAGGGGACCCACTTCCAGGACCCTAGCCTCTCTGATTTGCGGCTGCTTAGCAGGGGTTACTGAGTAATTTGTAGCTGCTTTCTTTCTTTGTGTGCTTTTGGTTTCTTAGCGCTTCCTCTGGCTTCCTCTGGCCCCCTTCTCGTTCTCGTGGGCGTCAGCATTTCTCTCGCGCAAAGGTGACCAAGTACGCCGACCATCCGCCAGCCGACGCGTTCTTCCCTCTGGCTATCGACACACATGGGGCGTTGGGTGCTCGGTGGCTCGAACTGCTCCACCAACTTGCTCGTCACGCCGTTGCCCGCCGCTTCCATGGGGAGCCGGTGGACTTCCCCGCCGCCGGGTCGTTGGCCCAGGTGTATCGCATGCGCCTGGCCGTCTCGCTGCAGAGGTCCATGGCCCGTGCGCTGCACCTGCGTGCTGGCCGAGCCCTTGCTGCTGCCTCTGGCTCTGGCCAGGGGACATACTTCCAGGAGCATAGCCTCTCCGACCTGCGCCTGCTTAGCAGGGGTTACTGAGTGGTTAGTAGCTGCTTTGTTTTTTCTTGTGTGCTTGTCATTTCTGCTGCTTCGCCTCAGGGCTTCGCCTGGCTTCCCCCCCCCTCTTCTTGTACTCTGTTCATTCTTTTTTGGGCTGGCTGTTCCAGCCCATATTCTCAATGGGCGAGCCCTTCCTCCTCATACGGCTTCCCGCCAGTGGAGGGCGGCGGTCGTGGTCAACGCCCCCAAGGCCGCCGGCGACCTGCCGCCCCCCACCACTGACGGCAGCCGCCCGTCACCCAGCCGCCCGCTTGCCCGCCGCGTTCCTGGCACCTGCCTTGCGGGGGAGCTTGTCGGCGTTCCATCCCGGGCCACGCCTGACGCCTTGCGCTTCTTTCCTTCCTTGCTGGCCGTGCTCCAGCTGCAGCCTCTGGCTTTCGTCACGGGGACTGCTTTCCGGCGGCTACTCTTCTCTATGGGCGAGCACATTCTTTTCCGGCGGCTAGTCTTTCTGACTTGCGGCACCTAACCAGAGGTTACTTGGTGAATATCAGACATGGTACTTGCCTAGTTCTCTGTGTTTCAGCACTTTTCGGCCCTTTCGGATCGACGAGCTACTCCGACCTGATGTTGCTCACTCGAGGGTACTGAGCTTCCCTAGTGTGTTGTTGTGCTTGGTCGTGTAGACCTTTTTCGGCACCTCTCTTTGGCTTTGGACTTTGTCCATTCTTTTTGGGGCTGGCTATGCCAGCCCTTTTCTCTATGGGCGAGCACTTCTCTCTTTCAAACCTGGTCAGTTTACAGCAATCTCCCCCTTGGTAGACCTCACTTCTTCATTTCGGCAGGGCCCTGAGGCGGCAATG
This sequence comes from Spirogloea muscicola, assembly GCA_009602725.1. Classification (NCBI taxonomy): domain Eukaryota; kingdom Viridiplantae; phylum Streptophyta; class Zygnematophyceae; order Spirogloeales; family Spirogloeaceae; genus Spirogloea; species Spirogloea muscicola. The sequence continues at coordinate 443,184 of WELB01000045.1, forward strand.
AGCAGTAGCAATTGCCGCGGACCAAGCTGGACATCTTCAAAGGGGTTTGTCTAATCTGACCCAAAGTCTGTACAGGTCCCCTCATTAAGGTGTCTGAAGAGAGTGCCCTCCAGCTTCGGCTATTACAACCATGTAGCAACTTGCTAGAAAATTGGTGTCAGTATGTTCGTCTATGTTTCAATTAATGTACGCATGTCACACCTAACCTGTTGCAGTTCAACGGTCGGCTTTCATTTCAATAAGACGCCCGCATCTATTCATAGTTGGATTTGTTGCCCCCTGATGGTTTCTAGATTTGGCATGTCCGCAAGTACCCTGCCGACGAGTCGACCTGGTCATTGTTGGGGTGAGCCATGAGGCTTGGATGCCTTGTGCAAGCATCCTACAAATGTGCCTGCACATTCACTCTGCTTATGCCTGCGTGAGTGAAATTTGATCAATGGTGAAGATGAAGAGGAAAGCTTAGGAGGTGAGCTTCTTGGGTGGACCTTGATGTCGCAGTCATTGACTGGTTAGCCTCCACAATCACCCTGCTGCTTCTTGTGTAGGAGAGATATGACAGAAGGGAGCTTCTTGTGTGGTGTTGATACTCGTCCAGCAGTTCACCGTGGCCACTGTGGCTTTCAAAATATCGACCAGAGTATGATTGTGATACTTATATAACAGGAACTAAAGGTGAGGCCTGGGTGATGAAGCTAGCAAGTACCTGTGCACTAGCTAGTTTGTCCACCTGAATAGCATGAATAGCAGACCAGTAACTCCTCTCTAAGCTCCAAGTCAGTCAGAGAGGTCATTCAAAAGGTCATTCAGGCTGACAGGCGTAGCCAGAGCCACCTTCTCAACAGTTGCTGGTGCGCTGAGAGGCACCCACGAGGAATCACCAGACTCGGCTCGCGCCGCAGATAGTGCCATTGCGACCGCTATCAGCACACTGCAAGAAAACAACTGCTATCATCATTGTATGCCCGACAATGACCACTCATTGCGAATGACAAGTAGACAGCAATGCTCAACATTGACTCTCATGTGTGGAATGAGAGCAAGTAAATCAAAAGTACGTCAGGAACTACTTGCAAGCTCCTAAAAAAGTGACGAGGTAGTCACCAACATACCTGGCAGCAAGTCCAAGAGGAGGTTCTCCAGAGTTCTGTCAAACCAAGTCAGATGTTAAGCATCAGTACAAGGAATCAGGCCGTCACACGCGCATGATGAAGTAAGATACTTCGGTGCCATTGAGGGTACAAGACGAGGATACAGGAAGACAGTGTCTTGGAAACATGTGTATGTTTTCATGCCTCTGAGCATCTGACCTTGGAGCGTAAAAATCCAGAAGGATTTGCTGAGTTTCGAAGGAGTGCCACCCTAAAGTCTCGTGGGATGTCCTTGCTCAGTGCCACTTTGTACTCCCAAGTGTCATCAGTCAGCAGCTGAATGGAAGCCCACAAGACTTGACCTAAGTTATGACAACGTCAGGAGCTGCTGGGTTGTTTATCGTTTGCGAACTGGTCTTCAAGCACTGGCCTTGACAACGTGCAAAGTGGTTGGGTTACTGCATGTTCACGAGTGTTGGAAATTTCAATGTTCTGTTATTAACAGCTTTTGGGATACTCATGCACAATCTTGGACAAAATGCAGCTTAAGGCAGGGGCACTGAGCTGCAAAATTTAGCTGCAAGCTTGCTGAAGATGTACCTTGCCGGTGTTATTGTCAAAAGCACATTCCTCCATCAGATAGTAGCCGATGCCCATGATGAACGCTCCTTGGACCTACATGCAAGCAGAGATGCCTGTAAGCAACTGGCTAGTTTATCTGACTCAAAGACCACGAAGTCAGCTGAGGTCTTCATAGCTCTAAGCTTCTGGATATATGGTCCTCTACAGAAGCTGTCAACCTCAGATGTTATTGAAAGCTTGCATTTGCCAACCTGTCCTACATCCACTGCAGGGTTTAAGCTTGTGCCACAATCCAGTAATACATCTGAACGGAGAATCCGCGTGTCGCCTGTTGCCCAAGACCAATTGCACATCAGATAATATTCTGCATGTTGGCAGCCCCAACCACAAAGACGTGCCAATGCTCCTCCGTTGCTCATGCAGACTCTCAAAAGCTGTCCAGATTTGTTGGCATAATCATTAAGCAAGCATGGCCGTTTTACCTTCGTCAATACTTCCCTTCCGCTCAAGTTTGTCTTCTTTGGAGAGCTTTGTTGCATTGTGCATAGTCAAAGGTAAACGCGAGAACAAATATGCATGTGAGGACCACACCATAGTTGCATACCTGTGAGTATGTCAACCTCCACCTCGCTAACTGCTGCTCCATAAGACATGTACCTGATTCAAGGGTCGCCTAAACGAGCGTGAGGTCGCAACACCAAAGGATAGGCCCCCAATCCTTCTCAAAGTGCAGTGGTCCAAGAGGCGGCTTGAGATCACAACGGTATCCAAGCAGGACTGTAGTATTATTACAGGAGTATGACATACTGGAAAGTGCCATCCTTGCTTTGGGGGGGATGGATGCGACTCCGAGCCTGCAGATCTACCCCTGCAACAACAGCACTGTAAACCAGCTCCTCCCATGCTGGCTGATCTCCGCCATGGATAGCCATCATGGCAGCAACCACGTCGAGGCGCTTTACGATGATTTTGCAGGCTTCCTGACAAGCGGCAAAGAGAGTTCATGAACACCCATGCTCAATCTGTGCCCCTCCCATATAGTTGCGGCTAGAACGTGAAGCATTTGAACGATATCAGACAACGTATTGGTACTTATAACTTCATCTCTTCTGGTAATCGCTGAGTCCCAAGCCTCATTTTACTCTGGATACGGAGGGAATACCCGAACAGCCATGGCATTGAGCTCAGAGGTCACTGAACCCCCAGTACAGGAACCATTGCTGGCAACATTTGTGTCAACAGCTTCGACCCGAATCTTCTCCAGGGGCACGCCGCCGCCTGCCGCCATGCCCAGAGTCAACGCTGCTACCTACAGGGACCAGCCAAGTAAGCAGACTGTTGGTTATGGTGCCAGGTAAAGACAAGTTCAACAGCTCCAAAGCTGGAAATTAAGATTGGCATTCTTTACTGAAGAGACGAGTATTCCCAACAGAGCAGGAACGAAATGGGAGGGGCCACGAATCAAGTACCTGCGCGACTTTGACATCAAGGCCCTGACCACATTCGATGCCTGATTGGTGCACCACCACACTTCCATCTGGGTATACGTTCACCATCGCTGTATATTGCAGGAAATGCCAGGCAGCAGAGAATCTGATAGGCATCATGTTGATGCCCCTCTTCACCCATCGACTGCCTTTGTTGTACCTTTCCACATCCTTCAATCTGCTCTCGTAGTTGCTGTCATTCTGTCCGAGTGGAGCAAGCACACAATGCAGAAGGCTGCAGAAGTGAGATTCTCAACCATGAGCTCTGGACTTTCATTCTGTTTCTCTTTGTGGTGATTACATCCATCTATGACCTCTTTGTCTAAGATGTGGGCCAGCATGCATGTTGCACCTCGCAAATTGCATCATTGCCTGCAGGTAAACAGGGTGTAAAGTCCGACACAAGCTACAATTTTGCAGGTCGGAAATCTCCTGGTTAGGAATCCTGAGAGAGTTGCACTAGTGTTACAGATACCTTCATTTTCTCAAACACCATCTTAGCATTGCAGTAACTTAAAATCTGCTTCGTGGGGATGACATTGCCTCTCTCGTACATGTTCATATACTTGAACTCGTGGGCTGGCATGTTGATGCTTTTTGCTGCATGCTCAATCATAGTCTCTGCAAAGAATACTGCTTCAACATATCCTGCAGGAAGCAAGAAATATGCTTGAATGGGGCTGTTTGCAGATAGCGACAACTTGACCACCACAGATAGATGAGCTCAGTCTTGCTTGTATGTCTTAAATCAACAAAAGGTGAGGAGGAAAGCAGAAGAGCAGGCCAGTCATATACAAACAAGCAGCTCCATTGGATCTGACGGAGAACCTGGACCCCGCATGTACGTAGACGAGGGTAGATTGGTCCTTGCACATATTCCTGTCATTTCCCAGTTGAGGCATTTGTATACGTTGTCTATACTCACAAAGAGCATGTCCATATCTGGGTAGCCATCCAGATCTCTATGTGCACCCTGTCCCAGCCAACCCGGTCTGTTTTTGAGGTGCCATTATGAAATTTCCTTACACATAGGATGGCGAGAGTAGCAGGGGTTTGAAAGGTACACATCTTGATGGAGGGATGCATCATGGTGCAGCTAAACTCCTGCAAACAACCAGTCAACAAGCATTGGCCATCTGCAGCACATACTTTTCGAATGTTGGTACTCACGTGGTTGTTGTACGCACTTAGCGTTATTGCGGCAAGCTTGCCGCTCCTTCTCAGCCCCACCTTGTACTTGATCATGTAAGGGCTTCGACCACCTACTGCCTGGTTCAGCAAAGGGTATAACCTAAGAATCAGGAATCAGAAATCAAGCTGATATGAATTGACTGAATAAGACTTGAGATTCTAGCATACCTGGTGAGCTCCAATAATGTCACGACTTGGTTATTGATGGCAAGTGCTGTTCAGATTATACAGAATACACATGGTAGCAAAGCAGGTGATGAAAGGTGTGATGTCCAGGCAAATATTGCGAGAGCATGTAAGGCCAATTGATTTGCCTGCATGTTTGTAGATAGATCAAGGGAAAGCCTCACGGGCTTCCGCAGCTTATGAGCTGCAATTGCAGCTGCTGCACCAATGGGTGTTGACCTATTTATCTTGGCACCATATGCACCACCTACACGGTTGACAATAACCTGGAGAATGCAGAAGTGATGTGATATGACATCTCATTCATGAGTGGCCATCTGAAACATATTGTGCAGGTAGTTGCTGTATGTCACCCCTGTACGCAAGTATCAGTAGCAGTCCAGCTAACACGGAAATGACTCCCACTTCTAGAACTTGCAGCATAATGTACGGCTAAGTCTTGCAACTTCCGCAACTTAGCGCAGCTAATCAAGTCTGACATGCCTTCTCAATTGCTGTACATACCATCAAGCTGGAATTGAGTTACTCACTCGCACTTTGTGATGAGGTAATCTTGTAGCTGCGGCAGCGCAATATTGCAACTGTACACGCACAAGCTGAGGTATGAGCAGAGATATTGGCAGACAGCTTGCTCATGCCAAATTACTGGAGATAGTAAGGTACCAGTAGGGCTCCGGCTTGTAACCTGAGATGGGTGTTGGCTGCTTGCATATATACTAATGCCGTCATTCTCTGTGGGGACAGCTACTGCTTTCTGTAGCTCCAGGTGGAAGTGCTTGCAGTGGCCAACACATACCTGCAAGTGCCAAACAAAGAGACTCAATTCTTACTATCACAGCCAGCAGTGAAACAAGGACAACCAAAATTACATTTCAGATCTGCTAACATAGTAGGTGCATTGTCGGCCAATAACAGCTTACCTCCCCCTCTACAACAGTGTCAGCCTCAGACATGCCGGCCTTCACAGAGCCTGCAAGTTGACATTAGGCAGGAACCTTAATACCACTCATGTCAAGATTGTCCACCAAAGAATGCTAAGAATGTGCAAAGTATTCAGAAGGTGACAGCATATGTCATTATCAACCTTAAAAATCTCTCCATGCTGTGGTTTGACATGCCCTAGAGATGGGATTCTCTACGGCAGATCTCTTTTGGCAACTGCTTGAGTTACACTTGTAATTTGCATCTGCTTAGCAACCTTGTTTCACCACTTTCCGGCTGTCATTGAAGAATGAATTCGCCATAATGGCATCCTCAATTGACAGTAGTGGCGTGCTTATGTCTGCATACTCAATCTTTACAAGCTCCACGGCTTCCCTGGCACGTCTCTGTAAGCAGCAGAGGAGGTCAGAAGAAGCACCCAAATCACAGTGCATAGCTTGAGAAGCTCAATCACATTGTGGCTCAGTAAAGGGCAGAGCTAGTTCAGACTGGTTTCTGATACCATAGCTTGTAGCTAGGAACATTGTAGACAGGACTTTTGAAGAGCAGCCAATGCAGACAGAGAATGCCACCTCAAGTCCGATACAATGAAGAGCTATTGCAGTACCAGTGTCTTGGCCACAATCAGGCCGGCGACCTGGCCACAGTACTGCGACCTCTTGGTTGCAAAGAGCTCCTCGTACTCACTGAAGGTCAGAAGGACGTGGTCAGCCACGTCCACACTGAGCTACCTTCTTCTTGCTGCACAGCTTGGCCCCTCATTGGGAGGACCTGTATGCGCATTTGTGCACCTAGAGAGAAATTCTGTGATCATAAGTAGATGTGTATTCTCTCAACCACTGTCTTGAAGTCCTTAAGAAGTCCTAATAAGGCAACTTGCCAATGAACAAGAAGCTGACCTTAATTGATTGCAATAGCCATCTTCGGCTAAGGTCTCCGATGAGAAAAATGAAACAACACCCTCCAAGGCCAATGCCGCAGATGCATCTATGCCAGCAATTGCTGCATTGCCCTCTGTGGTAAGGACGTATGCGCCGTACAGCTCATGAGCAAAGTACGTGTCATCTGTGTAGATACTCTCCCCTGTGGTCTACAAAATGATCCAACAACTGATAAGCTGGCTCAGCCTCATGACTAACACAATCAATAAGCAAGAAGAGCCGAGTGAGCTGCTGCTTGGAGGGCAACGGTGTTAAGAGGTCCTTTGCCTTGAAGTGCACCTGGATGGCAGCTGAGAGCTTTGAAATGGGCTTTGAAACAGGGTATTCAGCTTCGTCCTGCACTTTGCAAAACATAACAGACAGTGGACAATTAGTGTGCTGATAACTAAAGTATGTGAGGTTCGGCTCTGCGGAGGCTGTCAAGGTGCACAATGGTGGTGTGATAGAACAACTGGCAACTTGTCCATCTTCTCACCGTGTCAAAGTCAACAGTCCCGCTGGATACTGGGCATTCATACTGCAAGGGAAATACAATGGTTTGCTCCACTCAGTATTGTGTATCATACTTGCGTGCAGCTTGGGCTTGAACATCTAGACTTGCAAGGAGATTGAGCAGGGTGGAATGAAATTTTACAACACATGATTCTGCCATCAGACCAGGAAGAGAGAGGTAAACTATGGAATAATGGGGAAGAGCTTAGTGGGAGGGCATTGCAGGAGAGACCAAGGGTTGTGAAGTATGTGAAGCCAGCTCCCATGCAAGAATTTTCGAAGCACTATAGAGGTACCTTTTCAATAAGACCTCTGTAAGTTGCTAGTCTTGAGCTTACCTCTGTATTGGCTGATACCAGGCTCTGCGGGATCTTTTTGGGTGGCAGACAATTGAGAACGGCCTTGAAAAAGAAGGCTTGAATAAGTCTCTCTCTGTACTCCGCTTTTTTGAAGGTCATGTGACCAGCCATCTCCTCTGTCAGTATATCCATAGCCTTACCAATGACCTGGCAAGTGACCAGCTTGCGTGAGTACATCCATTGAACAAATCTCCATGATCATCATGGCTAAGTAAGGGGCACTAAGACAAACTTGTTCAATTACCATTTGACACATAGTTCACAACCAGATGGTACATAGAGAGACAATACTCAATCACTTCCACTCGTGGTGCAGTGAAGGTGACTAGCTTCTTAGTACCTGGGTATGAAGTAAACACTTGCCACGAAGATACACTTCAGTCTTGGTTGCATGCTGTGGCCCTCTCTGAACACCTCCATAGACTATGCAGGGTGTGCTTTGGGCTGTGGACAAGTGGCACGTCGTGAGTATGCCTGCTGAAGCAACTTGCATCTCCCTCGTCATAAATGTCAAGGCATTGAGGACCTCATCGACAACAGCATCTTAAGGATCACCACAGCAGGCTGCTCATATTCACAAGGGAGATCTTTTTCTTCAACTCATCAGACTAGGATTGTCTCGTACACCTGTGCTTAGATCTGCAACTAGCACTTCAAATCTGGAGGTGCTCATGTCAGCTCTCTGTTCAAAGATGCATACCATAGAGGTCCTCGTCCAAGTCGAAGACGAAGGATGCCACAACAATGGCATGGGCATGCACTTTCCGCTGACTTATTCGTTGAGTGAATGTCACTGAGGATGAGGGAAGGACCGGGAGGTGCAAGGCAAGGATGACAAGCCCATCCAACGATGAAAGAGAAAAGAAGTCCTCCAGCTCGATGACCTCCTCCCTTCCATCTTTCGCCCAGGCGACATGAAGACTTGCATTGGCCCCCATGAGAATGGTGGCCATGTCGGAGATGAAGGACGCATATGTGTGCGCCAGTACAAGATTCCCAGAGACCGACCCAACGTTCCTCACCAGGGTATGTGCAACCTGCACAATGTGCAGTTACATCAATTGCATAACTTCGTTGTCCACGAGCTGGTCTTCTCTGAGCAGAGCTGGAACAAATGATGAGGAGCATCAAGTATCAAGAGTGGCAGCCGAGGCTTGCAAAGGCTCTTTCTACAGCTGCCGAATGTTGTATATTGAGGCGGAAGATCAAAATGCAGGAGCTTCAAGCCCTCATAAGAAATCTCACACACAATGTAGGCACAAACAGGGTGATACGATTCTAACCTTGCCAATGTGCGAGGCCAGCGGAGCATAATTGCGTGAGAGGCTTGCATTTTCCTCCAGAGTGAGCTTGAGATCAGCAATCGTCACAGCTCCACCTATTTTCAAGCCATCTCTGTCAACCACAATCACCCTCAACTCCGGAATGCTGGCAATGTCGACCAGGAATCGCTTGGGTGAAGGAGGGTAGATGCCAGTGGACGTACTCCCGCAGACCATTCTTATATCCTCCGCGTGCTTTCGCAACAGAGACTGTAGGTCACTCAGCCTGCAGGCCCTGACCCACTCGACGCCTCCACCATAGGAGCGGAATGGCTTGGGTCGTGCCTCCAGCAAGCGGCACCTTGCTACATCCTCCATGTCCAGCTGTGACAGGCGGGAGCAGCTGGAGGTTGAACACCCATCTTTGGCTGCAAACGACTGGAAGGCCTCCAAGATGGGACGATATCCTGTGCATCTGCAGCACAATGTCAGCCAGAGCATTGGTCGTCGACCCAAAGACCTGCTGGAATCACTTCTTGCTCAGCTGCCTGCCTGAGGTGACCTGCCTCAAAGCTCCTGATGCTCACTTGCACATTTTCACACAAGCGAATCGTGAAGCCAAATGTGTTTGCATTACAGCTTTGTACCGGCAGATATTGCCATCCAGCTGGTCCTCGATGCTCTGCTTAGATGGCTCTGGGGTCTCCTTGAGGAGGCTGTGCATGCTCATGACCTGCAGCCAAGTAGCACAAGCTGAGGGAAGTCAATTGTACCGGAAAAGGCTACCTCGCTATGTGTGGCAGACATCAGTGAGGCAATTGCAGATTGGTTGCAATTCCAATCTGCAATTGCCACTAGACCTCGACAACCACCAAATCAAGCCGCTAACTCCAACTCCATGTATATGCTCTGAGCTGTGGAGGGCAGCGGTGTCTTGCTGGTGTCGAATTGACACCATCGAAGCCAATTGTTGGAGTACTTCCAAAGCGGATACTGGTAGCCTGACTTGCTACCCTCCTAGGACTTGCTACCCTCCAAATTCAGGCGGACGTGCGTACAAATCCAGGGGTGCAGAAGCCGCATTGCGTGCCGTTGTGCTGGACCAGCCGCTTCTGCAGGTCGCTGAGGCCGGACGCCTGGCTGCCGACGCCCTCCACGGTCGTGACGGCGAGCCCCTCCATGGAGCAGAGGGGCCGCAGGCACGAGTTGACGGCGAGCGTGCGGCCGCCAGAAGCCGGGGCGATGGCGACAGTGCAGGCGCCGCAGCCGCCCTGGGCGCACGACACCTTGGTGCCCTTGAGGTGCGCGACGTCGCGGATGTACTCGGCGAGCGTCGCCGCGGGGTCCGGGCTGGCCACCTCCACGCGGCGCCCGTTGAGCACGAAGCGCAGCGTGGAGCTCGGCGGCGGCTCCTCCGGCCCNATGGATGGATTTAGATGGGAAGCGGAGACGGGGGAGCTGTGGGAGAGGGGGCCGTTCAAGGAGGAGAGCGGGGGGAGGGAAGAGGGAGGAGGAGGAGGGGGGGCCCTCCCAATGAAGTCGCCATGCATGGCGGCCGCGTGCATGGCGTCGTGCTTCGCGGCGGCGGCGGCGACGCACGCCAGCTCGATCGGTGCCATGACGAGACTTTGCATCGCTTGACCGCTCCGCCAGCACTCGCTCACTGATGTCGAGCACTGCGTGCCTGCTGCAGGATCTGCCCTCTGGCGTCTCTGCCGCAGAGCTACTGCGACAATCTGACGCCGATGCGGCGAAAGGGGCACCTTCTAAGAGGGGCGCGTAGGCACGTCATCATCAAAGGGATTGCCAGACGCATTGCCCATGCGGAGCGCTAATGCAGCGCCAATAGTAGAACTCTGTGCAGTTCTGACGTGTGAGACAGACTCTACCAATGCCCCTGTGCCTCTCATAGGTGCTCTTTCAGCCAGACAGCCACGTTGACCCAGTGCTCGAACTCGCTCTGCGGCCTGCAGTAGCAATGCATCATGAAAGCAATGAGCTATCTAATTGTTTCAGAGCTCGTGGTGGTGCATGAGCATCAGCCATTTCTGTAAGATGTCATCAACACTACATGGTACCTTAAGCAGGTGCATGCGAAGCTTAGGCTGCCATGCGAGACCGCAGAATTGACCAGCAAGTGCAATGCAGGCCGAATAGCACACTGCCGCAGCACTGCATGCAGGTACTTCCTGGTCCTACAAGATGCGCTTGGAAATGTTCCAGGAAAGAAGACTGACTTGTCAATGGCGTGATTGTCCTCCGGAAAGATCAGCACTTTCGCCTCCAGATTTCTAGCTCGAAGGGCATGCACAAACTTCGATACAAGAGAAGTGTCTTAGATGATCTGCACATGCAGCATAACTTTGTGATAGAATCTTACTGCAAAGTGCTTCTAAGAAGGCGTATCTGTACCAAGCAATGCTGTCAGCTTCTGAGGGCATGTGAGAAGCATAGTCTGCAGCACGCCGACTGCCGCATGCAGCTCGTACTTGCAGGCCGTTGAAGTAGGGCACTCGTCGATCTTGCGCACCCAAGAGGAAAAGTGTTGGAACTTCAACCTGTCCGATTCGAAAAGAAAAAAGGACCATCAGGATTTCTCAAGGACAGACTCTGATTGCCTTCACAAGAACCAAGTATTTGCTAAACATCTGCAACGCCGAGTGTACCTTGTCCACCAAAGCGATGGGAGAGGCATCATGGAAGGCCTTCATAATATCGGATCCTGGTGCTTCTGTGTAGGCTGAGAGACCAGTAACGCCACCGAAGGTCTCTGTGAAGCACCAGTCAGCAATGTCGGTGACGCCCATCATGGAAGCAAGATTGCACACAGGGTTGCGCAGAACAGCCGTCTTGAAGGAGCGAGGTGCCTGATGCCAGCAAAATGATACACACCCATGAGATTACGGATGTGAACGTCGTATGACGATTGAGGCAGGAAATGACTAGGTGGCAGAAAAGTAAAAATGAAGCCTTTCAGGTAGTCGTGCTATCTTGACTCTGCTTATCAGTGTGCTCATACCTGACTGATCAAGTGTGCGGCCAGAAAGCCCCCATGTGAGCCACCCACAACAGCCACTCGGTCGTCCTTGACATGTTCCTTGACTCTTGCGAGGGCTGATAGGACGTCTGCCACATCCTGCACGCTCACCACACAGCGTATGATGTGCCTGGCAAGCATGCTACGGACTGGAAGCAGGTTGTTGTGGGGACAGAGCCGGGAGCCACAGTACCTGCTTGCCGACATGACCTGGCAATGACTGGAGAGCCTCCTCCCCAAAGCCAGTGGAACCCCTGCAGAATACCACCTACCAGCTTAGCAGAAAGAGCACGCTTGACACAGCAATGCTGATAGGTAACCTCGCTATGCAGGAAGCTGCTGGCATGAGAGCAAACCTGTAATTAACGTGAACGACGTGGTAGCCCAAGGAGACGAGGAATAAATAGGACATCACAAAGCTCGTCGTGGTGACGCCATGAGGCCCACCGTGAGGGACCACCAGCAGGGGTGCTGGCTCTGGCTGGCCTCTGATAAGTATGGCCTCGAAAGGAAGGCTGCCTCCTGGGATTCACCAAAAGGCAGGCTTCAGCATGAATCCCTTACTCACCACACAGTGCCTAGGCTATGACTCCTGCCCAGCAAGGTAGTGTAAGGACTGTGGAAGTTCCTGTGGACCTTGTGACAGATTTCTCCCTTGCTCTGTCCTTGAGACCTCGACATCCAGTATCTCAAAGCTTGCTTCCTGCATTATGTTTTCTACCTGCAGTCTTGCAAGGCAGAAACGGTTGTCAGCAAGGTTGTTGATTCAGCGTCAGAGATCTGCTGTAGCTACAGCTGTAGCTTCATACAAGATGTGCCAACCATTGCCCAAATTGAACACGTGTGTGCACCTGAGTAGCATATTCAACTGAGGGCTTGGGTAAGTGTGACCAACTCCATCCTCCTCCTTCCTTGATGCCCAGCATCAGCTTGGCAGGGCTGATTGGCGTGCTAGCAGCTGCAATTAAATGACGGCTTGCAAGTAAATTTCTTTGATTGTGCTCAACCTTGTCATGATCAGCTTGGTGCAGGCACTGTAATCTGCTGCAGGGCATCAGGTTGGGTTGCTACCAGCAATGAGCACATTCCCATGCGCCGCAAGCAGACTCCAAGACTCTGACCCTGCAGGGCTGATCCTTTTCAATGAACCACTGCGCATGGGCCATATCATGCAGACACGGTGAGAAGTGCCTGCATCAAACTCTTACGATGTATCTGAAAGGACATCAAGAAGCAAGAATCTCAAAAATCATCAGATGACAGATTGACCGGCCACATTCCTGCAGTGTGCAAAACTCCTTAAAGTGTGGACCTGGACAAGCTTAAGTCCCGCCCAATGGAAAGGCATGTCCATGCAGAGCATCTTGGAAAGCTTACATGCCTTTATACCTTGCTACATCAACCTCTACTATTGCAAGGGTACTTCTCCACGCTGTGCCCATCACCAGCAAAGAACCATTGGTAATCCAAGGTCGAGCTAGCAGATTAGTAGCATAGAGCCCGGGGAAAGCATCTTCTGTTTCAGGGAATTGCACCACATCCACCTGCAGCTTGACAAGAAGATTGTAAGGAGGCTGCAATTGCTGAAGTCATTTGATATACACGTCAATGAGCATCATGCTGCTTTGTGGTTGGTCAGATACACATGCATGTTTCATTGACAAATTTCGCATGGGAAGGCAGAAGTACAAAGCTCCAAATGCTGCTCACAATGGTCCTGATTGACGAAAGCTCAGGGCTGCTATAAATAGGCCACTCCAAAGAGTGCAGCGAATTCGTTGCAGCATGAGCCCCGCTGTCAACAGCCGCATTAGCGGACAAGAAGACAAGCTGGCGACCATCTGGGCTGCCCCACAAACATGAAGAAGGCATCAGGGTGCACAGCTCTTGTGGCTGCTGCTGCATGGGCCAAATCATTGTTCAGGAATTTGACATTATCAATATTCATAAGTGAGAAAGCAGAAACATTTGCGCACATGATGTGCAGGTTGAGCAGTGGGCAATCAGAGGTACCTGAAGCAAGGGTAGTAGGCGGAGCTGATTTTGCTTGTCAATTTCACAACAATTGTTTCTGCTTGCTCAACAGAGGAGTTCCTGCTGGCAGGGGGCAAGCACAAGGGGATTATGCCTAAGGGGCACTACATATGCTTCAATAGAGAGCTGCATTGAAGCTTTCTCCAATACAAAGCCTGTGATGCAAGACCTGCCTCGACCAACACCTTTAAAATTGGGGGGATAGCAGATGGCAGGCTGTATTTACGCTGGTTAATGAGGTTATATGTTCAGAGTTGGAATTCTGCATGGCATATTGCTGACGCTGAGCCCCAGAATCCTGGACCTTGAGCTCCAAACATACATGGAGGAGAAGGTAGGGGCTGAGGCGGCATAAAGGTAGCAGGGGCGATTGTAGCAGTAGACCATGCCAAGCTTCTTGGGCGTCTGGAAATTGGAGGCAGTCGATGGCCAGCCGACAAATACCAGCTTCTGCAAATTTCCATCAGAGGCTACACGGGGCCCCCAGACCACCTGGCCAGTGCTGAGGTCCTTTGGGAGCCACCTCACGGCCTCTACTTGACCGCTGCCAGATGATAAAGCTTAGTCACTGGTCAAGTCTAGGCAGCATCATGCCTCCTGATGAGTGTGCAGATCGCATCCTTCTGTAGATTTAGACAGGAATGCTAGCCATCACAATATCCAAGTGTCACTGGTCTGCACACAATAACTGCCAATGCTCGGCCCAACATTCTAGCATTTGATGTCTAGTCCACTTTGACAGTCTGAATCACTGACAACTCCTCCACAGTAACTAAAATAAGTACCAGGAGAGCAGAATAATGTGCAAGACCTGGGAATGTCAAGCACGAAGACGACAGGCCTTGCTTTTCCCGTGTAGCGCTCGCCCCAGTCCTCCTTCCACTCGCCGCGGCCCTTCCACGACCCCGCCTCGCTTCTGGCACTCTCCTCCTCCTTGGGCTGCTCAGAGTCGTCATGGCCCAGCTTCTTCTTGCCAACCGCCGCACTGTTCCTTCCAAAGACCGGCTTGCTTGGTGCCGGCTCCTCAGCAATGTATGCAACCTGCGACTCGTCTTCATTCCAGGATATGCCCTCAAACCTGCACGCCAACTGACACGGACCATCAAACCGGGCTTCCGTTTGCACTCACAGATCAATGTCCGCAACCTTCCTCGTGTGAAACGTCTTCATGCATGAGCCTGCTCTGAGTCTTACCCTTATATCTGGCCAAAATCTACATGGCTAAGCGAACCCATGCTGCTTGCTTGAATGGAAATCTATGCAACTCACCACTTGTCATTATAGACAGCACCATGCACTGCTGGAGGGACATGAATCTCCTTCAGCAGGCGGCCACCTCCCCACAGCTCAAGCTTCACGGCTCCATCCCCCTCCTTGCCAGAGCCATCGCCGTTCTTGGCTATGAAGAGGCGGCTGCCCGAGGGGGACGGGCAAGCGGCAGCGTGGGGGCTGAGCTCGAACGGGAAAGGCGACCAGCGGTGCGCGCCGCTGGGCATGGACAGCTGTGCGAAAGAGATGTGCCGCCTCACGGTGTTGGCCGCCAGGTTGCGCTGGCTCGCGAAAACCAGCACATCAAGCTCGCTGGCAGCGTCGCCACCTGCAGTTTAAAGTGGATAACAGCGGCTCTAAGATTCTGTAGGCTGGAGCATATGAGGCTTCAATTGTAACATATTGGCTTATGCAGCTCTGCAAAGGAGCGCGAATTGCACGCAGGCAAGCGAGCTCTCAACAGCGAGATGCTGCTAGGGAGTGCAGCTGTTGTCATTATCGCTCAGTTGTGACTTCGCTTAGGGGTCAATATTGGTGCAAGCGACTTGCACCTTTTGTGCTTGACACGTAAGAAGTGCTTGAGGACCCCCCACTGGCACCAGACGCGGACAATGGAGCGGGAGGAAGGTCCACAATGGCAACACGAGTGCGTGTCTCTCACCTTGGCTGGGCGTGCACCAGGCAGCGTCGATGGCGGCGACCTCGCAGAAGCACTCGAGGAGCTCGGCCGTGCGGTCCAGCGCCGCTCCCTTCCCCTCGTCCGCGGCGAGCGCCGCCGCCGCCGCCGCGGAGCCGCCAGCGCCGTCCCGCCGGGCCATGGCCACGAGCCGCCGCCCGGGAGCTCCGGCGACGGCTTCCCGAGCGCCCGGGCTCGGCCACCGGCCTCGCCGCAGCGGCAAAAAAAAAAAAAAAAAAAAAAAAAAAAAAAAAAAAAAAAAAAAAAAAAAAAAAAAAAAAAAAAAAAAAAAAAAAAAAAAAAAAAAAAAAAAAAAAAAAAAAAAAAAAAAAAAAAAAAAAAA
>WELB01000045.1:468579-478792 GCA_009602725.1 Spirogloea muscicola
CGGCCGCGGCGGCGCCGGCTGGGGAGGCGGCGGCGGCGGCGGTGGCGGCGCCGCTGCTGGAGGTGCGGGGCCTGACGGCGGCCATCGCCGATGGGGGCCGCGAGATCCTGGCCGGCGTCGACCTCCTCATCCGCGAGGGCGAGGTGGGGCTGCTTGGCTTCTAGATGGTGTGGTTAGTGGCAATGCCAGCCTCCAGGCGGCCAGCCGATGCGCTAAGCTGTGCTAAACGAGCGCCTGCACGCCGTCTCGGCGGCTTCTGGGTCCGGCAGCCCGCCTGGCCGACTGTGAGGGGCCTTGTTTGAGGCCATTGTGATGTTGCGTTAGCAGCTCTGGACGTCGTCGTCGAGTGGAAGCATCTAACGAGCGCCGCTTGTGTGGGCAGGTTCACGCGATCATGGGGAAGAACGGGTCCGGCAAGAGCACCCTGTCCAAGGTGCGCGCGCCGCTCGGCCTGCCGCTCTCTAGTGGAGCACCGTCGCACTCGCCGCTTGTGGGCATCGGCCGGTCCCAGTAGAGCAGCGGCAATGTGCTGCCGGAGCTGCTCTTGCTGGCAGAACGGGCTTCAGGGCGATACTCACAGTGGTAGGACGGCCTGGCCATGGCCATGGCCACCTTGGCGCAGGTGCTGGTGGGCCACCCGGACTACGAGGTCACCGGCGGCACCGCGCTGTACAAGGGCCGCGACCTCTTCGAGCTGGAGCCCGAGGAGCGGTCGCACGCCGGCCTCTTCCTCTCCTTCCAGTCGCCCGTCGAGGTTCCCGGCGTGTCCAACACCGACTTCCTGCGCCTCGCCGCCAACGCCCGCCGCGCCGCCCTCGGCCAGCCCGAGCTTGACCCCCTGGAGGTGCGCAGCAGCCTGCCGCTGCCTTGTGGGCTCTCGATGCATCTGATCACCGTTCTTACTCTGTGAGTTCTCAGAGTCTCTCAGTCCCCGTTCCATCTCAAAGCCTCGTCCAACGCCTCCTGCAAAACCCCTCGCAGTTCAGACCCCTATGCAGTATCTACTTCTGCGTGGCGGTTTGCTACAAGCATGTCGATCATGGCAAGCAACAGCTCATGGAGTCACTTCGCTGAGCCGGCTCTCACTGCCTGCTTGCTGATTGGCTCACTATATGGCTGCCGGCCAGTTCTATGCGTTCCTCACGCCCAAGCTGGACGAGCTGAAGATGGACATCAGCTTCCTGTCGCGGAACGTCAATGAGGGCTTCAGCGGGGGCGAGAAGAAGCGCAATGAAATACTTCAATTGGCCGTGAGTTGCCATTCTAGCCGCGCAGTGCTACCATTCCGCAAGTCACTGCCCAATCGTCCCACACTGCAAGGAGGGCCTTTGTCACATCGATGGACAAAGTGATTGTTGACTACTTGTTTGGGAACCTGGCTCACTTCTTAGCTGTACCCCTAGGTATAATTTTCTGAGCTAGATGGAGATTTATGAAGCATAGTACCTCAACTTAGGTCTCCAGCTTTCAGGAGGCTAGCAGCTCCCGGCTACAGTGGTCATGCTTATCAGGAGGCAATTGCTTTTTCCTAGGTACTGAGTGAATGAAATTGTAAGTGATGAATTGCTGCAGAAGTTTCAAGATTTCAAGGTCTCTTGAGCATGTCCGTCTACGTAGCATTGATATAGGGGTGTCTGACGTGCTTGACATACCTAGCACCACGGATCGATAGATTGAGTCAACTGTGACTGCCCCTGATAATGTGATCAGTGTGTACAAATTGCCGCTAATAAAGTCAGCATTGCGATGGTGCAGGTGCTTGATGCCGACCTGGCCATCCTCGACGAGATTGACTCTGGTCTCGACATTGACGCCCTCAGGGACGTTGCCGGGGCTGTGAATGGGCTCAAGAAGCCCGAGAAGGCTGTCTTGATGATCACACACTATCAACGGTTGCTTGATTACATCACGCCCGATTTTGTGCACATCATGGTGAGCCTTGTTCAATTCTTGTCAAAGCATGTACACCTGCTCCTTTCCCTGGCTCCCAGTACCTGAATGGTACGAGCAGTCTTTAAAATAATGTATTGCCCTTATTGGTAAAGTCTTGAAAATTTCATGACCTCGTGAGTATAATCCAGGTGTTCATGTGCCAAAAGAATGCCATGTCAAGTAGGTAGCTACTGCTATTTGCGAGGCCTCAGAATAGGTGATTTGGCAAGTGATTGTAAGTGGCAGTGTATACTTGCAGGACGGGGGGAGGATAGTGAAGACTGGCGACAAATCATTAGCTAGGGAGTTAGAAGCTGGCGGGTATGCTGCCATCAGAAGTTGACCCTGTTTGAGGACTTGTTGTGTTAATACTGGCCTTGCTCCACTTTTCTATGGTCTACATGGGTTCTTTAGCAGGCTGCATTAGGAGCTGGGCTTATAGGTATAGTGATTAATCCCCCCAATACGTGCCTGCTTGACCTCACCAAAAGTAATTGCTAGAATGTATGTCATCATGCTGCCAGTTACATAATCAATGAACCATAGCATGCAGAGGTATGAAAGGAATGCCAAGGAAACCATGCAGCAAGGGATGACACGGAAACCATGCAGCATGGCATTGAGCTCAGCTTCTTGGAGGCATGGGGAAATTTGTGTTTCCGCAATGAATATTTCTGGTTTAGCATACTTGAAGTGGACAGTGCTTCCAATTTCTCAGTAGCCTGAGAGAATTGTGAACTGTACAAAGGCGTCACGTCACGGACTCGTGAGGCCTTTCACCTGCAACTCCTTCCAGACAGACAGCACCTTGCTGTGCCATTCAGAGCCGCTGTGCTGAGCTGCTCCGTGGGCGACCGACAGCTGCGAGAACCAGTGGGCATACACCCCAACATTGCCGAACACACCAGTGCTTGTGATCCCTTCTCCTGCCTCTTGCCGGCGCGCACCACCATGTGTAGGACCCATTGTTGTGCACATCCTGGAGGCTGAGCGGGAGGCTGCGTGGACCACACTTTCTGGGATGCCGGCCAACAACGCGACGTGGAGGCCGTAGCTCTTTGGGCAAGGACCCTCTCTCAATTTATACAAGAAGACGAGCTGATCCCTTGCGAGCCCCTCAACTGGCCGTGGAATTCCACCATCAATCTCCATTGTGGCTTTTGCAAGGGCCTGCTGCTCGTCCAAGACGACTTCTTGGTCGCCTGTTGGGCCCCTCAAGGCGGATGCCATGTGGAGAAGTCTCACTCGATTGGACTTGGCAAACTCGTCGTTGAGCGGGTGGTAGTGTGTGGCAAACAGGAGCCGGCAGTCCAGGCTCTCAGTGAGATGCTTCAACACCTTCACAGAAGAGGCTCAACCAAATGTCAGCTGTACGTGTTATGTTTTAAAGAATGCGACTGCATTCAGTTATGCATATCCCTAGTCTTGGTCTCACACTTGTTAGACAATGCTTGGTGATGTTGTGTAAGAAACACAAGCAAGATTGTAAGACATAAGAGCCCAAAAAGCCGCCAGCAAGATGTCCACATAAGCAATCGTCTGATTTGGTCATTCTAGCAGATACATCACTATGCACCATAACGTCCTGAGGCTTCTTCTCTATGCAAAAGTGTACCGCATAGGCTATTGCATAGCCGTCAAAGGTGGAAGTTCCCCGTCCTAGCTCGTCAAGGATGACCAAGGACTGGGGGGTTGCATGTCGCAACACTGAGGCAGCCTCGTTGCACTCCACCATGAAGGTACCTGCAGAGACAATGTAGACCACCTCTATATGCCATTAAAATGAATTTTTGCAAAAAAACGATCACCAGTGATGCTCCATGTGGTCAAACAACTTGGGACGCCTCCAATTTGCATGGTGAGATTGCCAGACTTGTGTTCAAGAACCTGCCATCAAGGCATTACAAGACAATTTCTGGCATAAAGGCAGGCACTCCTCTTCCTCTTCACTCACTTTCTCCAGACATAATTCGGTCGCTGGCCCCCAAGCGCGTGAAGATGGTATCCACGACCGACATCGTGCAACTGGCTGCTGGAACATAGCACCCCAACTGTGCAAAGACAAACGAAATTCATGCAATGCTTCAAAGTCATGCAATTGGATACTGACCTAGCTATAAGCAACCTAATGTACCTTCGGCAAAAGAGCCATCTAGTTTTCATGATGTGCACACACTGATTGCACATACATGAATTGCTCAGAGCAAGTCTGGCTGTGGGAATGCAGGCACCTGAGCCATGACCACTGCCACGCAAGTCGCTCTTAGCAAGGTCGACTTGCCGCCCATGTTTGGTCCAGTCAGCAGCATGGCCCTTGGGGCTGCGGTGCTGTCCAAGGTGGGCCCCAACATCACATCATTTGGAACCACAGCTCCACCACCGCCGCCGACAGCATATGGATGCCACAGGCCTTGAAGGCTGAGCAGGCAGCCGGAGGCTGGCAACCGTCCCTCCGTAGTCTGACAGGCTACAAAGGTGGGCCTGCAGCATGCTCCAGCTGACGCTCGGGCTGCTTGACCAAAGGCTATCAAGACATCAATTTGAGTGGCTGCTTGTGCAATCTCAGTCCAGGCTCGCATGTGCCCGTTGAACAGGACTAAGAGCTCGCTGAGTGCACGGGCCTCCCACTCCCACTCCTCCTCTGCTTCCACACGTCCACCTTCCTGCAAATTGAGAGGATACCAAGACATAGCAATCTGAGGTGGACCCATTGAAGGCCTGTTTCTGCAGTTGTCGCTTGAGTTAGCATAGCAAGTTGCAAGAAGTCAGAAGAACCTCTTATATCTATGTACACAGGGGGGTTGAGCATCTGCACCTCAATACGTAGAGACCACTGAGTGGTAGTCTTGCTTGACGGCTTGAGCTCAAGAATACCCTCAATCTCATCAAGCACTCCGCATGCTGCTCTTTCCTTCAGCGGGATGCTTGTCAAGGTCTCCAAAAGTGCTGATCTTCGTTCTGCTCGTCCACGTTCTACCTCCTTACGCACCGTCATAAGGACAAACAAGGTGTCTGATATTGCTCGAACTGTACTGCCGAACGTCCTCATCTGTGCAGGAAAGATCTTGAAATCATAATCAGAGACAAGCACAGCACGCTCCAGTCAGCACTTATGCTGCTAGTATATGTACAACATGTTGTCAAGACTCAGCCACCTGACCATATCTCGTTCCCACCCACCTGATTCAGAGTGTGAGGCTTTAGGTGGCTCACCCGCTGCTCGTGGAGTTTGGAAGCCACCCCCATAGATGCACCCTCAACAGTCAACCCTGCTGCTATCCTTCGAATTCTACCTAGTGATCTCTTGAGATCGGGCAGTCGCCTCAGCTTGGACCGCGTCTCCGTGGCCCACTGGAAGTCCGCCAGGAGCACGTCCACTGCATCTAGTCTAGCCTCTATTGCAGTGATGGATCGCAAGGGGTGGCAGATCCATCGTCGAATCAAGCGTTTGCCAGCAGGTGTGACGCAGGTATCAAGATGGCCCAGCAATGTGCCTGCAGTAGCAGCCAATATGTATTGGATTCTATTGGCATACAGTGCAGGAACATGATGACATCTTCAGAAGCTTTCGCTTCTCAGGGAGGGCAATGTTGGCCGTTGAGGAGGCTTAGATTCTGTCAAGAAGCGCTAATCTTGCCCGCATACGGCAAATGTACTTGCAAGCCATGGACGTTACACGAGATGGCAATGCTGGCACAATAATACAGAGCAGTAGGCACCTGCTTTGCCATGATTTGCCGAATTTTCCAGGAGCTCCAGATTGACTAAGGTCTGGCCATCCAGGCGCAGATATCCAGCATATACTTCGTAACGACGGAGATCTCCATGTCGCAGGAGCTCAATGTCAAACTGTCACATGACAAAGTAGCGAAGCAGGTGAGCTGGATTTCTAAAACTTTCACCCTGACTTTTTGTCATGTCATGGTATAATATTACTCTCTGATGCAATCCAGCTGATAATAATGTGAAGCACAAATAGGCAAACAATCTGAAATTCTGCTGTAACTTGCAATGACGTTGAATTCTTAAGAGAACGATTGCTTTTCCTTGACATGCACAACACCTTCATTCTTTGGAGATGCGAAATGATGGCACCAAGCGCGCTGGCTGCCACCTCACAGCTCATGTTTCCCTGGAGAACTTGCTCTCGGAGGTCATCTAAGTCAAAGCTGTTAGTGGAGCCATGGAAGTACAAGCTCTTGTGTATTCGTCGGAGCGTCTCTTGAGCGTCTATAAATTCAGAAGTTGGCAGAAGAGGCGTCAGCTGGAGAGGTAGAAGTCCTGCAAGAGCAAATAGTTACCTTGTAGTCACGATTGCAGCCCATGAGGCAGGCTATGCAAATTCAATGGCCCTGCCTCAGGTGAAGCTGCATCAACTCCTCTGAAAAACACCAAGTATATGCTTGACGACGCAATAAATAGAGATACATGGTCCTAACATTGTGTGAAGGTGGTGGTACCTGGGCCTGACGCCCTCGCCAGAGCTCGCTTTGTCTCGGGAGAGAGACCTGTGCAAACAGATATTCTGTACGAAGTCAACCAGGAGGCTACTATGTTGCAGAGAGAGACCATGCAGCAAGAGTAGATGTCCTAGGGTATTGCAGTAGCACTTCCTCATAGGAGAGGGCATAGTGTTAAGATGGAGATAGATAGCACTTACATCCTTTCTCAAATAAGACCTCTTGGGGATTAATCTGCTGCAGAAGTGCTCCTAGTGCTCCTCGTGACTCATCATCCTTGATGGTCCCCATGAAGAAATGCCCAGCTGCAGCATCAACGAAGGCAAATCCGTACATGACTTCGCCCAGATCTGCAGAGTGACTTCCTCCTGTGGTTGGATTCGAAGTCTGCAAAGCCCATGCAAAGGTGATAAACAGCATATCAAGCGACATAATTGTCGGAGTACCTTCAGCGTACATGCAAAGCTGAGCCGAAGCTTCATCAACACCAAAGCCCACAGGTTCATGTTTCTAATATAACCATCAAAGCAAGGTATCTGCTTGTTGTCTGCACCGTAATACCTCCTTGATGGCCAGCAGATGATAAGCTTCAGGGCGCACAAAATCGTCAGTCACTGTAGCTGGTGTGTAGACCTTGACAAGAGCTCGCTTTACCACCTGCACATAGCACCTTACAGTTATACTTCAGAGACAGTATTGTAGTACCTTTTTCTCTCTTTGGTAAATAGCAGACCAATGTCAGTACCAATCTCAACTCATACGCCTTGGGGTCAGAGCACTTGATAGATCTACAAGCCCAACATACCCTTACCTGGTTCAGTAACTTGAGTTTCGAGCAGACGAGCAACATGGTAGCGGTGAGACAAGGCTGCATTGGAAGCTCTGTATCGTGAGTTGGGGCTTAGGGTATACTAACCGCCGCATTGCCACGCCTCTCCTTGGCTTCAGCAGCAGTCTCGACTTGCTCCATTCGCCCCACCTTGTACCTATAATCACCTCACATGGCACGAGTGGACATTCATGGCAAGTCACAGGAAAGAGGACGCATTTCTGCATGCCCCGCGCCTTCAATGCATTGTAACTCCACGACCTTTGTACTTCAAGTACCTGCAATACTATGAAGACCAGATTTTGGAAGTAGGTAAGAGCGATTGACCAGAGCACGTACCCTAACCCAACCAACTTCCTTACAGCTTCGTCAATGCCACTCTCAGGAACGCCGACCTGCAACCTTGCTGGTTCTCAGTCTGGCAGTGATCTCAAGCTGCAGCTGGCTTGATTGACTTGGTGTTACAGAAGATGCAGGTTTCATCATATAGATTGACCAACCACTTGGAGTGCAGTCAGTCGCAGCCAAGATCTTCTTCACAATGGCGTGCAAGTATTAGAAATACCTGGCGGCATCTACCAACTCCAGTAACAGTAAGCTTCCAGCCCATCTCCTTATGTCCAATTTCTGCATCGATTTCATATAGCTCATAAAATTTCCCCTGTACAGTAGAACAAATTATATCAATGCTCTGAACTATTGCTCCAAGCACAGCAGTGTGTCGTGCAGCTGGGGAAAAGCTGAGATGAGTGGCAGATTGTCTGAAAGTGTCAAGCGGACAACCTGCTCCTTACATTAGAGGGCTGCACTTGTAAGCAGTTTCTGCTCGCAGAGTGGAGGGGTGTACCACTTTGAAAAAGAGCACGACATCCATGTACTGGCACTTGGTATCCCAGTACTGTCGCTGTGAGGCACTCATGCTTGCCAGGAGGCTGCTTGGTACTCGTACAGTCCTCCAGTCATAGTCTTCATCGCTAGCCCGGCGACCCTTCCCGTCTCTGATCTTGTCTGGCTGGAGCCATTCAAACCTTTGCTTTGCTTCAGTCCAGGCGCTCTTCTTGTTATTGTCATCTTCTCCCAAAGCTGATAGAAGGCGTTGCCTTTTCTCGTCTGCAGCCCCTGCATGCCTGTCATCTGATGAGTTTCCCGCACGGAAACTGAGGCCTTCTTCGACATTCTTTTGCTCCTCCTCAGCATTTCCCTCGTTGAGGACAAGCTTGTCCTCGTCAAGAACACGCTTCACCCCTGGCACCAGGCTTGTCCTTCTCTTCCTCACCGGAGAAAAGTGTATGCCAGTCGTCAGACAGGGGCTCTCAAGCTGCAGCAGCTGCGACTGACTGGCGCCGACATCCTGGCTGGCTCCTGTACCCTCGCCGCTGTTGACTTCATCCTTCACTCTTCTGGCTGCAAAGAAATTCCTAAGGGAGCTCTGCGTGCCCATGCTCACGCCTTCAGGCAACTACCATACCGCCGCAGCGATGAACACGGGGCGCCAATTTCCCACTCGCAAGTGGAGTTCAGTGCTGTCGCTTAGGGCTGGAAAGCCGCAGAGGCCGGCCGTAGTGACCGGCAGCGATCATCGCCGCCTCCCATTTGCAGCAGCCGGTGCTTGCTGCAACTCGGCCACACCTGAAGCGTGAAGACTGCATCGCTGCCAGCGATGATAGTCAATCGCGACGCTGAGGGCCGCACCTAGGAGAGGTCGGCCCTACGACGGAACGCAGCAGTTTGGCAGGCTGCTCATGTCCTCCTGAAATTGGATATCCGCTGCAAAGCTGACGAACAAGACCACTCCACTGGTAGCACCAGACGTGATCAACGCGGGCGCGAGGTCCTGCGCCGGGCGCGACGAATGCCAGGTCGCGGCCTGCAGTACAGTGCGGCTGGCGGCGGTGGAACCGGGGAGACAGGCGGCGGTGGAAGTTCGAAGCAATGGGGAATGGCGGGGAGCTGAAGGCGGGAGGCGGCCACAGCGACGTGCCGTTGGACGAAAAGCGGCAGCGACGAGCGAGACGCCGTTGCGTCCCGTTGGCCCGGGCGTGGGTCCCACCGGCGCGGAGCGGGAGTGGCTGGAAGGGCTCGTCGCGTCGATAAGACCGGGCGGCCGAGGGTTCGAGCCGCCGCGGCGGCGCGGCTTCTGCGGCTGCCGGGAGGGTGGCATTCCAGAGCGTGACCCCGTGGTTCATCCACCGGCACGGCCGCCGCTCGCGCGGTACGGCATTGGGGGGCTGCGGCCTCCCACCTTGCCGCCACATGTAGCGGCGGCGGCCCTGCGGCTGGCGGCGCATACGGACCCAGCAAGAAAGAGAGGAAGTGTGAAGAAAGCGCGGCCAGATTGACTGGTGAGAGGCCAGCCCAAAAAGAAAGTGCTCGCCCATAGAAAAAGAAAAAATTTCGTGTATTTGAAACAAACATAGGCCAATGGCCAAGTACAAAGGCAAGCAAGCACATCTAAATATCTACATAACCTACAGCAGGTTGACCCGCTCCGGGCCTCCTCCCCCCTCCTGCCATCCCTCCTGCTACTGCTGCTGCCCCACTCCTCCTCTAGCAGCCCCAACAGGACAGGTCGTCAAGGCCCCAATCGGCTTTTCCAGCCCTCTTCCCCCCCCACCCCTCCATTCCTCCTGGCACTGCTGCTGCCTCACTCCTCTAGCAGCCGGCCCTCCTTCCCCTTCCCGCCATCCCTCCTCCTGCCACTGCTGCCAGGCCAGATCGACAAGGCCCTCACCGGCACTTTCGGCCATCCTTCCCCCCCCTACCATCCCTCCTGCTACTGCTGCTGCCCAACTCCTCCCCTAGCAGCTCCAGCAGGACAGGTTGACAAGGCCCCAATCGGCACTTCCAGCCCTCTTCCCCCCCCAAGCCCTCCATTCCTCCTGGCACTGCTGCTGCCTCACTCCTCTAGCAGCCGGCCCTCCTTCCCCTTCCCGCCATCCCTCCTCCTGCCACTGCTGCCAGGCCAGATCGACAAGGCCCTCACCGGCACTTT